>JBBMOC010000005.1:4164448-4294953 GCA_037975185.1 Centropyge bicolor
ATAGATAGACAACAAGTTTTGTTTTCAGGTTTTGGTTTAACTTCTATTCCAACTTTTGAAGGCCAAAATGGGAAAAAGCATGTTCCCATTTTTTATCAATTCACATGAAAAATGGAAAAACAAAATAATGCATTACATATTTGCTTGTTCTGTTCTCAAACACAGCTTTGGGGGGATGCTACATGGATTTAAACAGACCACACGTGAATAACAAGAAAGACCAAAAAGTGCTAAGCCTGGATAGTGAAATGCGTGAGAGGGAGTCAGGTGTGACTCATCTTCATATGAGCTACATAGAAGTGACATGGAGTCAGGAGTTTGCAACAGGGGTGGAGACCTGCAATCATTGGCTATTTAATTAGAGAATGAGAGAGTACATATCAAAATCAAATTCTGCTCAGAACAATTACCATTTTAATGACATTCACCTTTCTCAGAGCTCAGTTTTCTGAACTAGAGCGTCGAGGATGTCGGGGATTTTGGATCCCACTCTGCATGCCAGGTAATTGCGGCGCCTACAACCTTTTCGATGTAGCAGATTGAAGTCTAAATGAAGCTCTGACCTTCAATTTGCTCTCTCTTCATCAGTTCCTGTTTTTCTCTAAGTGGCTTGATTTCCTCAAGGTTCCTCTTTTTTTTTCTTCCATCTCTTTATTTCCCTCCTCCTTTTCATTTAATCAAAGCCACTGTCCCTTTGTTTCTCATCTCGCAACACATGCTTCCCATCACTGCCTTTGACAGGACGCGTCCGCGCTCCCTGTGGTGTTTGATCTTTGGCTTGTGATTTTTAATCCAAACACATATCACAATGCCCAGTTAGTCTCCGCACTATATCTTAATCTACTTTATATTTATACGTCGTAATACATCTTAATACTTCACCATTTTCGTTAAAAGGAAAACAGCCTCATGAATATGAATAAGGGTTTTATAACAGAAATATGAGGGGGCACGCAGAAGAGTTTGGAATATAATGTAGCTGCAAATACAGTGTTGTTAGTATTACTGTACACACACTTGAGAAGCACACACCCAAACACAATGGGCAGCGGGCGTCCATTAGGCCTTCAGACTAATCTCTCATCTCTTAGTTTAGATTTATAATGGGGGCAGGGCATAATAAGGTCTCTAATAGACTCTCGTGTGAGCTCCGTAGAAAAGAAAACACAGTGCGCATAATGGAAGAGATGGAACTGATCAAATGCGCTGGTCTTCTGCTCCTACTCTTGACAATTGGAGCTGTTTGAAAGTGAGGTGATTTAATCTGAACCTCATTTCACAATGCATTCAAACACGCATTGTGTTTTAATGAGCTCTAATTAAGGCTTTACAGTACATTTGTCATCGTCCTCGTGATAAATGGTGGCGTTCATGCCGCCGAATCTCTGGTTTAGCACGCTTTCGCCGAGCTGTCATACAAACACGCGACGCGGTTTCTAACTAACCATTTTGACCAACCCCCTGGCTTTAGGTGAGAGTAAACAACATGGAGGCAGAACACAGAGTAAAGCAAGGAAACAGCTCATTATTACAGCTAATGCTCTTGAGTCACTTATCACTAAGTAACAGCACAGGTGCAGCCGAGCCATTATAAACAGTTGCAAAGTGTGTTCGGATAATGAACGTGCCCCTGCAGACCCCCTTTACTTTCTGGGGATGCTGGAAACACCTGCAAAGGCAATTACAGACACGGAGCAACAATGCCCAGGATTCAAGAGCGTTCACAGCGCGATTTCTAATTAAACTGTAGGGCAGAGGGATTGGGAAAAAATCCCCATCACATTGTGTTATTGGACAAACAAAACAAGGACAAATCAGCTGTGGGAGCAGTTAGATGAAGAGCAGACGAACTCCCACTTCAGGGAAGGATCAAAAAAACAAACAAATTTTGAGGGTATATATGCATGTTGGCTTAGAGCTTCTCTGAATCAACCTGTGCAAAATGCATTTTACTGAATTCATGCTCAACCTTGGAAATTAGGTCAGGCGTATATATTCTTAGTATGTGCATGCTCAAATATATATTTATATATCTGTTGAAGCGTGCGTTGCCTAATTTAGAGCAAATTATACAGATGTGATGCAGGCATATTTAAAAAAGGTCAGAAGAGGTGTATTTTTTGAAGGTAAATTCTGGTTTCATGAACATGAACAGTCAGATCATACAGGTTTTAAAAAAATAATTTGACATTTAAAGAAATATGGTCATTTGCTTTCTTGCCTAGAGTTGGATAAGAAAATTATCATTCTCATGTCTGTACAATTAAGATGAAACAACAGCCAGTTAGCTTAGCTTAGCAGAAAGACTAGAAATGGGGGGAAAGCTAGCCTGGCCCTGTTGGAAAGTAAGCTCACTAATTAGTCAGGCTGTATCTCATTTGCTTCATCCATACAAAAACTGAATTGTAAAAACAACACATTGTGAATGCTAGCCGCCACTGTTTTCGGTCTTTGTGCTAAGCTAACTAGCTGCTGGCGGTAGCTTGCTGTACAAGCATGAGAGTGGTATCAATCTTCTCATCAGCTCATTTAGCAAAATGTTGAAATACTGCTTTAAAACATAATATGGTCTTACAATGATCGCCTCACCAATGTAGACCTCTGGATCCAGAGCTGTGAGAAAGTTTGTCCTGTCAGCCTGTGAAGCTAACATTGATGTTAGCTCCAGCAGCTACATGCTACAGCTCATGCTAACTGCTCCTTTAAACAAATCAATAGGCAAGGCAAAACTATTTGAAAAAGGAGTGTGAGCTGTGAAGTGATTATTCTGCACATTGTGGTCAGACGGAGGTCCTTTGAATTTTGACCCACTGTACTTGCCATATATTTCATATGTATGATTGTCTGATCATCGGACCACTCATGTGTCTTGCCCAAATCCCAGAACTCAGCAATCGCTATAAAAAAAGACGACGGAAATAGAAAATAAGACCCAAGTTGCAATTACCAGTAATTTTTCATGAGGTTCTCTATAAGAGTGAGAAAGGCACTGACGATGTATGTGTGTGTGTGACAGTGTGTGTCTGCAGCGACCCTCTTAGCCCGGCGTGTGCAGACAGCCGAGCACCTGAAGAGCAGTGGGTGATTACCGGCCTTAATGGGCTTAACAAGCATGACAACGGGAGGTCTGCCATCCGTCCGTCCGTCCATCTAATGGCTTTTGTGCTCCTCCGAGGCAAACAGAGAAAGGAGGAAGGTGCGAGAGCGACGAAGGGATGAAGGGAGAAAGGAGGGACAAAGGAAGGGTAAAAGGTGCGATGAAGGAAACTGCTGTAATGAGCTGCTCCGGTCAGAAACAAGAGGGTCATTTAAAAGCTCTTTAACTCTGGACACTCAAGGTGAAATCTCTCTCTGCGCTCAAAGCATACAGTCTCTCCCCGTCTCCCTTCAATTTATCTCCCTCTCAAACGCTTCTCCTCTTCCCCTCAAAGGTTTACATAATATCTATAAAACCACTCCATCTCCTCCTACTTTTTTTTTTTCACCAGCGCTATGAGGGAACGCAGATTAACAGATCTGTAATGCAGCACTTCAGCCATCCTGCTGCATTTATCAGAGCCGGAGCCTCTTCAGATCTATTTGTCATCATAGCTGTTAGTAGAAGTGGAGGCCAGGCCCATCGCTGGTGCAATGGCGCATCTCGTCCCCCCCACATGTCCCCACCCACTTATACCACGTTGCCCCCCCTTCTATCTGAGAGAATTAATTTTCTCATAAAAATATGTGTGTTTCCCATTTGAGATTACACAGACACAAACTGTTTTTTGGGGCCATAATCTTACTGTGGATTTAGCAGAAGGAAGATGAAACAAATCGCACGCACAACTGCAAGATTAAGGATGACCCACGAGGTCAAAGGTCAAAGGAGTGTGCTGCACGAAGAATTTTGGGAGCAAGCTGAATAAAGGGATGTAAAAAAAATGGAATTGGAGGAAAGATGGCTTGTGGGAGGAGGAATAAAGTAAAGTAAGGACTAAAGCTTGACACAAGCTGAAGGGAATTCAAGATGTGATTTTTCATGGCTAGAAGCCGCTGAGGGCTCTTTACATTTATTCATAACTAATCTCATGAAGTATCGTGGCAGAATACTATTGTGTGGTGCACAGTTATCATGACAAAACACCCGAACTTCAGGCTTGCCCATGACAGATTTCACATTTATGGAAATACATTAATTTCAGCTGCTGTAAAACATCCAGTAATCACCCATACATAAATTACAGCAGCTACTTTTTTTTTTTTTTTTTTTTTTTTTTTTTTTAGGATTTGTCTGTTCAGCTCTTCACAAAGCGGTGGGATAAGAGTAAGGGTCTGTGGAGAGGGTTTTTTATTCTGTGGGTGCGGATGAGAATAGATGTGGCTGGATGTTAATGTGCCACGCTGTGATGAAGAGAGCGATAACACCTGTGTTTCACTGACGCAGTTCGCAGAGCTTCAGATCAGCACATGAAATATGATGTTGTCTGGGACGCTGGCATCAAAGCCCAGAAGTATCAAACCTGAGTTCAGCTGAGAAAAATGGCATGGCTGACAAAAAGTTTAAACTCGAAATGAACAAACTTGCAGAGTTTTTTATTTCTTGGTCCTATTTTTTTTTGTTGCTCTTGGTTCTTGATGTCTGTCCATCACTTTGGACCAGACTGAAAAAAATTATTAATTACCATGAAATTTGGTTCAGATATTTTTCCTCACATCATATCTCCAACTGACTTTATGATCCCCTGACTTTTCCTGTAGCGCCACCTTGAGACTGACGTTGTGTTTTTGAGTGAAGTGTCTTGATGGTGATTGAACTGACAGCCATTTTACTTTTCATCTAGCGCCATCATCAGATCAAAATTTGCATTTGTCCAGTACTTTGATTCATAACCAAACGTCAGAAGAACTTATGATATTCCCATTAGCCTCTGTTGTACTTTGTGTTTATTATTAGCGATTAGCATTTAGCTCAAAGCAAATTACAGCCATCTTTCTTTCTCGCAAGAAAAAAGTGAGGCTTTCAGGCAAGATTAAAAGACACATTTACATGAACCATCACAAGCATTAATCAGCTTTTGCAAGCAAAACAACATCCATTTCTGCTTTTCTATATGGCTGATGACCTCTTCATGACTTTCAAAGCACAGTATCTAATTTCTTTTCTGTCTTTAGGTCTCAAAAAAGCGAAAACCTCATTGTAAACAGATTGGCGTCGTTAGCATTTTGTGACTTCCATCTAATTGAATTTTAATGATCGTGCAGTTGTATGACAGTCATGATAGGGCTATGGGTAAATATTCACACCATAAACTTTCACAGTAAAAGCATCTCTCCCATCTGTCTCACCACGGAGAAGTAGCATCATAACGGAGGAGGCATTATTGTTGAATCTCCGTTCAAGCGCAAGGACAAATTAAAAAGGCAACATAAGAAATGGTTGTACGCTACGAGCGACGAGTTTTGCCAAGTTGTAGGTGTCATTCGCACACATTCATTGAAAGGACCCACAGAAAAAAACTGTTTCAGAAAGTAAAGCACTTCCCTCAATGAAATTTAGGATTCAGAATATCGACTTGCAGTCTCGCTTTAACCCGCAGAAAAAAGGTCGACTATTTAAAGGACCATAAATGTCGGCCATTGTTTAGAAATGCAGAAGCTTTTATTGAGCAGAATTTTGTCTCTGCGTGCTGATTAATCTGTCCTTTATGGGCACTCACATTATATCAGCTAGTCTCTGATCAGATCCTTCCCTTTTAAGCCGCTGTTCAGTTCACATTCCCTAATGAACTCTCGTCCTGATGGAGCCATTGAAGCTCGCAGATTAGATGGAAATTCTCACACGGTTTATCTTTCAGGTTGATTATTTCTGTACGGATGTGTGTGTGTGTGTGTGTGTGTGTGTTTGTTGGTGTGAGTCCAGCCTTATGTCCTGGCAAGCTCCTGTTTAATAATGTATTTTCCTGTCATCTTACTGAAAAGCTCAAACTTTATTTTGAAATTTGTTTCTCTTTCCATATTCTCCTTTTCTTCATAGGGCTATAAATGCGAGCACATCCTAATTTTTGCATTTGCATCAAATCCTTTTAATATCAAACTTTTTTGTGTTAAGATTATTGCAAAGTAGAATAAGTACCTTTATGGGAGTACAGCTAAGGAGTAAATCAACTTAAACCTACTTAATTCAATCTCAAAAATACCTCCAGGCATTAATGTTACTTATGCTTTTACATCAATAATCCACATTCTGACTGTTTAATATAAGCTTCATTTAAGCCAAGATTAAGAGAGTTGTCTGTGTTAATCAGTGCCTTGAAGCAAGTCAATAAATGCAGTAATGTTATCCACTTCTGTTTTGAATTTAGATGGCAGGGTGACATTTTGTTCACAATCAGATAGACCAGAGCTAATATTTCAAACTTATTATTATGAAAGAAGGGAAATGGAAGAAGAAATTATAGATTATTGGTGGCCCTCATTTGGTGCTGACCACAGGTTGAAGGTACCATGAAGACAAACATTATGCAAAAATACCCAGTGGAAGAGAGGCCATGGGAAGAAACCAGCCAAGAAGTCATCTGCCTTCTGTTACCCCCTCTTCACCATCACCCCCCTCTGCCTTCTTCTGTTCAAACACTCCGGGCATGGCCCACCAACTGTTTGAATAAGACCACTGAAACGTTGACACGTCTGCCAAATTTACCAAGGCAATTTACAGAGCCTGCTGGACACGATGGCAGGGCCAACAAAGCTTAATGCTGCCATACGACACATGTGCTCGGCTACTAATTGGTACTGGAGTCATCAGCTTCCCTTCTACATGTCAATGATTGCACACAAGCCGGCGGGTGGTGGTGGGGGGGCGGTGGGGGGAGAGTTCCGCTTTGTAATTCAGAGAGCAATTAACAAGTAACGATGGTGGCAAGCGTAATAGTTATGACTCATTTACATTATTTGTAAATGGGGAGTGAAAAAAAATGAAGCATGACTGCAGACTCAAAGCATGTTGTAATTGCGCTGGCATTTGTCACGTAGCCGCTCTCAGACCGACTCACGGTCATGAGATCCAGAGATTCGACTGAGTGCAGCTCTCAAGAAAAAGCATTGCAAATCAGCAGCAGGTGTGAAAGCTAACACGTTCAATTCTTTGATTTTCAGAAGGGTTTTAATAGATTTTTATGAAAACAGACATTGATGATTAGGATCTTAATGATTGATTCGCCGTGCCGCACATCTGGACTCTTAGATGCAACCAGCAGTGAGCAGTCATTCTGACATCTGGCCTGCAGCAAGGGTCATCAACCTGTCAATCACAATCGACCTGTCCATCTTTCAATCTCAAGCTGATTGCCGAGCGTTTTGACTGACAGGTCTGTTTTGATTTGTTAATTATCACCAATCAGAATGTTCTTTTGGAGCGTTGTCGCCTCTGTTGCTTTCTGTTACTGCTAATTCTAATCACTTTCTGCTGCTCTCATCCCACATTAAAAGCTTTTCATAGACAAATCACATGAAGGCTTTTATGTTGAAGCAAATGCATTGTCATTGTGAAATAACCACTTCCATGTGGAGATACTGTGACTGAGCAAAGGTGCGTAAAGAAGGAATAAGAGGGCTTCAAACTCTGTTTATTTTCTCACCTCTGGCTCACAGTTGACCAATCGATGAGTGTAATCAAAGTGAGTTAATGTCTGATTATCAGTTTAGAAAGTTACAGATATTGCATCAGAAAGTTACAGCCATTATCCAACAAACACTTGTGATGGTGTATCATTGCACCTTTAGTTCCCCTTTGATGCAATGTAAAAAAAATCAACATATTTCAGCCACATTCTTGATGAAATTAGCTTTAATTATTTGACATATTTACTGTATGTATTTGTTTAAAAACCTTGAAAAACCAATGAAAAATGATCTTTGCTTGGAAAAGGTGACAACAAAATCACATTGTTGATCTGTGTGACATGAAGTCACGAGTCAGCCCAAACACATAATGGATTGGACACTGTGATTAACATACGTTCATCTTTCATTTATGAAAGAACAATCTAAATGATTATACATATGATTAATGAAAGATCGGTCACAAATGCCTCATTGAGATCACCTGCATCTGTCTAGTTAAAGAGCCAGAGTTACTTACTTACTTACTTATGCACTTCAAGGTTAGAATTTGGTGGATTCAAATACTTAAAATGTTGATGCTATTTTCTGTTTCCTGGTGGCTTATGCGGTGCACTACAGCTGCCAAAAAACAACTAAAAAAAACATTCCAAATATTATATAATATGCTTAAAAGATGTGGGGGAAAGAAATCCGGTAGCCTTTATTTTTATCTTGGCCCTTGTAGTGCTTGAAAGTCTTGATAAAGCATCGTGGGGGTGTGCATGTCTAGTTTCATGTCTGTAAAAATAAGCACTGTCTGTGTCTGTAGGTGGCTCCAGCTGAAACATCAGAGCTGTCCCAGGTCGACATCATTTCATCTCATGTGCTCGTTCCCCTCCGCCTCCCCGCCCCCCCCCAACCTCAGCTGAGATGTCTGCCGAGATGAAAGGTGCAGACAGACAGAGAGCAGTTCTGACGGTGTGCATCGCAGCAGGACAACGTCACATGAGGAAAAGCCGGACGTCAATATTTTCTTTTTTCCTCTTCTCACTCACTTTTGTCTGAGTCACTCAGCATCCACGTCAAAAGCCCATCCGCCCTCTGCAAACCGCTCGTGACACGACGCAGCTCCGTGTCCCACTAGGTTTGCCCGGGCGGTCACCAAACATGCACTTCTGCCCAGACAGAGCGAGAGAGTGAGAGAGAGAGAGAGAGAGAGAGAGAGAGCATGCAATCTCTTGGACCAAAGTCATCTGTTATTTGGCTGAAGAGCAGGAGATTGAAGTGAAAGAAAGGTTAGCTAAAGGTCTGGCCCGCTGAGTAAAAGAGAGAGAGACATCAAAGAGAAATTAGTGCAAAGACAAAGCCTTCTGGTCTCAATCAAGCTGGTAAGCAGTTGAGTGTAATACCTCTTTTTAAATTAGTCACTGATAGGAGCACAATTGTAGGACAGCCGCTTCGCTGCAGGAGAGAGGAGAGAAGCCTAATGGAAGTGGGATTGCCTTTTTCACCAGCTGAGCCCTGTGGCATTGTCTTTTTTTTTTTTTTTTTTTGTCCCAAATTAGCAATTTACATGTCTATACCCCGTCTTGGTGCTGGCCACCTTTTTTTTGCATTTTAACATGTCTATGTGGGATCAACGGTGGAAGAAAAAAAAAAAGAGCAAATTGAATCATGAGCGGAGAGTAACCTTGAAAACAATCTGGCCACGATCACAACAAGAGTTTGAGGAGGAATTAGGAGCAAATGAGCAGGACACGCCCCTCAGTACTGTGGCGCATAATTGGACAAAGCAGTTTTGAGTGAAACAGGCATTGTCACCTGGGAATCAGCTCGTGCATACTACGCGACGGTCAGACGGCGAATAACCAGCAAAATGCCTAACAAGCCATTTCTACTCCATTTGGCAGAACATTGCTTCATAATTTGATTTATTTTCCCCCCCTCTGTTTATAAAAGCCTGTTGGAGCTGCTTTGAATATTGATCAGTCATGGATGCCTGGATGCGTGCCCGCTATGCTCCAGACCTCTTTAACAGACAGACAGCATCATCATGCACATCTGCACTCCTTCACACAACACACGCCCACATACATCACAGGCCGGGCAACTTGTCACAGGGAAGAAGCGCGTGTGTGTGTGTGTGTGTGTGTGTGTGTGTGTGTGTGTGTGCAGGAAGGACAAGGATGGGAGGGAAATTCATCAGACGCAGCAATTCGCTTCTCTTGTGTTTTTCCACTCGGCCCCTCATCCCACTCTCATCTCACTCTCTCCCTCCGTCTATATATCTTTAGCCATTTAATTAGCCGGACAGGTAATAAATTCCACGTCTTATGCACTGCTCGATACTTTATTTATTTATCTATCAGCCTTTTAGAGCGGTGCAGAATCTGAGGGCCACACTCCATTATAAGGCAAGTAGCATCTCCAGCCTTTTAAGGCTTGAGTCATTAGTTCATCAAACGGACGGCGTGACAACGTGTGGCGGCTGCTGTGTCGACTCCGGCAGCTGTTGGCGTGCAACACTCGCGCGAAGCACTCCACATCTTGAGGATGCAGACGGTATTTATTTCTGGAGCGTGTTTTGCTGTGTGACAATGAAAGGAAAATAATCGTCCGAGCCTTAGAGTGTGTGGGTGTGTGTGTGTGTTCCTGTGTGTGTCTGGCCGGCCAGATAAGAGCATGTGCAGCCAGTTGCTGCCAGATCGTGCCACATCATTTAAGACTCAATGAGCTGTCAGTGATCTCATTGCCGCAGGACATATGTGTGAACCAATGGGATGCCAGCGAGGTCAGGGCGCTGGGTGTTTCCCTCTACTCGCCGGTCCTGCACGGCGCTCTGTCAGTACCTCCAGCGCTGATGTTTAATAGTACATCACATGGCTTCATATCAGTGGCACTGCTTAATCCTTTCCCTAATTGAATCAGGCTGGATTCGCAGTGCTTGTTACCGTTAGACTTTGGTGACAGTAAAGTGTGAACGAGCGTACGTGTGCGTGCATGGGAATAAGCGTGTGTTAATATCATTAGCTCTCATCTCTCACCATTAGTCAGATTGGCAGAGCTAAAGAGTGGTGGACCCGTTGAGGATGCCCTAATTAAGTACTTACAGTGCGGTAAAGTTTAACATGTACCCTGTCATCGTAATTGGCCACTCTGGCAAACATCAGCTTTCACCGAGTACATGAGGTTAGTGTTATCTGTAACAACAGGTACACTGATCTGTATCTGATGTACTGTGTCACTTGATATAACTGTACTCAGAGCGCAAAACTTAGATCCTCAATTTCACAGACTGTAAAGTGGTGCATGTTTGCAGGAATGAATATACACACTGGTGGATGAAGTAAAAAAAAAAGTAAAACTACTCCTACCATACAGTGAAAATACTCCATTACAAGTAAAAGTTTTGCATGTTTTGAACGTAGAACTTTTATGTAACCAAAAGTATGTAAGCATAATCATGAAAATGTACTTTCAAAGTAAAAGGTAAAATGTAGTAAAATGTCAGTGTTAAACTATGAAATGTGATGTTTGTGGATTATTAATACTGCTGCATTAGTGCATTAGTGTATGTTCCATTTTAGTGCTGTAGATGTTTTAGGGTGAGCTCATTTTAACTATTAATTTTAATTTATTGTAGAACAGTTTAATGTACATCAAAGATCATCATGTTTCAGCCCTGTTTTCTGTTTCCTTTATATAGTTTAGTTTAAGAAGTAGAACATATTCCTCAACCTGTAAAGCAACATTTAATCCTTCAGTTTAGCCGCAAACATTCAAATTCGAAATCACTAAATTTGGAGATAGATCATGGGACAAATCTGAAAAGCAGTAGAAACTAAAGCTGTCAAACAAACGAAGTGGAATAAAAAACTATTTAAGAGATGTAATAGAGTAGAAGTATAAAGTTGTATAAAATGTAAAATACTCAAGTGAAGTACAAGGACTTAAGTACAGTACTTCTGAGTATATATTACAATGACATTATGTCAGATCTCCTTGGGTCTTGATGAGCCATTTTCAGTGTTCAGCAATATTGAGCCAGGAGTTCAACAGGACAGAAATGACTAGGTGGATCATTATCAACGCTGTAAAATGCTTTAATGCCCAAAGTAGAAGTCGCAGCTTCTGCTTCTCAAGAATCCTGGTTCAAGCCAAGTGAAAGCGGTCTGTGGGCTCGTATGTGTATTTACAGTAAAAGTTGAATACGTGTGTGTGTGTATTTGTGTATGCATGAGTGTGTGTGCTGGCGAGCTGGTGGAGTGCTTGATGGAGGGCCATTACATCCTCGTTAGTTCAGCTTCAGTGCTCTGGGTGTGGAACACAGCTGCCCTCGCTCCCACAACGCCGCCAGGATCGGACCCAAAAGACCACCCCTACTCGCCTATATGGCGCTCTCTCCCTCCCTCCCCTGCCAGCCCTCTCGGCATCTGCTCGACCCCTGCCTTCACCCAAGTGTCTATTACTTCATCTTCCTCTCTCTGGACTCTCTCTCACACTGTTTTCTTTTTCACGGCGAGCACGTTTAGCAGCGGCTTCTCGGCGCTCTGAAGAACCGTCGACCACGGATTGCTGTTTACTTATTAACAGCTGTACTCTGGATTCAATGGTGCATCCTTGAACAGCATCAACCTCCATTTCCTGCTGTAATAAATCATCATTTACCGATATATCATATCGTTCTCAGAACTCCGGCCGTATGTTGAATCATAGCAAAAGTTTGTACTCTCGCTAAAAAAAAAAACCTTTTAACCTTATTTACCATTTTACCTGGCTATTCAAGAATTAAAAAGTAAATATTATTTACACGATTACAGGCTTTATTTACTGCCATGCAAACCTATGGAAGAGGTTTAATCACAGCCCAATCAGTGAATCTTGTCTGTTATTTCATATTTATTAAAAACATGCTTCGGAAATTTCATGTTGTGATGTTGAAAGGTAAAATGCCTGTAGGGAAAATACTGTAGATTCAGAACTCACTATGTACTGGAAAAGATTATGATGCTTTCATCATACTCCTATGATGATTTAGTTAATTATAGACAGTTGCAATCACCAAATATCACAGCACAGAATGACTCTTGTTATACTTGTTATCAACTTGGAAAACGCTCACAGATAAAGACGATTCCAAGTCCAACAGATTTTTGAGTGTCCAAATGTTTTGCTGATCAATATAGATCAGATGTTTTCGGGGTCCTTCCCACCATGTCTACCATGAACTGTGTTGTTGGATGATGACTCACTCCACACACCAATCGAAGTATTCTTAATGTGAGATGTAAGATGAGACGTCTTATAATACATCATACATCTATAAAGCATACTCCTCTCATCTCCCTACTTTCAACTGTCCGAGCCATAAAATGCGCAAAAGTACTTTAAAAAATACTTTCAAAAAGGGAATGTATATCTAACAACTGTAATGATGCAACCACTGCTTTTTTCTCAGTAAGATGTTGCTAATGTATAGATCTCCACAGGGGGTGGGTGTTTTTTCCCTTGAGTCTTTTTCCCTCTATTTTTTTCTTCTTCTACATCTACTACATTTCCTTGTCATGCATTTAGAAGTCATCCGATTGTATAAATAGTAAATATGCTTGTGCCATGCTGTGTGAATGGTGTGAAAAACGAATACAAAAAAAACTTCCATATGGTCAAATTCATTCTCATTTGCAGCAAAGCATTTTGGGTATCTGCTGTTTGAACAAGTTTTAAATCTCTATAAAGTTTTATGTCTCTGTACAGAGGAGAAGAACTGACTGACTCGTTGGTCAAGACACGAGGACTCAAAAAGCTGCCAGGAAAACTAGAATGAGACCAACAATGAAATATATTATTTACAGGCCCCGGTGGTTTTCATCTGCTTTCATCTTGCCTGGAAACAAACTAATATTTGACAAGGAAAACAACTCCAAACCAAGATGACAACAACACAGACAAGTCCAAACAGAAAAGTTGGATTAAGAGTTTCCCGGCTGAGGTTTTGTCGGGGGGGGGAAAGTCAATGTGGGGGCGCTGCGTGTTGCAGCGCGTGGAGCGGAAGGAAAAGCTTCACTGCCGTACACACTGAATAAAGACAAGAGTCAGTGAGACAGAAATTGAGTAGGAGTATTATTCATCCATGGGCAGCCTTCCATCAAAGAGCTCTTCCCTGAAAGCACGCAGATACAGAAACACACAGCGGAAAACAGACACGCCCAAGCAGACAAGGGGACAAACACATGCATTTCTCAATCCTCCCGAGTGCACTCCATTCTCATTCAAATTCTGTGGCAGGCAGAGACTTTGAGAACAAGATTTGCTCCTTTTTTTTATCACCTGAAATACATTTACCTCAGCAGCTGGTGGAGAAGCTTTATCTAAATGAAATCTATCCTTGCTACCAATCTGGCTGACATTACGCCGCTCCACATCTTAAACAAGCAGCCTGATACCACAACCAGAGGACTACTGATGCTTTGTGTTTGTTTGTGTGTGTCTGCGCGTGTGTGTTCAGAAGTAAGACTGACAGAGAGACAGAGACAGAGAGGCGTCTTGTAGCCTAATATATGTCATCTCTGCTGAAGATTATGATATTTTTGTGTCACAGACAAGCAGCGTTTTCTTTAGGTTATTTATTCCTTGTGGGGGGAAAAAAAGGTGACCCTGATTTGGCACTTCCTATGTGCGTGTGTGTCATAGAGAGAGAGAGAGAGAGAGAGGCTCTTCAAAAGTTGCTGATGCACAGTACAAAATTCAAATATTTCACATCTCTATTCACAGTAAATGAAGCATGACTGCGTTTATGTAAAAGTGAGTTTGGCTATGGGCCACTTTCCGCGTGTGTGTGTGTGCGCGCGTGTGTGTGTTCCTACAACTTCGGGGGTGAGTCCGGGACATGGACGTGGCGTTTGGCTCAAAGCGCGCCCTCGGATCCGTCTAGCAATCTTAATGAACATAATTGGCTCAGACAAAAACATTTAAATGATGATGAGCAGATGGCATCACTCGCTCGGGCTGCATAACAAGAGGCTGGCGCTCCGACGTGCTGGAAAAAATAACAGGTGAAACTTCAAAAATCATCCTCTCAACTCAGGACATCACAGCAGTAATCAGATGTAAATTACCTAGCCAAATAAATCTTTGATTAGCTTTCACCGCATGCTGCTTCTGTTGTCTCTGGCCTGCTACTGGTTGCTGCAAACACAGTAGCATCCCATTGTGCCGTGAGACGCGTGTTAATACCTGAATGAGTGGCTTATATGTAGGTGTGTGTGCCTCGTGTCACCCACTAACACACACACTAAGACTCACTACAATAACTCGCGCTAATGCTACTATAAATCTACACAAACACGATAACAAATGCGTGCGCACTCCTCATGCATTAGAGTGTTTGGAGAGAGGATAAAATAGCAAAGCTGCAAATAATAATAATGTTTGCAGAGGTTGGCAGGTAAGTCATCTCTTTCTCCTGGCTCCGCTAATTAAAGCCGGCACCGATGGGACGGAGAGGGAAAACACACTAATATAGCTTTGGGCTGGAGCAGATGCTGCGCTTTGATGAGCACAGAGGTTAGCCTATCAGACGCTGCCTCCGATCATCAGGAGAGCCGGAGCAGGTCCGCTTTAATTACCTGGAGAACGTCCGCGGGCTTTCATTAAAAGCCACAAAGTACAGTAAACACTTTTTAAATGATCGAGGAGATGAGGTCGAGGTGATTTGTGCACATGTTAACACCATCGGTTATTTTGTGAGGAAGAGGTCACGGTCTTCTTTCCAAGTCAGAATCTTCCTCAATTAGTTCATGTTGAGGTCATTTCGCCAAGTCGCTCCATAATAAGTGTCATTTTTTTGTGTGAAATCAACTGATATAATGCAGAGTAACTGTTATCCTGACATTTGGAAATTGATTGTTTATAATAGCTGATTTGCATTAATTAGCATTTGCATACATTTTGCAAATATGAGAAAACTCTAAGGTCAGGCAAGAATGTTGATTTTGGAAAATTCAGCAAAGACCTGGAAAATGTTCAGTTATGTTTTTCCCATCCAATGGCAACAACTTTAACTTTTGCTTTATCTGCACATGGGGAAAAAAATAGGTTAAGGCAAGGGGAAGATACTGCTATGATGAAAAAGCTGAACATTAATTACCATTGGTTGTGATTAGGGATGCACCGAAAATTCAGCCACCGAAAATTTTCGGCCGAAACTGGCTCAAAAGTGCATTTTCGGTTTTCGGCCGAAAGACTTTTGTCACCGAAACAACACGACCGAAACAAGACGTTGTGATGACGAAGGAAAAACACGCCCACCACGGGCAGTTGCCGCATCTAGCCATTTTTAAAATGCGTGTGTAGCGGTGCCAGTGTTTGTAACTAGGCAACCGTGACAGCGCTTTTTGATTGGCAGAGAGCGCAGCGGGTCCTCTCGGGGTCCCCGGCACACAGATTTAGCTGGCCTTAATTTTTCCTGTGTTTTATTTAGTTCATTATTGTCACATTTCGTGTTGAAATGTGTTTGTGACAGACATGTGTACGGGGCATTTATGAAATACGGGACAAATCGCGTCCCGTATTAGTTCAAAAGAGGACGCAACATTTAATTTTCAAATAAAGCACAATTCCGTATTTTTTGGGATGTTTGGCAACCCTACCGGCACGCGCACGTCTGGATAGTTGCCAACATGTCTGCGGTGTGGATGCATTTCATTATATCCGAGAAAGACCCACGGATAGCTAATAGCTAGTTTTAATGTCAGTGTTAATAAATATTTTCATAATTTCATAATTGATTTATTCTTTGAAGCATTAATATTAATTTATGCAATTGCAATGCCTTGATTTTAGTGAGGTTAGTACACAGTCATAGCCACGAATGCAATGGTAATAATTGGCATAATGATTTATTTCGGTGTTTCGGTTTTCGGTTTTCGGCCTTGGTTTCTTCATTTTCGGTTTTCGGTTTCGGCCAAGAATTTTCATTTCGGTGCATCCCTAGTTGTGATAAAGGGATAACTCAGGTCTGCTGCATGAAAGTGGGACATGCTACATGATCATCCAACACCCTGACCTCTACAACATGGGGTTTAACCGATGGGTCGCTTTGTCCAGGTCTGAGGTGTTTGAAGTAGTTCAAGCTTCTGAGTACTAACAGGATATGCACTGACAGAGGATATGTGAGTGGAAGTAGAGAAATGTATTCTTAATTATCCTCCCAAAACATGAAGCTGTAGGCCACATAAAGCTCAGGAGTTTTTCACTTTACTAACTATAAATATAATCATGTTGATGCTGCAGCACTTAAGCAGTAAATAAGCATAAATCTACCAACTAGTATGTACTGTATCATGACAGGGGCAGAAATGAGAAACGACATGAAGAAGATAAAAATATTAAAAACAGTATGCAAGACAATTATTAACACTGACAGGCACTAAAAGTTGCCTGACTATCAACCAACCTTCAGCCAAACTCAGACAGACAGGAATAGTATCCACAGGCTAACAGGCTATAAGTTCCAATTCCACCGTCTGACTGTGGTACATGAACAAACCTGGTGAGGCCAGAAGCCCACGAGCAGCATCGAGTATATAGAGCTGGTACGGCTATTTCCTGGACGCGGCACACACCAGTCCAGACTAGGTACAAATCAAACTCCTCATTTTTTGCCAGCACTACTTCCACCTCACTATATGTTGGACACGTACTTCCTGCATTGGCACTTAACATTGGAAATTGGATGTAAATCCTGAGGTGCAGAATTGTCCATTATAGACATAATTCCTAGGCTTACTGGGCCGAAACATTGACTGTTATTCCCTCATTTGCAAAGGGGGCTGGCAATGTTTTTTAAAGCTAATTTGCAACATCACATCAATGTACACCCCCAATGGGATCAACAAGGAGATTGAGTAAAGGCACGAATTGAGAATTTGATTCAATTGATGTGAGGGAACATTACCTGCCTATAAATTAGTAACACTTGTGTGATGGTCAGATTGTCACAGCGACAGCATCAGGTCATTTGGGAAAATTATATATGATGCTATTGAATGGAGGGAAAAACAAAATGTGGCCTAAAGAAGAATAAAATAGGAAAACAGTCAAGTGTTGAGTTAAAAAAAATACAGTTGTTTGGCAAATAATAGCAAAGCTGAACTCTATTTAACTTGTTGGAAGGTTACACAGAATGTTTTCATACTCAGTGTCATGAGGTGGATTTTTAAGGGAGTTAGCGTTCAACAAATAAACACTTTCTGTGCACATCAATATCTTGAGTTATTAAGGATTCTGTGTGCTACTATTACACATACTTTACACACAAAATTACAGCTGCTGAATTCTGTTTTGGATTTTTGCATCCAACGATTGGAAATTGCATCTTCTATTTGCTCTCTGCAACAGCGAGGTTTCATGGGTAACTGTCAAGACTGAGACCTGTGAAAAACACTGGTATGATTGCTGTTTAATGAGCAGCAAGTTTCAACTCCATGGACAGAGTCAACACCTCCATGCAGATACTGTCAACACTCCAGAGCAAGAACTACATTAGACTCAACAGATATTGACTATGTGTCATTGTGCCATAAAGTTCTGCTAAGAGATCGAGGTGATGCTTTTTACTGAAGTTCTTTTATTATGAAATCAAGTTCAGTTTAAGGTTGAGCAATCACAAATAGATTTAACAGCACAAACACTGAATTATCCTGAGACATAACACAAACCGAATTGAATTAAATTGACTTTACTTTTATCATTTCAAATATTTTGTGCTTATTTCTGGTTGCATGAAATAAGCTTAATAGCAAAATATTGGGAACAGTCAGTCTGCGTTTGGAGAACGTTTGCACAAACAGTCAGCTGTTGCACAGTGAAACATGCACCGGAGCGGCAGCAGTTCATTAGCAATAACATTTCAACTAGTTTTAATTTAAAAATAAACTTTGTTTATCTGCTCATTATAGTTCCTCTTTAATTGTGCCTTATTTGATTATCAACAATTACTCTGGCAGTACACTGGTGCTTGTGCTGCACATGGCTCCCAGCCTGTTGATCTTTTCATGCAACAGACTGAACGTTCACAGACACACACACACACACACACACACACACACACACACACACACACACACACACAATAGCTGTGTTTCCAGCCGCTGTGGAAGATTCCAATTACCCGAGCTTCAATGATCCACAGCAGCACCGCCTACTGTCAGTGTGTTAATTTAACTTGTGCTAATTAAATATTCATTTTAACAATCACCACCACAGGGGGCTGGTTGTTGGGAGGACCACTGATTGCAGTTATATGTGTGCGTACATGCGCGTGTGCGAGCGTGCCTCTTTGTGTCACATGTGACCTTTAGAAACATGTGCTGTTATTCCGTTTGGAGTTTTCTCTCTTATCTCTCCTTTCACCCTCTCCTCCTTCCCTTTCCTTTACATTCACATTCGCCTGCTTGTCCTGAGGCCCTGCAATTAGAGACTGAGCTCCCGCTCTCCAAAGCACCGCTGAAAAAGGGGGGAGGAGGGGGTGGACCACCCCACGCGAGGAGAACCCGAGTGATCAAGCCACGGGACAATCCCTGAGATTTCATTAAACCTCCATTTAAGGTTTCATCTGCCCCTGGGAGACGGGGGAATAGAGGGTGGAATTTATGCCAGTGGCTGAGTGGAAGGTGGAGAGAGGCGGAGGAAGACAGCAGTGGTTCGGATCTCTGATTTCCCCCGCCGAGTTCGGGGGTGGGATTGGGTGGGGGGCAGGCTACATATCTAGATGTTGCCTTGGCGACCACAGGTGTGCAGGCAGAGCGTGTGTGAGAACGCACACACCGGAACACTTTGAGTGGCCTGTGTTAGCGTGAAGCATCCCGTGGCTTTCTCAACAACCTCTATCTCCCTCTGCTCGAAAGCATAGAGACAGATACCGTCTTTAACAGGGGGGGCTTTTTAGCCGTTAACCTCGTGACTTTACTTATGGTTGCAGATCAAACAAACCAGCGGAGGGATGGCAATCTGAGTGAAGTAAAGCATCCATTAAGTTCATTGCCACAACTTTGGTGACACGCTGTGCAACAGGAGCGAGGACTTGTTTGCATCAGAGGAAAGGTTACTGTGCCGTCGCAGCTGCCTATTTCATTTTTTATCTCCAGATTCAGGCAACTTCTTTTCTGCTGAGCCAGACATGACTGTTTGCAGTAATGAATTATCAATGCAGGGGGGGGTTCTTTTCTCTAAATACCTTACACACATTCACTACTAGTTGAGCTCACACACACACAGACCCACACCGTGCGTGGAGTAATTAAAAGAGCCTCTGTGGTGGTTTAACTCCAGTTTGACGTACAACACTTTATTCTGACAGCCATAGCTTGCTCTCATCCTCTTGTCACACATATAGAAAGTCACACACAGACTCAAACCCAGTGCCTAATCCAGAGGATTAAAGGTGTTTATCCTTAAGATTATCTTATGAAAAAACGCCTTTTTTCCCCCTCGTTGGCATTTTTTTTGTAACAACAGACGACATATTTGCATTTTGCAAGAGCCTTTTTCCTCTATGCTAATTTAATGAATGCACAGGAAATGATGCATTAATGCACAGAAAATGATGCCCTTCCTTTGCAGAAGAGTTGCCGGCAGCCAGTTAGCCAGCGGCTAGCAAAGGCCTGATGTGCCACCGCCCCCTTGCCAGTGGTGGAAGCATTATTTTGAGAAAGAGGCAAAAACCTCTGGATGATCTGGGGAAAAAAAAAATCACTTGATATGCTCTGAGTTCACCTATGCTCATTGCCTTGGTGCTTGATATTGTAATGGAGCTTGCAAAAAAAAGTCATTGTACAAGTGAGATTCTCTTTTTCTTCTATTGAATTTATGATGCCCCAATGGTGACCCCCGTAGTCAAAAATCCACACTTGAGTTTGAGTGGAAGACTCAGATATAAAAAAAAACACTTTCCAGCATTGTCAATCCATCAACACACAAGTGTGAAGGATTTAAAGGCCTGTGGGCTCTATCTCTCTTATATTGTACTATGGTGATGTATTTCAGTACAGTGTTCCTTTATTGCACGGCGCGCAGCAGTGAAAGTGTGATGAAGCCATGATAAGGAGATGGGAGGTTGTGTAAATGAACATGAATAATGCAAGCGCTTCCTCTGGGCGGCAGGCTGCTGCCTTTGAGAAGCCTGTTTTAAAAGTGGGCCTCTCAGCTGGACGCGCACACGCAAACTTTCCCATGCTGCGTTATGTGAGGTGAATACGGCGTGGCGCCGGCGTCCTGCCGAGAGGCGTATATTGTGAAAGGCGAGAGGACGTGACACAAAGCACAGCGGTGGTACTGTACATTTGAAGCTCGGCGAGCGAACACGCTCTCGAGCGCCCGAGCATCAATTGTGCAGCACGTCTCTGGGTCTCTGTTGTATTTGTTCATCTATTGCGTTGCATTGCGTGCTGTGGTTATGATCTCTCCCCGCGCGATGCCTGAGTGTTTCATGAAGAGCCTAACAAGCTACTGTAAAAGTGCAGATGCTGGAAGGTCAGACTGAGGGTGAGAGGTACTTAAATTCAACAGGTGGCCAGAAAAACAACAAGGAGAGGTTTGGTTGTGGATCCAGACGGCTTGTTTGCTAATATAACACATAACTCAAATGGATGCTGAATTATCACCTTGCTTTATTCGCACAAACTTGACTGCTGGACATTGCTTTTCCTCTGTTCTCCATGTTCATTCACCCCAAACAGCCACTGTACCACCTGCACAGACATGAGATGTCAGCTTGGTAAAATATACCTATGTGTGTATGTGGTGTGCTTGTGCTGCGTTTGAGTGGCAGCCCGGCCTCTGAGTGATCTCAGAAGTCATTAGAAATTGTAGTTCTTTGTGTTATTCCCCCTCAGCAGCAGTGGAAGAACCTCTCATATCTCATACTTAAAGCAGCTATAATTGATGTTTTAAATAACGTATCAAATGACAATGTAGCAGTGACTTTGTAAACCATCGTTCCATAACTACACTTTCAATCTCCACCACCACCACCATCAAAACGCCAAAGTAGAAGAATGGTGTTTAACCCAGTATCCAGTTCCAGAGACCAATGTTACCAATGTTAAGTTGTCATTTTTACAAAAATCCACCGATCTGGACAACGTAATGGAAAAATGGAGAATTCATGCACACTTAAAATAAAATGGGAGCCTATTATTCTGATGAGGCACGATAAGGACTTAAAATTTGAAAACTTCATTGTTACAAAAGTGCACAGTCATAATCACTTAAAAAATAAAAAAGCCATTCACTGCACACACAATGACTCCATGACATCCATTCCATCATTTTACAAACTTGAAAGCTGAAACTCCCGCTGCATGTAAAGCACTCATTCAAAAAAATGGGAAAATGAAGAATCACATGCAATCGTGTCAGCGGCGAGTCTGATTTGACAACAAAAGCTTTGAGCTAAATAAGCAAATAGGGCAGATTTTTATTAAAGCGGATAGGTATCGGGCACCGCAGCCTCACCTCTGTTTTGACAGAATATCTCTGAAACATTCAGATTGAATTCATGAATATAAACAGAGAGCGTGTGACAGCTGGCGAGGAATGTTGAGTTGGAACAGAGAGGAAATGAAATGCAGCCTCGACTCTCGTGTTTCCTCTCACACTGTGCATGAGCAGAGACAAATCCTGGCGCTAGGCCTCCCCTCGCCTCTCCCGGTGTCTTAGCTGCTGCTGTTACTACTGTACGTTCACAGCCAAATGATGGCATCTGTCAAATAAAGACACGGCAATGTAGGTGACTCTTTAACTGTCATGGCTGTTCTCGAGCTGAATCACACATATACAATCATGAGTTAAAGGAGGAAATAATTAGCCTGACAGGTAACGTCGCATGTGTTCTGTATATATGAACACAAGTCAATGAGTATCGATGTGTGTCCACCTTTGATTTTATGCTCTGGTGTGTGTGTGTTTTCTCTGTGAGTCCCTATCACACACACACACACACACACACACACAGATCAATGGTGAGAGATAGTAAAACTATGACTGTACACCCTGGGGAGATGGTATCGATTTATGACCGCACTGTGAGCACATGAGACCTTTTACTGAGATTCTAACAGCAGAGACACACACATACACACACACACACACACACACACACACACACACACACACACACACACACACATCCTCACTGACACTGTATTCTGTGAAAGCTTAGTCACCACAGTCTGTGTATCTGTGAGGTCTGTTCATTCATTAATTGAATTCTCCACAGAAGATGGAAAATGAACCTTTCTGTGTGAGTATTAAAAAAAAAAAAAAATGGAACTGAGTGTTTGTGAATTTGTTTTAATCTCGGAGCGGGTTCAATGATTAAAAAGACTGGAACATCAATCAGCGTGTTGTCCATGTACTTTTAATCATTTGTTTCCTGAATGAGAGCAGCGCAAATTGCTGTCTGGATGTGTTTTTTTGAAATATTCCTGTTTTCTTTAATAGCCGCAAAATGAAAATGGAACTTGAATATTTTATGTTTCGACTGAACGGCAGAAGAATATTAAAACGCCGCTCGAGCACAACGCCACGGTGTGGCGTTTGACAAGCGTAAATTGACGCCTGTAGCACACATCAGACGGACAGAGGGAGTAGTTTAAGTATGGCAGCCAGGAGGTGCCAAATCAGGAAGTGAAATGTGCTAAAATTGCTGCTCTTCTGGAGCGCTGGTATGCGTCAACATTGACAGATCCTGACGTGTGTCAAGATACCACCTGCCTATTATCAACTTCTATTTCCTAGATTTCCATAGACAGATAGATAGATAAAGATACCAACTCCTGTCTCTGTTAAAGTAGTATATAGAATAGTTTCTGGCATTGGATGTGGTCATCCTCGATTTTTCTCCCACTGTCCACTGCCTCCTGGTCGAGGGCTTTGACCTCTTCCAAGTCGATTGTTTGAGCTGTCGGTTCCCACTGTTTGTTCAGTTTTTTTTGTCCAGGGCCCTTAGTGTTTCACAGATGTAATGTTCCCTATAGTTGCTGCGTGTTATGTCGTTCACCACTCCAGTTTTCCTCTCTGTGGGAGTCCTGTTTTCACAGCGTGCCAGCAGATATCTTAAGGTAGTAAACGCTTTGCTGTAAGTACTGACATCTAGACTCCCAAAAAACTTGAACAACAGCCGTGACACCGCACAAGATCTTGCATCTAACCTTCAACACAAAAGCATTTTATTTATCAAACTAAACCTGTATGCGGTTACAGATACAGATGAATACTACCCTGATACATGTCCGTGGCATTTCTACCTGTTCTATTCACTGAATACATAATATTTCCTTTGAGGAAGTCATTGAATTAATATTCATGGTAATGGGGTGACCTGCAGGCTTTTCCATATTTCATTGAATTTAGACTCCTTAATTACTGGTTGTAATGCAGCACATTAAAGGCAGATACTATGGGTGTGTATGGTTCAAAATGTCTGCAAGAGGTTAGGTTACATCTAAAAAATCTTCAGGACAGTTTGGTGTCAATGCATCACCACATCTGTCCTTCATCACAATGCAGATATATGGGACCATATTCTGACTGTATATCTGCATTTTGTTGTCAATATAGAAAGAAGAGAATGAAACAAAAACATGTTTGTCTATATGGTGATTTCAGTGCAGACAAAGCAGTACTTGAAAAGTACATCAGCAACCGAATGTTTTCAGATTGCAAAAAAAAAAAAAAGATATTACAACACACGTACAAAAAACTTCAACACAAAAAACAATGAGAATAATTATTGATCACATGATACATTTTCATGTCGTCGATACAGAACAGAATACCTGAATGAAGTAATGAAAGCTGTGGATCAACGGCTCGATGAACAATATGCTTGTTTAAACGTGCGTATGTGTTATAATGAAAATGAATGAATGAGAACCATCGTGTTAAATCAATCAATAAATTATTGAATAAGTACATTAAAATGAAGTCAACCAAGAGAATGCTGCAAACAAAGCTCGAGCATCTGCTGGACCTTTAAATAACTCACTGCCTCTTAACTTTTTCAACCTGTTCTCATCACTCTCCATCTCGCGTCTTCATGTCAACCCAGGGGGCTGGTTCCCATTAAAATGTCCCCCTGCATTGGGGCAGTCGCCCTATGATTCAATTATGAGTCACCCTCTGTAACTTAAACTCTTTGAAAGGCCGGGGCGAGAGCAGCAGACAGACAGCCGAGCAGTCGGCCATCAATAATACAGAACCACATCCCTTTGTGGATGAAATATACATGAAACCGTTC
The DNA here is from genome assembly GCA_037975185.1 of Centropyge bicolor. Classification (NCBI taxonomy): domain Eukaryota; kingdom Metazoa; phylum Chordata; class Actinopteri; family Pomacanthidae; genus Centropyge; species Centropyge bicolor. Next base: position 4,189,329 of record JBBMOC010000005.1, read on the forward strand.
CGCGGAGCATCTATGCATTTCCAAAGGAAGGAGGACGTCTTCTGAACTCGCCGTCACATGGACGTGTTAACGCTTGTCGCGATGTGTGCCTGCAATTTCTGCCTCGGTGTTCAACCTCGGGCTTAAATGCCACGCAAAGAGCCATGTCATTGTTGTTTAAGGGAAGATAAAGGAGCGGCATTGATAAAGAGTTTGACAAATGAACTATGCTTTTTCTCTTGATTTCAGTCAGCCGTAAAGGGTGTTGTGACAAGTCTTACCAAACTCACTCGGAAATGATTAAACTGGAAACTTGTTTTTCCCCTTTTCCTGTTGAGAACTAATGGCACATGACAGAATGTGTTAGCGGCGCCGTCTGCCCTTCTACATCTCCTTCACTTAATTTTTCTCTGCCTCGCTCTCTGCTCTCTCCTACTTAAACCTCCGCTGCAACCCAGAAACACCACTTTATGGCTCCGACTTTCAGTCTGCACTCAGTGCCGAGGTTTACTCTCATTTTGAACTTTTTTTTTTTTCATGCGACACGCGAGCAAACGCACACACACACGGCATCCTGTCCGTCTAATAATGGTCCATCTCTGCTGCAGAGGTGCGCCCCCGTCTCCTCCGCTTCTTGCTTTGATCTGGTCTCTGATAGGTTGAGGGTCACGCCAGATGTGATGCAAGATTGGTTGTTTACTCCTGCCAAGGGACGCGGCTCCGGTCCCCCGAGAGCAGGACCTCATTACGGGAACATGGGAGAGGGTCGAGGAGAGGCGGGAGATAAAGGTGCACAGAAAGAGGCAGGGAGGAAAACAGTGAAGAGCCGAGGACAGGAAGAGTGGATGGAGCCAGAAGTAGGGATGGGTACCTTTCACCATTGAATCGATACGATACTTTTTTTGATACCTGGGAATCGATACAATACCTTAAACGATACCCATTTCGATACTTTTTCCACAAAAAAGAATCTAATATATATATATACACACAGTCTATGAGCGGAGCAGGCGTAATTTACGAGGAACCTTGAACGCACCATTTTAGGTCACGTAGTTCACTGCAAGAAGAAAACACACATTATCTTTAGCGTCATGGCTAACCGTAAGCGGTTGAAAGTTTGGTTGTATTTCCACACAGTTGTTTTCACACAAATCACACAAATTGTTCCACTCTGTGAAGGTGCGTTTAAGTATCGAAATGTGGTACCTTTTGTTTTAAAGTGAGTCGATACTCAGGTAGTACCGACATGACTGAGTCGGTTCCAAAAAAAATACTGAGTTCGGTACCCATCCCTAGCCAAAAGTGGCTGAGGAAGACGGAAGACTTTAAAAAGATGATGCGTGAAGAAGGCATGAAGGAAAACATGGCACCGGCTTAACCGTCACTCCAGTCATGTTTCGGGGAAAGTCAAAAAGTAGATGGTAGACGAGGTTGAAAATCATGACTTTGCTCCTCCGATCTGTGATGAAAGCAACGTGAGGGAAGAAGGAAGGAGAGGGAGGAGAAGACTGGAGAAACAACAACTGATGGAGAGAGATGGATTTAGAGCAGTCGCTAACGGAGACGGCGCTAATGATACCGCATTCGGTGTCACAGCTCCGGATAAAAACAACAAGCGCAACAAAAACAAAGCTGAACTTCAAAACAATTTAATTGGAAGCGCTGGATGCTACAAGTGTGTGGGCGGTCGAGGTTTACTCGCTATGATCTATCTGCTTCTCAATAGCTCCTCGTTTTGCATTCATTATTACGTGTTTTAAATCCACACTAATTCTCCATATATTGACTCTGCATTGCTTCCAATCAGACACCTTTTGAACACACAAACAGGTTTGGTTTAGTTCATTTCTGCAATAATGAGGATGTAGACACATTCGATGGAAAAGAGTAATTACAGATAGGGAGGAAACATAAAAGGTCAGACTCCTCTTCTTATTTAGATAAATTTAAAAAATGACATTGATAGTCAGCGAAAACAAATCGACACTTTCCATGAATCTGGTTTTTCTGTCTCTCTTCGGTTTGTTCGTAGGATGGATTAGAAGGAATAATGAAGACAAAAATCAGGCAAAGGCTTTTCAGCTGGGAATCCATCACAGGCCAGTGGGGGCACAGAGGCTCCGAGACGCCGGGGTCTCCGAGGAGTTTTCCGCTCTCTACACCACAGAGAGCGGTAGAAAACGAACATTACAGTATTTATTTCAGGCAGTCTTGGCTGCAGTAATGGTGCATGCACACTGCGAGACTCAAACATTTCTGTTACTAATTAAGTCCTAAGATAGTACCAGGAAGAAGAAAAAAAAAACTTTTCCAGATCAGACTTCAGTGAGAAAGCCTCTGGGAAAACTAAAGTTTTTCATCCTGAGATGCTAAAAGTGCTCGCCGCGGCGTTAGCACGACTGCATCATCTTGTATAAATCTGTAAAAAGCAAGAATACATGGTGATAGATATTATATTTTTTTTGCCAGGACGAATAAGCACAAGATGACTGAACATGTATGTCATGACGGGTGTTTTGATCTCCTGCCTGTGTGTGTTCAAGTGGAGTTTTTTGAGCCTTTGATGTGTCATTTCTGTGACGCAGACAAAGCTGTTTGATGCCTTCAATCCCAGCATGCACTGGGTGTCTTAAGTGCGACTTGAGGTGTGTGTGTGTGAGCATGTATATCTGTGTATTGCCTGTGTTGATCCTCTTTCATTACTTTTTTCTACTTAGATCAAATCAGGTTTAAAATCTCGGTAGCTCGCCAGACATGTATAACCACAATGTCTTCTTATATCTTCCTTGAAGCTATTTAGCACAATCTTCTGCCAGTAACCAACACTTTAAGAAATACTAATGTAGAGAACTCACTCATGAACAATTACATGTCTGCTTAACACTTAAAAGCTCTCTGGTTGGCAGTGAGATTGTTCTTTCTTGAATGACATTCACTTAAGCACATGCAATAGCGTATTCCAGTCTGGGTATTATTAGATCTCAGTGTCGCATGTGGACATGGGGAAGATATAATAAAAACTGGTTTGAATCCTATTTGAAGGACAAAGACTACTTTGTGTTGAATAATTACACATCTGAGCACACAAAAAAGGACGTGGAGTTCCCCAAGGCTCCGTTCTCTGGCTTCTTCTGTTTAACATCTACATGGTCCTTTGAGCACAGATTATGGACAATGACAAAATATCTTATCATAACTATTTTGACAAGTGACAAATTTACATATAGGTATCACCGGGTATCAAGAGCAGATACAAGCTTTGAGTAAGTGATTGTAAATTAGTGATTGTATGTAGCACTAATGTTAAAGATAAAGTCTTGGTGTTGCCATGGACTAAGACCTAAATTTTAACTTGACCAAAAACTTCAGTCAACATCAATCAGACAACTGCAGCTGATTCAGAATGCTGAGCTAAAATATGGACCTCTCAGATCATCTGACACAGGTCTCCTTCTGTTCTCAGAGTCCAAACTAAACCTCAAGAACCAGTGTTCCATTTTAATGAACCACACATCTGAACCTAACTCTCAGAGAAGTTGAACTCAAGCTCTCAATTATTTTAAATCAGAACTTAAGACCTTTTTGTTTTGCTCTTAATTAATAAAATTAATAAAAAAGTCTTCAGATTTGCACAGGGGCTGCAATGCAGTTTTTATACTAGTGTTTAATCTGTCTTATTCTATTTTACTTTATATTTATCTACTATTTGATTTTGCTTTTTTAAAATCCTATTTATGCCTTTTTATATTGTCTTTCCTTAATGCCTTTTATGTTTTATATATTATGTTATGATTGAAAGGTGCTATATAATGTGAACTTGCCTTCATAATCAAACTGAATTTTCAGTTTGTGTTATTTCATCATTCAGCCTGGTATCGTGCCAGATCTGATTTTGAGGGGTTTATATTATTTAGTTCTGCACGTACTAATCAATATTGGGGGAGGAATCCAATCATTTTCTGTATTTTCAGCATTTACAAGTTAAGAGCAGTTAATATACTTATTATTTCTGATCATTTATGATGCGTTTAACAGTTATGTCTATAAGTGGACTTTCAAAAACCTATGCTGCTGCGTCATCGCTATCTGCACTTGCCTCCATTTTCAAGGCAATTTTTTTTGCTGCTATTCTTTATGGCTCTAGCTATTTTCTTGGCTTTAGCACAGGAAGGTTACGTCCTTCGTTCTTAATAGGAATAACTCTGGCTGAGGGTGAGATAATGAGATCGATACCACTGTCATAGTCGTGAGTTAAATGTAAGGCTACACTGAAAAAAAAAACAATTTTAACATGAGTAATATGATGTATGCCGTCAATCATCTTTTACTTTTCAATAAATGTGTAAACTTTTTTTTTTTTTTTTTGCAGGGCAGAAAGCACATATTTTAATAGGAGGATGCTTTTTCCAATGTGCAACCTGCAATGTAAAAATTAGCATATCATGTGTGAACATAGTTAGGCTTTTGTGTAATTGCCTGCGATTATCATATAATCCATTCAGATGGCATCTTTTAAAAAGCATCCGTAGGCAGCATCGCCAGCACATGTACGTATAAATCAGCCTTGCAGCTTAGGTAATGAAACCATCTTGCAGTCAGACGGCACAGAGACACAGGAACTCTTTCTAGGCTCAGATTATGAACCATAATTGGATTGTATAATAATCCACTCAAGTGATTTTCTGGATTATGGCGCACTAAAGGGGTGAGGGGCAGGAACGTAAAGCTTGGGTGCTGTCTTGCCTGATAACTATGATTTGTGTGATGGTTTGCGATTATATGATTATAATGGCACAATGCGTCACCTAAATTGACATGTCACTGCTTCATTACTCAGCCGGGAATTGTTTTCTTTGAGGCTTGATAGAAAACATCAAAGCAGAAAACAGTTTGCAGTAATAATGCCATTTTATCAAGTTTGCAGATGATTCTATCATTCTTCATTGGTAGGACAGAGAAAACTGACATCCTCAGGTTGCTGCATGGTATAATAAATTCTTTCTCAGGTTGAATTTACTCAGAAGTCGGCATATGAAAATAGATTCCCTGTTCAAACTCCAATAAATCAAACAGGTATTCATATCATGAAAATGTTGCTGACAGCAAATTCGGTGCTGAGATAAATATGGTGCAGTTTCTAAAAAGGTGCAGAGCCGGTTTTAGCAATGGAAATTGATGTTTAATGGGAAAATGATGATCTCTATTGTCAATACGTTTCATTACCTGGTTTGGCAGCTTAAAGACAAACTGGCTGTCACAGCTACTGCATATCTGCTCCACATTGAGATGTTGGTGGAAATTCAGAGCAATTTTCGACTGCTCCGGGAAAATAATGACACCTGAACTAGAGTGATACTGTTAGAGGATCAACAACTTATGTACTGATTTGACGAGATTAAGTGGGCTTACTCTCAATTCCACCTAAGCTGTTGCTTTATCTCTGTGTCTTTGCTCATGTACTCACAAGTGTATCACAGTATGTCCGACACACTCAGGGTTGTTTCACTATGTCCCAAATGTATAACTGACCCCAGTGTCTTTTTTCATAATCTCTCTTGATGATGTTAAGTAATTTTGGCCAGACTGAAAAAACTGTTCTTTAAATCTTTACTTACACATTACAAACAGACTGTAGGTCTATATATGGTAATTATTGCCTCTTCTATTTTAGCAGATCCTCTTAGATGAAAACAAAAAATGAGTGAAATGACCTCATCTCTCATCCACTCTAGAAAATGACATTTTATTTCTCCCTGAAGATGACAGTTTTTCATATCAGGGTTGGCCTCATTTCAAGTTGATCTCTTCTAATTAGAGGTGCTTGATTGCTCAACCAGTTGTGATACAGTTTGCAGCTGCTTCTCTATGTGTGAAAAAAAATCTATGATTTTCTTTAATGTTTTTTTTTCTACGCTCTTTTGTGATTAGACCGACCAAGATTTAGCCAAAAGTCTCTACAGATGTGGAGTTTATACTGCATGAAATATTGTAAATGGTCATCGCTCATCAACTTCATTACACTGTGAAAGTTGTGGACTGATCCAAAAACACCGGTTTGGATCATTCCACAGGTAAACAGGTTCACTGGTAACAGGTGATAGTATCATGATTGGGTAAGAAAGGTTCATCCTGGAAAGACTCAGTCGTTCACAAGCAAGGATGGAGAGAGGTTCAACACTTTGTCAAACACAGGATTGTGTAACGGAGATTAATACATGTGGTAAAACCGTTGTCAGTAAACACAGTTCTTTCATTCAATGATTCCAGAAAGTACATTAGCACCATCCATTCCTTATTTTTACAAACATCACAGAACTGAAATGGAAGATTGCACTGCACAGTGATGTGCTGCACCCGGGCACAATCAAATTACATCCATGTGATGGTTCCTTAAAGACGTATGCATAGGCATTTCATCATTTGCTTATCAGCAAGAGAATCAAATCAGTGGGTGAGATGCAGACAACTGAATGAGATGAGACAAAGAAGGCGAGAAAGCAGGTTTCAGAATAACAGGCTCATTTCACTTCAGCCATTTTGACAATGATATGTTCAGGTTTACATATTGCATGAAGTGGCTTTATGTTATATTTCACAAACCATTTACATGACTCTTCATTAAACATCTGTTGCAGACTCAGGCCAATTCAGCATCCACAGCATCCAGCCTTTTAAAATGACTGAATATAGGTTCCCCTTTGTGACTTGGACACCATGATCTTATTATCCAGCTCCATAAAGAGCTTGTTCCCAGCTTGTTAGAAAGACATTACTTCTAAATGATCATTGCCCATACAGGCTACAAACGCTCTTTCCAGAGACGGTTAGCAACCAAGAGGAAAGAGAGGGCACATAACACGAAATATAAGAGTGGGTGTAATGGAGAAATGGGAAAACCGCATTGGTTAATGGATGAATTATCCATGCTCAGACCAAGAAAGTGGGAGGCAGGGGTGAGACAGGGCAAGGGCAGAGGATGAGCAGACATGGTTCAAATATGAAATCATCGCTTTTTTCATATTCAGAGATGAAAGCTGAAACAAGCAGTTCACAAACATGCACAATAATAAAATAAATAAATAAAAACTTGAAACACTTGCCAGCACACTTTGTGAAGAGATGTGAGAAAAGAGCGAGGCTCGAGAAACAAAGGAACTATATTTAAAGGAAAGAAGAGATAAAAGGAGGCGAAATGCACAAGAGTGACAGGAAGTAGAAAAAAAATTGTACATGAGACAAGCAAGTGTAAGAGAATGAGAGTGAGAGGCTTGCAGCCACTAATCCCGACAGAAAAACATTCCGATTAGACTTATCCTTTCCTCTGAGGATTAGAAGCTTTGATAAAACCTTCAACCCAAACCAAAATCAATTTAGTCAGGGTGTAACATTCACAAGCAGCATCTTCCTTTTTTCCCCTCCATAGACAAACCTCCAAGAGTGAAGCGCTGTGAAATGAGCAAGTCTTTTATTTTGCCTTATTTTAGCCACTTTTCAAGACTTCCCACTCTCAAAAGCTTCTCTGACTCAGTCTGATTAGAGCCAGCCAAAAAAAAAAAAAAAAAACACGCCTCAGTGTAAAGTAAATTGATCCAGTGGATTTGCCATATTCGCTCAACTTGTTACGGACGAAATATTAAATTGCAATCAGACGGGGCTGTGTTACTCTCTGTTGTGAGATTTTTTAACATCCCCTGGGTATAAGCAGATTCTCTTGAAAATCTGGAGGGCCCTCGAGTGCAGTGAGAGAAAAGAAATTGTAATCAAAAACAAGCAAGGCAACCTCAGTGACCCCCTATAAATGTGAGTGTTTGTCAAAGTTGTCAGTAATTTAACCACAAAAAGGTTATCTCAGTGTACCTGAAATATAATTTAGTACTTTTACCAGTATTCTTATATTTTGTTAGGATGCATGTACAGAGGAGGCAAAAAGTGTGTGCACAACAGGATTTATGAATCATTATTTTATAGCAGATTTTTCAGATTTAATCTCATCCACTTTCTGCAAATGATCCAAAGCTGACCTTGGGTAAAAGTTTGGTTCTGCCCTGCAGTGAGAAACACCCCAAGGCAATCCACCTTGACTGCTGCTGAAGAACCACGCCAGTGTGTGTGTTTGCTCCCCTTTCACAACAAATCAGCAGAGAAAAACTCATTTTTTTCCCCTGCCGTGGCACAGTGCTGGGAGTTTGAGCGCAGCCTTAACCGTGCTTAGCAAGCAGAACACACAGTGTAGCACAAGTCCTGAGAGACCCGGCAGCTAAAGCTAATCACTGTAAAGACATGACACACATCTGCCCGCGCCCACACAAATTTGCACATGCAAATGCAGCCCTGCGCGCACACACACACACACATGCACACAGACTATTACACACAGTATTAACAGAAGGGGATGCGGGAGAGAGAAGGAGCGCACTTCCAACCAAATTGGATTAAGAGTGTCATCTAATATGGAACAAGCGTGAGAGGGTTCCCTTGAAACTTTGCGGCAAAGGGATAGCGGCATTGAAAAATGAGCAGCTCTCGTTTTGGTTAGGAGACAATTCAGATTCATCACGGATGGGGGAGCAAGAGAGGGGGCAGGAGGGGGGGGGGGGTCCAGGGAGATGATCCTCTTTTTGAGCGCCCATCCGATCATGATCAGTGCCAACGCCTCAATACATGCAGACAGGCTAAAAATATGAGAACAGATGATGCGCAGGGCCACTCTGTCTCTATTCTTCTGACTTTCTCTCTCTCTCGCTTTCTCATTTTCCTCCTATCTCTCCTCTGTCTCCCCCATCTCCCTTTCTTTGCAATTTCCTCCCGGAGCAACTGACTGTGCGTTTGTGAATTTGCAGTGCAAGCATTCCCTGCTCGCCCATTCCCTCCTCGTACATTCTCCATCTATTCACACGGGCCCATTGGATGCTGGGGGCACCGATGCCCACTGGCATACCCATTACACTGCCCAAGGCGTGCCCATGGTAGAGAATGGCCAAGTGTCCTTCGCCTTGGAAATAAGCCTGAGTCAAATCGGGAGCAATAAGTGCATGGGTAAGCAAGATCACGGTCAGCTATGATAAAATAAGAATGTGCTTGTGTGTGGTCATTCATGGGAAAACTTTTGGCTCTTTTTCACATGTATGCCAAATTCAAAATAGTTGAAAACTTTTTCTTATGAAACTAAAACAGTGTTCTGTGTATTCTGAGCTATATCATGAGCATTGTATTATAGTTACAGTAAGAGACATTCAGTGACATGAAAACCAGGCCCCTGTGTGTATAAGTGGTTCATTTTGTTAACAAGTGAAACAGGTAAAGGTGAGGCATCATTTTATATACAGCACTCGAGGGTCACAGGGTGCGAGGTTAACTGGGCCGCATAGGATTGGATCTGTGGAGGTATGTGTCGTGTGGGTGGTGGAGTGCATATAGTGAAAGCCCATAAGTGTGTCAGAACAGTGCTGTCAACATGTTAAGAGGTAGTAGTGAATGTGTGTGTGTGTGTGTGTGTGTGTGTGTGTGTGTGTGTGTGTACGTGCGTGTGCGTACATGCTGTAAAGAGATGTTAAGGAGCTTGTTCCATCATGCTGATGAGCTCTGTAATGCAATGTAGTTGCGATTCCCCCACAGAAGTGAGGGCGCTTTCCAGAACATCATCTCCATTATCTGTGTATACATTAACCTTGTGGCGGGCACAGTGGCAAGCAAGGGAAATGTTCTACACACACACACACAAGCACAAAATAGACACAGCAAACATTCATGCATGCACACACATCCAGTTTTTTGCATTATGTAAATTGCACAAAAACCTGCTAGTCACCATGGAAAACAGTCACAGCTTTGTATTGTACAGTCATTACACTCTTTGACTGCATAGTCTATAAATTATCTGAAGTTAAAAATCTCTTTGAAACCAATGCATCCAAAAACAAGAAAAAGAGCTGCATCAACAACAAACGCCAGAGCTAGAATTTGTGATTCAGTGCTGCTCTTGTGGTTCGATGCACCATTTCCAAACACACTTTACACTTTAAGGCGAACTCTGGATCTCTGATTGGATCGATCTTTCCTGGGCCTGTAAAAAACCCACCGCAGGTCAGGCTAACAGGTAACAGTATTGAGGTTTCAGCGCAGAGGGAGGTTTATGTTGCTGTTATGTTTCAAACTGTGGAGACGTTTCATAGATTTCATTTATTTTTCATTTCTTTAGTGTCTCACAATGAAAACGTCAGATTCGTGTCTGCACAGCTGATATCAAATAGGAATGTGAGTCGAGACAGTTGAAAATGTTGGAATTTGAGGCAAGATTTAATTAGAGGAACCCTGCGGACCACAGGTAGCAACAGAGCAATATAGAGCAAGGGTTTTATGAGTGGGTCCCACGAGGACGCACACACATACACACACACACACACGTGGGCTCTGTGATACACAGCAGTTGATCAGTGATGGTAGCGTGCAGAGAAGTGTAGCAATGTGCCCACTAAGGAAATAGTTAACATGGATGTAAACACTGCAATATGTAATACTTTAACAAGACTAAGAGAGTACAGACATGCTTGGGTTGCCTGTGGAAAAGAATAATGGACACCTTCCCAGCAGCCCCAGGCCTGAGGCACACAAATCAAGCAAGGGTCTGGGATGGTCCTCCCCCATGAGATTTCCAGTGTCCTGCATTCTGGTGAATTTTTATGCATCAATTTGTGCTTTTTATGCATCAATTTCCAAAGGCGCCGGCTTCTCTCGGCATGCAAAGGAAATAAAGACTCAGTAAGAGCATTTGTAGGTATTATAAACTAAATCTCATTTCAATCTTATCTCATAAAGGACAGGGTAGCCTGACCTTTGGCAGATAAATGTCCACCACCATCCAGTTTGGTTGGTATTATACTACAGAAAAAATAAATCCAACTTTTCAAACCTTCTGTCCATCACCTTTTAGGAAGGATGCTCATGTCATTCCAGTCTTTCATCACTCAATCATCTTTTTTTTCAATTTTGGATGAATCCATATTAAAACAGATGGGTGGCAATGCTCGTTTGCATGTTAGCATGCTAACTTTTGCTAACTGGCACTAAATACTGTATCTGGTATCTGGTCAATAAACCAGTATTATAAAACGTAAACTTTTGATGGGTTATGGTGCATGAAAGTCGTGGATCATCAAAATTACAAATCATCAGTGCAAATGTTTTATGAGGAAGGAACACACTTAAACCTTGATGATATGATGATGAGAAACACTGAATGTAAACATCATCTTAGTTTGTTCACAAGACAGTTTCACAGAGCTCCTTTAAAGTCAAGATCTAACATAAGAGTATGTGCACCTGACTGGAAAAGTAAAACTAAATGCAGAAAAAATAATATTTTTTTCTGTGGACAAAAGACTGAGTGTGTTCAGTACACTCTGATGTCACCTGTGGGCGTGGCCAGGAATGCATCAGAATCAAAGATGAGAAACGGTGCTTTTCAGCTTATTCTCTATTATGCCTCTTTCTGTATTCACCGGGTGGCTTTGAAAAGACAGATGTAACCATATCTAAATCCCATCCTCATTTTTGATCATTCAGGGCAGACAGCGGGGCTGCAGATTGGCGTGCCGCTGCTGTTTAAGCTGAAGAAGTGGAACCAGGAGCATCCCGTAGAGAGAAATATTGCATAATGAAGCGATCCCTCAGTCAGGATCCTCTGTTGTCAAGGACATACACTGCGAGCCTGCTAATGCTTCTGTTTCATCGAACGCGCCCGCGTGTGTGTGTGTGTACCGCTGAGTCGAAAAATACAGCACGATCCAAGGTTCACCACAGTTATAATGTCATATTGATCGAGATGCATTCTCCGAGGGACGAGGCCTTGTGAAGGTCTCCACATACAGGTAAACATCCCTCTTTAAAAACACAGCAAATGAGCCATAGTCGAGTCTTTAGCGAGTGTGTGAACTCCTGTCAGATCGGATAAGGTGCGCTTCAACTTGCCACAGAGCGTATGCGGTTTGATGCCGACGTTAACCAATGCAAACGAGGCCTCTGACAGATTGCAACCGATGGTAACCGCAGCGAGTAGCACGCTACTGCAATTAGGGCCTGTGGAGGTCCCCTGGGAAAAACACACACACACACACACACACACACACACACACACACACACAGAGAGAGAGTCTTCACACGTTTATGTGCCTGCAGACACACAAACATCCAAGAATGTAGTATTAGACATTTGTTAGCTGGAAAACAATAGCACTTTTATCTGTGTTTACTGAGATGATAACTGCTACACTTCATACGCAATGACACACACACACACAGGAGAGGTGAGTCTGCACACACATGAAGCGAAAACATGCTTCCATTATGAGGTTTGTTGCTAAAGCAGCACTGGTTGTAATTGGGTTTCCAGTGATGGAGAGTTGAAGGAGGGGTAAAGAAGGGTTTATATGTGAACTGTAAACAACCTTTTATTTCCTGCGTGTGCATGTTCACTTCTCAGCGAGGATAACGTGTTTGTGCATATAGCATGAGATCCGGCGGATATAGCTGATGGCCGTTTAACAACCTCCATTTTTTTTTCCGTGTGGTAAGTCAGGAGCCCTCGCTGCAAGCTGCCCTTACAACCTCTGCTTTTCAGCTGTGAAATCTGAGTCTGTGTGTGGATTTAAAAAACAAAACAAAACAAAAAAAACTATCCACCTATTTTGTTTTCTTTTTCTCTAATTTGTTGGCCATGAGGCAGCGTGTCTGACATTTTGATAAATACCACCAGGATTAATATGGTAAATGAAGTACATATTTAAGTTGGCAGGTGCTTTTATCCAAAGTGTTTTACATTTCAGTGAATGCACAGATTGAAAGTTTAACCGGCTCTAAGTGGAGAGCGGAAGGGCTCCACAAACTTAGTGATATTCAAAGGTGATCCTGAGGCGTGCATGAAATTCACCAACTTAGATGTCTGCGTTTTTCCACAACTTTTAAAACTTTATGTTCAAACAGCCTGTCTGAGCACAACAACTTAGTTACTGTTGTCATGCCTGTCAAGTTTTCTGCCTGTAGCATATCATACATACACTTTACGACAACCACAGCAGAGTAAACACTAAAAAAAAAAGTAATTTTGCATACAATAGGTCTTTGATTATACATGGAAGTAAACAAAAGCAGGCTTCTCATTTCCACCCTCACCCAACAAGCATTGATTTTGTTATCTCTAATGAAGGCTGTCATTAAAGCATTTCATCAACTCTCAGTCTGATTCCATTTTAAACCACAACTGTGTGAAAAAGTGTTAAAAATTCATACGTTTGATACACATAGATCTATAGTGGGATTCTGGCCACTTCAAATAATGAAATGCCAAACATTTGTGCTGCTTTTGTTTTCAATTGAAGTGCCAAAACCAATTTCACAGGCAATAAGTTGTATAAGAATATTTTACTGTTACAAATGTGTTGACTTTGATATGTTACAACAAATGATCCTTCTTTTAAGATAGCATAAGAGTAAGTGACTGTCCTAAACTAAGGAAGGTCAGGTAGAGAAAAGTAATATATAAGTATGATGCTTAAAATTTGTTAACCATCAGTCTTTCAATGCATCGATATAAGAATAGAGCTGAATTTGTGTGTGTCATGGTTTGAGGTTATTGTTCAGTTGTTTTCTGTTTTTTGTCCTGTTTATGCCCTCAGGTGTGTTTCAGTTACTTGTCCAACCTTTGTGTGTTTTCTGCAACTCTGCACAACCTTGCTGACACACTGCATATACATTGTGTACATAATATGTGATTTAAAATATGAATTAGGAGAATGGCAACATTTCACTATATATGTAATTCAAACAGAGTTGTGAATCCTGGCAGAAATTGACTTCTTTTAACTTTAACTTTTAACTTTTAAATCAAGTTTTCTTTTCATTTATTTTCCAAATTATACATAAAAATATCTAGAAACTATTTACATAGGATAAGTTTACATCATAATATAATTATTTTTGGTATTTTCAAGTCAAGATCAAGTATTTTGGTATGAAAACCAGCATGTTTAACAGTATCCTGTATCATACATACATGTCTCGCATTTAGCACTAAACAAACTGCTTTGAAATTAGGATGATTTTCGTTGATGATCGACTTCCCATTGTGATCGACATACACGCATCAGGAGGCACAGTTTCCCTGTTACCAATGGCTGCCAAGGTCGTGCACTGCTCCAAAAAACAGCAGTGGCCAATGCAAGATCTGTGTGTACATATTTATTGTTGCTACATACATGATATCATAGGACAGACTAAAGCTACATGTCCAGGGCAAACAGAAAGATCCCCACCAGATGATAATCCATGTAGGCATGGAAATGAATATTAGTGTATTGTGGGATGCAGTTGGTTTGCTCTAGTATTACAGAAAGGTGATAAATTAAAATGTATTTAAAATGTTTCATTCTATAACATACCCATGTTTAGATATCCACTGTAAAAAAGCACACTTGGACTATAAATATAGAACTAGACATGCATAGCAGCAAATAGCAAATGATATTATTTGGCTTTAAAAATAATGCTAGGTTATCAATACGTAGTGCAGCAGGCAACACTCTGTTTTGGTTTTGGAAAGGCTTTCCTCCAGCTCCATGCACACCGCCTCAACACAAGGAAAAATCCAAAAGCATATTTATAAAAAATATAATTTCTTTCTCCCTCTAAAGAAAGAAAAGCAGTGACTCTGTTTACATGTAGCCATTACCAGTCAGGCTCCAGTGCCAAGGTAAAAGAGAAGGCAATGATACGGAATTTATCCAAAGCAGGAGGAGCCGGGGTTTTCAATCTCCATGGATAATGCGATGTGGCATGGCCAGATTTTAGAGCCAATGCTTTTGTAGGAAATGCTTTATTGTAAGATGAATATATGAGAGAGACAATAAAGCCTCCAGAGATGCTGGTTCCCAGAGGAGTTCCTGAAGCTAGCAGCACCTTACAGCATAAAATCAATCCAGCGACTGAGCATGCACTTTACATTAGTGCCCCTCATGTACACATTGGTGAGTAACACACATCAAATGCTCGGTTCAGTTCCTCTGTCATGCTGACTATGATACACATGTAATAGGACACATGGGACATGTAAAAGCGCTACAACATGATTTGGGATGGATCTGTCGTTGACTGGCTCGCTCCTCTTTAGTTAATTAGAGGTGATGGACAGATGGTCTGCATACATCTACAGTATCTACAGTATGTGAGGTATGGACAGGTGTTAGCTCATTCCTGCTAAACAGTGTGGACTACAACGGGAAGCATGGGACACGCTGGTGAAAAAGAAATAGGATGACAACCAGAGAGGAAGAAATAGAGGAGCAGAAAAAAAAATAGGAAACTTGTTATTGCAGTATGAACAACTTAGTATGAGACCTGCGGCCATTATATTCATAATATCACAAACATTTTGTTTTGCTTACTTACATTCATAATTCATACTTGGGGCTGTACCAGGAATTAGATACCACAAGTCAATCATCCTAAAAAACTGCCGAAAACTCAACTACAACACCACAGCAAAAGGTGAATTACTGGTCACAGAAGTATCAGCTCTCAGACAGTTTAAACTTTCATATTCATTGAGTTTGAAGTTAATATCCTAAAGGTTACATACAGAATGCAGTGGATTTCTCTCTCTCTCCAAGGACAGAGAAAGGTCCAGCGTGTGTCCTGCCTCGACAACAAGGGCTGCTTTTGAAATTCTCTGTGTGTCAGCACTGTCAAACCGCACTGGCTTTATGGATGGAAATGTGCACGTGTCAACATACATGCACACATGAATACGGTCACATACACAGATGCCAATGCAGAGGCACACACACACAGGCAGGAGTCTGTTTCTGAGGATATCACAATGCTTCCCAATATCCCCGAGGCACCAATGCTAACACATACATGCGTTTTTCTACCTCTTTCTCTCTCAAGCACAATAACACACAAAATCAGGTCTCAATTATTTTATGCTGTCATTTCAAATTGATACATTACAATGTTAGGGAAGCCTAATTTTGGAAATGCTCAGTCCCACAGCGGTGGTAAATAATGAAAAGGAGCTGTAGAGAATAAAGCCCAGAGCTCATCGTGTAACGTCTGCCAGTCTGGGCTGACTAACTAAATCAGTCACTAGTGTGATAGATTTGTTTACCAAATCTTTTGACAAGGGAAACATTATGTAACTGCCTGGGACTTGGTGCTTGTTTGTGTGTGTGTCTGTCTGCATGTACGAACCTCCATGACGTGCGGTTGTAAGAGATAACAATGCGATATAGAAAAATAATAATAATAAGACATGGCAGAGGCAAAGAATAGCCTCGGAAAATAATTCAAATAACTGTTATTTCCTCCAGTCCATTGTGTTCTATATTAGGGGGCATTGCTGTTATACTTTGGCCCATTTCCAGAGAAAACAGTGACATGTCAGCTGCACTCAAATTATCAGTTCGGTATTTTTAAATGTTAGTTTCTTTTACATTACCATGCTAACTGATGTGTGCATTGGTTGCTATTGGCTCAGATGCTTGTAATTGACATGTTACAGAGTACAAAAGGTCTAATGTGTGTTTTTATAGATACATTATCAGCCATGTCTAATGCTCTCTAAATATTGCCACTACAAATAACCATTTTTGGCCTCTAAGAGTAATACGTAAATGCATCAATGCAGTTGCTTCTGCCTGGGGTAAAATGTCCGACAATTAGAGATGGAGCCTAATTCTATGTATGTTGATTTGGCAAGCGACATAAATAGCCTGGCAACAGACTTAATCTGTTTTCATGTTTAGCGCAGTCGTTCAGAAATCCTTCCACATCGGGTGGAAGCTAAGACGGTGAACACGCGCTTGCTTTGCATGTGCAGCTTTCAGGTCTTGATTTCCTCAAGGGACCTTAAGGCAATGAGAGTAAGACCTTGGACAAAAGCTTTGGTCTTGGAAAGCTTGACGAACTCTTTGGAAGATGCAATTAGAAATCACAATGTGTTCTCCAGCAAATTACGGCATGCGTTTGCATCATATAGGGACGAGAGCGATGAGTGACAGGCGTATTGTCGTCACCATAATGCCATTGCATAAAGACTCAAAGTGTTGTGCACACATGGGTGATGATCCGAGCACATTCGCTGCTTTTGTTCAAACAAGCTTGGAGCACATTCGTGTGGCAGAAAAGGGGTTAGGTGAAGTGGAATATGTGTTGATGAGTTATTATCTTCTCAGCCAGACACTATTACTCTCAACAGTCTCTCAAACCTGTTGAACAATTGTGGCAATTTCAGGTTCTTTGCACATGAAGAAAACCAAGCTCGCCATAAGGAGAGAACTGCTTTCCTCCATTAGCAAGGTGAAGGGTGCAGGTATTGTAAATGCAGAGCTCATTCTTTTCCTTGCTTATTTTTTAACAAAGAAAAGGATTTATGTGCATATTTAAAATACTGAAACATCTGATTGCAAAAACCTGATGTTTAAGATACAATGCAGCCTAATTGAACCATTCATGGTTTTATTGCTGCGAGATACGGACGCATCAGCAGCAGCTCATTTGCATTTTCTCACCATTGTTCTCGTCCCTTTCTACGGCGTGAATTACTCTGTGAGCTCTCCTGATCACAAGAGGACCATGTTTATCGCAAAGGGAAGACTGTCTCCTTGCAGAAGAAAGATCTTTTCAGGAGCTGGGGACGTGAAGTCCAGTTGAAAATCTGTTCAAGTCTGTCTGTTCCTTTGAAAGAAATCTGGGTATCTTTCAATGGAAATAGGCAAAAACTGAAAATGATTGAATATATGGCACCATAAATTTGCTGCCTAAGATTTTTTTTCAGACAGGCCATCCTGCAAAACAGTATCTATAAGCAAACCCAAAGGCAATGTCGTCTAGATAATGCTTTAATTAAGCATTGTATCTTAAACAACTCTTACATTTTGCACTGTAAGTGCTACTTTCCCTGTTAATACAGGGGGCTCTGGAGAGAGAGAGCAAAGTGTTAGTAACCTAAACAAAGCCTTTTATAAGGATTAATTTGCCTCTGCACAAGGCTTTATACTTGTTTGCATTTCCGTCGCTCTGATGTTCTGCAATCCCTGTCAGGGTAATGGGCCACATACGTAATAATGCAAACAGCATAGAAAAGCTATTATGAAGTACATTGAATTATAGATGCTCGCTATAATGAGTACAGCAAACTGCTTAAGAACTAGGGCTGGCTGGCCGTAAAAAGCCATTCATTAAGAGTTCACGCCTAAAAGGAAATTAAATTTTTCATCAAAAGTCTGTCAGAAAAAAGCAGATTGCTTTCCTAAAAAGGGAGGTATCTTTAAGCCTGGCTGCATCCTGCTGTGATTACAGAACCTGTCTCCAGTGATTGTGCACCAGGCTCCCGCTGCACAGTCATCCCTTTCACTGTAATTCAAAGTCAGCAGATTTTTGGTAACTTGTTAATGTGAAAATAAAGGAAATAAACACTCTTCAGTCATTCCGCTCTTGACATTACAAGCTGCGATTGAATGAAGAATACTTTTTGATATTACTCTTCAAACGTCAACGGAGGCCCCTGTGAGATCCGGGGTGCCGCCTCAACCACAGTAAACGCACTGAGTGGATGGCTCAATAAGTGGTGTGCAAACTGGTGAAGTGGCCGCGGAAGAGAATGTTCTTTTGCTGGAGGCACATTATGCTGTGTAGCTGCAAGCTGTGTATTTACGAGTTGGCATCCTGCACAGTTCACACAGAGGTCAACATTGTCGATGGCTAGTTTGTTTGAGCCTTATGTTCACCACGGTGTCAAAAACCCTCTGTGCATTAGCTGTGCCATAACCTGCTGGAAACATGTAGGAGGGAGAGAGACACAGAGGTGGACAGAGAGAGAGAGAGAGAGAGTGAGAGGAGGCAGGATGAAAACACAAAGAACCAGAGCAGAGAATTATTAAAATATCTCTGTCAGGTTTAGGTTTTCTTATCCATTATTTAGTTTTGTACAAAAAGCTTTGACCTTACACAGGAGTCTCAGACTGTGGACCCCCGCTCAGACAAACACCCCCATCAACCCTGAGGCGGACTAAATTGTTGACATTTGTTGTCTACTTGTCCATAGGTTTCCAACACAGGGCAAACTGTGTCTGTATATATCGGTAAATCGCTAGAGGAGTCTGCCACTGTTCCAGCAATAAATGAATGATGTTGATGGATTATGATTTTGTGTTGTTTGGTTGGACTTTGGATTCCTTCCTGCTTCTTATATGCTTTCCTGTTTGGACTGTATTTTTTTTTTACCCTTGCCCTTCTGACCAGCTCTTCAGCCTCTGCACCTTCTTGTGAGAATAAAATCATTGAACTGCTCCTTAGATATCTGCCACCCTACATACACACATTGCAACAACAGTACTGCAAAGACATGAGATACAAAGATATGATAGATGTGCAACACCAAACAAGTGCTGTCTTGTCCTCCACTGCTGCATTGCTCACCTTTTCTAGATCCTGCCAGAAGATCAAGGAGGAGGCAGCTGGCCTGTATCTCACACGACATTCATGGTTTCACACAGGACATTAGTGAGAAAATAGCACAGAGCTTTTGATTCCCAGAGTTCAGGTTGAGATCATTATAAATCAAAGCAAAGTCAGATCAGTCCTGCTGTCCATATTCATATTATCCTTGACTATATAGAGACTATACTACTAACAAGTTCAAATAGATAAAGTCAACTTTCCATGTAGAAGATGAAGTATGTGATTTAAAAGCAGTGATTTCTGGGTTTAGTTACCTGCTGAACACTCAGCATCCGAATCGACCTCATGACCTTGGTCCACAAGACTTTGATTCTAATTGAGAAAATCAGGCTATTGAACAGAGTACGAGATTATAAATATATATCTCTCTCTTCCCCTGCAAAAAAATAAGAGCAATGTAAAACGTAGTGCAGTGTGAGATCCAACTGACACAAGCTGCATGAGCATTCATTTCTGTTACGGATAAGTCTCAATACTCCGGCTAGTATTAGACAACCAAAACTAGTTTTGGTTGCTGTAGGCTAACATGTGAGAAGCCCTGCGACATTGTGACGTGAACGCAGCACAACATATCGTTACGTCCATAGATAAATGTTGGTCACTTATCAAGACACCAAGTCTCAACTGGGTCTCCTCACTCCACAACTCAATTTCTGTTTTGTTTCATTATAATTTTTTTTTTTTTTTTTTTTTTAAGTTTGTGGTTTCCCAGCACATTGATTCAATGGGGTCTCCAACCTGTGAGTTCCTCTTTAACCCTTTATAGAGTAAGTGACCAAAAGTATTTTTGGTAATTTCCAATTTACAAAAGTGAAACAGAATTCAAGTTTTCTTATGTCCTCCAATAACACTCTAAGATTAAATTTTTGAATTTCAAAGTATTTCAATGAGTGCCCTGTAAAGGGTTACAGCTGAAACATTTCTTTTGTGAGTCTTCGCAGTCGTACCCCAAATTAATCTTATTACAGGTGTTGGAGCATTCCTATTATATCTGGATTAAAAGATGAAGCTTGAACCTTTAATCACTCTCTAATTAATGTGTGGATTTCAAACGATTAGTCGCATGTGATGCCGACAAGCGTTACAGAAGTGTGAATACTTTACATCCATTTCATTTTCGGCTGTGGAAAAGCTGATCTGAGCCCACTTTAATTTCTCACTCAAATTAAGGAAAAACTCAAAGCCTTAGTTACCTGATAAATTAGGGTGCAATTTTCCATCCACCTCGTCCCAGTAGAGCTGAATGAGCCAAAACCTCTCCGCTTTCCAGTCCCTCGCCCTAATGTGATGTAAGCCATTAGCACCTTCCCCAAATGTTGTGTGGACAATTGTTCTTCAGTGATAATGCCATTAAAACAAGTGTTTTAGGTGAGAGCTGCTCTTTGAACTGTCATATCTGGGCCCTGCTTCAGTGAAATATATTGTTTTTCGTTTTTTTTTTTTTCTGCACACGTCTGCTCATTTGTCTTCTCGCATTGACGGCGATCCCTTATTAATTGACTCTTTTGTCCTGTCTCCCAGTCTGAGCCGCTCTGCTCGCCTGCTCCTCTGTTTTGTTCTGCCATCTTTGCACAGTGAAAATCAAAGCTTCCCCTCCCCCTCGCTGTCCATCGTTTTCTGAGTCATTCTCTTCTTTGTTCTGGCCCCACAGTTGTTTGAAAAAGAGGGAAATGCAAACAGGTGAGGGCAGTATTTTGGAAATTTAAAAAAAAGTGTCTATGTAATGTTCGTCCACAACTTGGAAATGTGCTTTGTGGCATACATGTGGTCAACTTTACAGTCAGGAAGACTACACTTCACTACAGGAAGTTAAGGCCTCATCTCCAAAGTCCTCACTTGGGAAATGTCTTGCCATCACAGTGCAGACGTGGAGAGAGCAGACAGGGCAGGTCCGTCGGGATCGTGGGCCGGCCAGCTCACTGTAATATGCTTCTTATCTTTAGGGATAAAGTGGAAGGTAAACCCACAGGAACTCTTTAATCTGCTGTAGAGGCGAATCTATGTGCCATCAAATTCATGGTCAGTTCATGGGTTTTTAAAGACTGGGACCAATATTATTGTAAGGTTTTGGACTTATGTGAAAGTGGAATTCACTCTTCTCAGGATGGTGGAACACATCAGGTAGGGAACTGGTCAGGTGGAGACAATGATCTGACCATAAATCAAGAAGCAAATGGATTTACCACATTAATGGATATGTTTATTTCTATTTTGAAAATTAGGCTGATGCCACATTCTGTTTTGTACATTTGGCCTCATATGGGCATTTTTTTCGTCGACTGAAAAAAAAAAAAAAAAAAAGGTCCAGATGGCAGATCGGATCATAAAAAGAAAAAGCATTAATGATCTATTTTATAGTTCACCATTTTTTAATGTGCCTTCTTACTCTGAATGCAATTTCATTCGATACATTAAGATTGGAAGCACCAAAAAAGACGACAGAAGCTGACAGAGCATTTTGAAAAGTTTTACTTGTCTATTTATTGTAACCGTATGGCAGAAATACCAACTTGTGAAAACTGAATGAACAAAAACACTAAAATCTGCAAACATGTGTTCTTCATGTTGCTGGTTTAGTGTCTGCATTTTCAGTTCCCCTCAGGTTTTAAGCTCGTGTGGATTTCTTATATAAAAAGTGTTTTGTCAAAACTTTCAATCAAGCAAGTTCAGCAATAAAACCTCTTTTACTCATATGAGTTACTTATATACCTAACTCACATAACTGTATTGACCTGGAGTTGTACGGCCTCTACTGGTTCCACCTCCATCTGGCTTTTACCCTACTGGGCTTTAATACGTGTTTTAGTCCTGTGACAACCATTGCAAACACACTTAGCACTTTGCTATGCGCATGAGTAAAGAGTTAGTCTTGACAGAGCACTAATGGAATTCTCCCATGAGTCTTTAGAAGCCTTTCATATGTCTTAATGAGAAAACGCCAAACGACTGCATAATGCGCGCGTGTGTGTGTGTGTGTGTGTGTGTGTGAACACGCTGTGTATTTCGCATTTGCTCGTGTGTGTATGCAAAGGCATAGATACTTGTTTCGTACGCCGGGGCTAATGTTGCATTAGCGGCTAAGCCTCTTAGCCACTTCCAAGCTAGACCCTTACTCCGTCAGAGGTTAACGTTGTTGTTGAGACCCGTCGCCACAATTATCCCCAATCTTGTCACTGGTGCCCTCCCACTGCTCTCCTAACCACCTTCCCTGACTAAAATACTTGAGCTAAATTACCTAGCAGGCACCCCATTGCACACATATTCCCTTTATTTATCATTCAGGGACCAGCTTACTGTTATTGATCTTTCCCATGTTAATTGAGGTAAGGGGTCTTTTTCTACCAATTCCTCTATTGATCTGAAATGCCATCAGTCAGAGGCTTAATTAAGCAGCTAATAGAGGGAAATGCTATTGATCCCACGGTGTCATGGCATTGTGTGTGTGTGTGTGTGTGTGTGTGTGTATGCACATGCAGCCGACTAGTCCCGAATGTCACAAGCCGAATATTATTTATTATTCGAATCGAACAATGTAACTTAGCTGAGGCACAAAACCTTTTGCAGGAGCAGCAACAGCAGTCAGCTGTATTGGCTAATTAATGATGTGTTGAATCAGCAATAAGTATGCCATTATTTTAAAGGCAACGGGTGAACTTAATGGAAGAATGGCTGTGAATAAGCAAGAACATTTTAGATATTTCAAGCCCCTTGAGGCAATATGAATAAACTTGACTTGACTGGACATTGACCTGGAAAAGCAAGAAACAACAAGACACAGTTTTGGGTTAATCCATCTGTGCACAGATCAATGATCTGCACAGGATCTATCTGTCACAGTAGACTATTTTTACATACACTACTTATATAGACCTACGAGCTACAGACCCTAAAAAAAATATTATTCTGAATTTGATGGCAGCAACATGTTTCAAGCAAGTTGGGACAGGAGCAACAAAAGACTGTGAAAGTTGTGGACTGATCCAAAAACACCTGTTTGGATCATTCCACAGGTAAACAGGTTCATTGGTAGCAGGTGATAGTATCATGATTGGGTATGAAAGATTCATCCTGGAAAGACTCTTTGATGATCACATTCTGTGTTTATTTTTGTTTTACACAGCGACCCAACTGTTTTTGAGTCAGGGTTGTTATATGATATACTGCACTGTGCTATTACATCAGTGTAATTTTTCAAATAAGCACATTTCTGAATATGCATTTTCCTGTTCTCCATAATACATCTGACATAAGCCTGCATTGCTTTAGTTGCTATACCTGATGTGTTAGGCTTGTTGTAGCCAGTCTTGCTCTAAAGAAAGAAATGGTGCGTGCAACTGTTGCTCCCTGGTGACTTCAGATGATGATACAGAGAGAGGATTCGGAGAGAACGAGCAGTCCTGAAGGATTTCAGCGATGTAGAGAGGAGAGAGGACTCTTAATTGTGTTAAAGATTTTTCGCCAGACTAGGCCGCATCTCTTTTAATACTGTGCTCTCTGTGCTTGTTTTTGACTGTGTAAAGAGGAAAGTCATGTAAAATACAGAGTAGGAACTGACCGTACTATTGCACACAGGAGCACATTCTGTTTAGGTGTGTGGTTATGTTGCTTGTTGTCTGCACTGCAGATACAACTGACATGTATAAAACTGAGCTTTTACAATGTGCACAATAGTTATCAACAGTCACAACATAATGAAGGTGATACAGCAACTTGTTATATTAGCTGTGTTGAGTCAAAATGCTTTTTGTGCTAAAAATAAAACATGATAGAACCAACTATTAATCTGAAAGCCTGTTCTCTATTGTATCATCTAGACAGTCTATAAGTGATAATCTGTATAAAAAAATATCCTTCAGTCATGTCATAGTTTTTCTGTAATTTCAAGGGGAAAAAAATGTGATTTTTTTTCCCCCCCTAATGTTGGAAAAATAAATAAATAAAGATTTAAGTTTGTGCACTCACACACATGCCACATTCGTCCTTACTCTCCCAAGTTTAGCTTTCATACAGACGACAGATCAGTTGAGGATGTCAGATGTTACTGTTTCTGGTTGAAATGTGAAGACAATAATGATAATGAATAAAATCATACTAAAGAAAATGAATGACAATAGCTTCACTGTCATCAACAGACAAAACCAGCACAGAGAACAAGTCCACATTGCGGAGTGTGTTGTTGGCTTGGATACACCAAGGACACCCCTCCATATTACAGCTCACCTCCCACTTGGCACACGGTGTCACTAAAATATCATCCAAAGGTGAGGTTAACCATCTGCACCTCGGGAAAATGTCACGACGCTCCGCTCTGCGCTATACGCTCGCATGGAAATAGGGTATTTATCGTCAGGAGGCTGTATCAAGAAGGGCTGTTAATCTATTGACGGAGGAAGCTGTATGTCAAGTATGTCGAGCTTAATCGATGATTAACACAGCACATCCTAAACTGCTCTCTGTTCTGCTGTTAGGAAAGACCGTGAAAGTCAACAGCTTGGATTTACAAATGACATTAAGTATTAAATCTCAATCGGAGAAAAAAAAAAAAGGCCTTGTTGTGACAGTTTGAACAGAGCTCCGACTAAAGCCCTCGATTAAAACACATGGTGACATTTTAATTTCAGTGGGATTCAGACACACAAACACACATGCATGCACACACACACACACACAAACACACACACAGAGGACTGAGTCTGAAACACTGCAATGTATTGAAGTCTGTTTGCAACCTTCCCCTTTTCCCATCAAACACACTCACTCGCCAACATTGAGAGAGCATCTCCATCATGGGTGTGGCGTCTTGACTGTTGGGCCGCATCGTGTGTGTGTGTGTGTGTGTGTCCACATCTGCGAAGAGAGCCTGAGATAAAAGCTTTTCTTGTCAGCCGACTGTCGTTACTTGCCGTTTTAGTGCTTTCTGTCATCTGTCCTGCTCCTCTCCAGCATCAGAGTGCATCATGACAGAAAAGAAAATCAACCTGTCCTTTTGTAAATTTTAGCCATCATGTGGACAAGGTCAGCGCTCTGCTTTTGAGTGTTTTGTACCCTGGCTCCTTCTTTTCTCTTCCTCGTGCTGAGCATCCCTCTCTCTCATCTCTGCCCATTTGAACATGCTCTTTAAAGACAATCTCTAAAGTCACTGAGAGCGGCTGTGATCTTTGCCAGCCCTGGCCTCTGGTGTCTCCCACACTGGAGCTCATCATGTACACACACAGTATGTCACTCTATCATGTTCCCCTTCCGTGTCCTCGCTCTGCTTACAGGATTTCTTTTAACATCAAAGATTCATTACAAACCGCGTCATGTGAGCGACACCGTGTTCCATGTCCAGCTGCTGCTTCACTTGCACTATAAATATGATGTGAAATGAGCATGTGTGTTAACCGTGTATTGGAATTTATGAGGCGTTCTCGTCATGATACACACAAGTGCCAGGATCTATATTGATTTACATGGCTTTGCGTTAACTGCTCGCTTTGTTCACCACGTTTTAATTCTTTTGTACCTCTGAGTTTCATGTCTGTACATACTAATAGTAAAACTGTGAAAGTTTCATGATATCTGGGTTTGATTAACAAGCCATGACTTTACACTTGAACACAACATAGACAACTTACAAACAGTGTAGCATGCATCCATGAAAGGGAATGTCCAGTGAATATGAAGCTAACTTGAATTAGCTTAGCTTAGCACAAAGACTGGAAACGTGTAAAAATGTAAAAAAGTAACATCACGATTATAAAGTAGGTTATGTTCTAGACTATTTCTTGGATGGAAATATAACACATGAGTGAGCTTTAGATGAGCTGGGAGGTGGATTTTATTACTGTTAGCTGTTTCCTCCTGTGTCCAGTCAGCGTGCTAAGCTAAGCTAACCAGCCGCCGGCCTCGCACTGACAGTCAGGCTTCAATCTTCTCATCTCATTCTCAGCAAGAAAGCAATTACACATATTTCCCTCCATTACTGTTCCTCTAACCAGCGAGGACACACATGCATGGTAGCCGTGTAGCCACATGTTGTGATGTGTCTGAAAGTGTATCCATATTAGCTGCCCCCATGAGGTCAGTCTCTGTACGCATGGAATATGAAGGTAGGAGAGATGGTCTCGACAAAACAGGCCTTTTCTTCACAGGAGACATATTGACATGTCACAGTGGGAAGAGCACAGGTGTAAAATGATATTGTGGATGCTGGCTCACTGTCATGGCAACCGAGCCATCATTAATACTATCAGTAACACCCGGGCACGTCCTGCTGTGACAAGTCAAAATGTGTGCAGTGAAGAAGAGCCTAAAGAGAACCTGCAGGGGCTTTTTCCCACACATGTAGTTCACATGAAATATTCAGCAGTTAACTGACGACCACATGGCAAACACATGGTCATATGATCCAAGGAGGGTTGAATCTCAGGGCAACTGGACTCCGGTTGAAGATCCAGAAAGATGTTTCGCCTCTCGTTCAAAGAGCTTCTTCAGTTCTAAGTGACTGGTGGGAGTCGCAGGTTGTGTCCTTTCATCCCTTCACAGGAGACTGAACAACCATTCACACTTGGCCTCAGGCAACTCCATCGACTCTAATGATTGTCGTTACAGCCAGGAGCACTAACCAGGTGATGTCAGTGACCTTGATGGGAATCCCACAGAGGTAAAAGACCAGGGATTTCCCACCAGTCAGAGCTGAAGAGGCCTCTTGGATGAAATCCATAACAGGTAACCAAGCTGTCCTAGATTCAACCCACCTTGGATAACCATGACCTGGATGGATCTTCACACATGGTAACATGATAATTCCTGAGTTAACGAGAATGAACTGAAAGCAATTAAAGACTGACCGGCACATAAAGGATTTTGGGACACTTACAGCTGCAAAGCATATCCAAGCTGTGTTCTCCAAGATCTGGCTAAACCAATATTACAGCTGTTAAAATGGGACAATCCTCATTCACCATTTCTGCTATTTTCAGTCCAGGAATGCAGATTTCTCCAGCCCTTGAATTGGGGCACAGTGAAAAATTGATGTGTCTAGTGTCTGACTGGAAATTTTGATTTAGCATCGCAAAGAACTGCACAGGTGTGACTGATAACACTAATAATGGCTCTGTCCCATTTAGACGTGCCAGTGAGGCGTGAAATAGTGAGATAGTGTGCACACCAGGACCCGAGTATTGGCACCTCTGTTATTAATATTTGTAGTTACACTGTAGGCTTGTTGAGTCAATATCGGCAGTGTAAAAAGTCGAAAATCCTGAGGTGGCTTTTAAGCTAATAATCATAATTAAGCATCATTTAGCAGATTTGATGCTCAGGACATTTTCTTCACAGGGATTCAAATAATCCATGACGCTGCAGGACTATTAATGATGACATAGGTTGTACCTTAATCTTACAAGCCACCACCCTCTGACTTTTTAAAGAGCATAATGAAAACTGTGGAACCAGAGGTTACACGTACCCAATCAGGCTTATTCTCTCTCTGGTTGGTGAATCCTTTTAACATTCTGCTGCTCACTTACTGACGTCACGTAATTGATTTTTCTGTCAGCTTTGGTCGTTTTTCATGTGCGCATACATTAACTTCTCATCCTCTCAACGGAAGCCTCTGTTGTAGATCACACTGTATGCAGTGCATTAACGTAGGGGAAAAAAAAAAAAAAAGAACAGATGAGGTCTCAAGTAAATTTTCAGGGAATATCTGTTGTGTAAACACATAAAGCTGTACATCACAATTAAAAAGAGCTCAGGCTGCCCTTAATGCGCCTGCACACGAGTTATTGCTTTGCACTGTTTCACGTCTTGACAATTTTGGGCAGCGGTCCACTTTTTCAGCCCGTAACAAATGATGTTTCCTCTCAAATTTGCGTGCCAGCTTCATCCTTGATGAATCCGTATTCGAGACGCAAATCTGCGATCGCGAGGGTTGGCCTCGGCGCGCGTGACTGGCGTGATCCCAGATGCTTTATTGTAAATTTATTACAGCATTTAAGATGATCAAGCGCGCGTCTCAGCCATTATATTCTCATCAATTTATCGCCACGTGCTGGTTTTTCATCATCGTCTGCGTGAATCATTTCAGTTTGACCCCTTTGAAGACCTTCTCCGCTTCTTTGATTGTATTTCCACTGGAAGGCCGTTGAAGCACTACAAGGTAGCTGAAGTGATTCACATTTCCTGGCGTTGCAGAAGTATAATTTTGAATAAAAAAAAAATACTCTGTACTATTCTTTATTCCCCCTGTAGGCAGGTAACAAGGACTCTCATTCAATCAACCTGTGGCTGATTACTTTGCAGCCATATACTTTTATATAATTTATTGTAAGATAGGTGAATTTTTTTTTGTACAAGTTGTCTTTGTAAAATCAAACTGGAAAAGGCACAGGAGTGATGTCATGTTGCTGTGGATACGGTGAAACAGCAAAGTTGATGTGATGTGATATGATATTGGTTGCAGTGTAAGTCAGGCCTGAGGGCGATGCACTTGTGACCCCGATCTCACAGCGTTTTCCAGTCCTCATCAGGATGTTATTTCATGTCGTCCAAGTGTTAACAGTTGCTCAGGGCTATACAGTATAGAAGAAAAGAAACACACTGAGGCAGCGTCCGGTGTCAGTTTGTGCGTCTTCAAAGACATCTGCTGTATCATACTCTGCTTTCCCGCTTCATTCCCCTCCTCTGCCTCTCCTCCATCCCTCCCTCCCTCGTCCATCTCCCTCTTTTCCGACGTGCTGCGAACATATGGGCGAGCTTGTTTGATCGCTGTGAAAAACGAGCTCTTTCAGCTCGCAAGCTGGAGATCGTGTGACAGTATGAAGGCCCAAATCCGATTGCTATGCGAGCAAAATTGCCATCGATTTGATTTGCAGAGATTAATTAAGTAGCATTACATAAACCCTCGCTTGCCTGACAGCATTGCCACTGCTGGCTCAACCACTTAATTGTTGTTTGGGGTGGGGGTGTGTGTGTGTGCGTGGGGGGGGTGTTGTTGTTGAGTGACGCTGTTTGTCTCCGCTGCTTGTGTATGCTTTTGACAAGATGACGAGCTCGACTGCTGTCTGCCTGCCCCAGCGATTTAAATCCATCTATTGAATACACTCATTAATATCACTGACGCACGCTTGTGTACACGCACAATCACAAGGCGCACACACACACACACACAGCTCTCCCTCCACTTCCTTACTATTCATGTCTATCATTGCCAAACACTTGTCAACATAATCTTTGAATTTATTCAGCAGTATGCATGAGCCCAACACGCATCACTGTACTCTTCCATGTAAACAGCTTCTGGAATTGCTAATGTTTGACTGTTTACCTCAATGGTTTATGGGCTCCATCTGCAAACGAGCATAATTCACATGAATAATCACTGTCAAGTGCTGTGGCCATCATATGAAAGAAGTAGCGTAAGAAGAAAGTTGACTTTGAATATCTCAGTAGGGAGCGACATTCATGTTTCAACCAACATTAACTGTGAAATGTTTGTGCTCTATTCAGTGATACTTTTAGACTCTAAATGTATGGATGGACCAAATGAGTCTTTACTGCTGTTTTTTCCTTCCTGATCTCTCTCCCTAGTGATGTCCCAGCCCCCCCTATCTGCAGCATTATCCAGGTAATATCGCTCTCGGCCAGCCCTTTTTACTTGATAATGTCAAGGCCTCTTCTTCTGCCCATCTGATAAGAGATGGGGAGTTGGTGGGTAAAGGAAAGCTTTCTCTCTGCACCTCCACCTTGAGCAGATCTAATCTCGCCTTGGTATCGACAACAGAGATAGTCCAACCGCCATGTGAATAAATAGCTGAACTTTTATCCTACAAATGCATCAATTATCTTAATGCATGTAGTTTAATCACATCTCAAGTATAAGTACTCGGAATATAACAAATACATGAATACATGTGTGTGACCTTTTGATGACATTTGCTCTAATTATGATTTAAGTTAAATGCACTTATTAGCAAC
Source organism: Centropyge bicolor (assembly GCA_037975185.1). NCBI lineage: Eukaryota > Metazoa > Chordata > Actinopteri > Pomacanthidae > Centropyge > Centropyge bicolor. Next base: position 4,219,785 of record JBBMOC010000005.1, read on the forward strand.
CCTTTTCTGGCAGAGGCATCTGCCAAGTGAATGAAATCTAATTTAGGATTAGTCTGAAAATAATGTTTAGCTTCATTATTGATTAATCTGTTGATTATAATTATGATTCATCATTTTGTCCCCAGTTAGTAGGAAACGTGAAAAATTGCTCATCACAATTTTCCTTTAACTGCTTGCTTTGTCCACTAATCCAAAACATGAGAATAACATTTTTCAGTTTTACAAAACCGCAAATTTGAGGAGCTGGAAACAGTAAATGTTTTTTGCTAAATAGATGACGTGTTGGAACTGGAATATCATAAAAGATTTCTCTATTCTTGGGAGAAAAAAATATCAATAATTTTGTCATTGTGTAACTCAGACTGATCCCTCTATTCAATCCATCACTTCTGACATCATGCTAAATATAGCCGTGCTTATGCTGGAGACCAAGGCAGATGAGATGCAGGTAAAAACAAAAGCAGCAAACTCAGACACAGAGATATACAGCGACACACACACATACACACACATTCCCATTTTCCCCCCTTCTCTCCCCTCTTTTTTATTGCATAATCTAATGAGGCGTCGTGAATACGCAGTCTGCATATATACAGGCCTATTTGTACTTGCGGGGGAGGAATTTGGATAGATGGCTGAAGTAATTTCACATGAAAGTAATTTTAACCAGGTCCAAACCTCTGAGCGAGAGAATATCTGCTTCCCTATCAGCCATTTGTCATGCTATTGTTGGAGGACTCCGGCAAAACAAAAAAGGTCACGACGCGAGCAGACATAACTCAGCAAGAGGAGAAAAATACATCATGAAAAAGGCATGGAGAAGGAGCAGGGAGACACTAAGGAAAAGGAGGGGAGAAGAGGCAGCAGGCATGATGGTGAGAGATGTAAGATTTGTTGGTTTTATCTGAGGCGGTGGTGAGCACGGAAAGAGCGAAAGGAAGGGAAGAAGGAGGAGAGAGAGAGCGGCGGGAGGAATGCTCAGAGGAAGCAGCGTAATGTCAAGCTCTCGTCCCGGCTAATCTCTTATACTGTCCGCAGTCATGTAGCGGTTGGTGGGTTAACTCCTGTGTCTCCGCGGACTTCCCTTTGAGCCTTTTTCCGGCTCGGCTAATTTCTGCTGAGCCTCGGCCCGCAGACGCCGTGAGGTGATTGATCTGACTCATTACAGGCCCGAATGTTTCCACTCACACGGCCCAGTATTTGTTAGATAGTAGGCCACTGGAGGGATCCTTCACCGCAGTGCACGTGCTCAGTGCGATGCACCTGCTCACCTGTGCAGGACATCTGAGAACTGTCTTCACTTTTGACCAATAGCTTATAATTACTTATAAGTAGTTTTAAAGGTCAACTAAAATTTTGTCCTCCTTTTCATAATGTCAATGTGCTTTTTTTGGAGAAACGTCAGAAATGCTCCATTGTTTCATGTCATAGGAGACAGTGTGTTGGTGAGTAAGGAGCACACCAGTCTAACTATCTAACTGGACCAAAGAGACATTTACATGTATGTTTACCTTCTGTTTAATGTGTCACAACTGGGCAGCTAACCAGCTTTCCAGCCTACATACTGTTGTTCCTTTTCCCAGTGAAGGTTTGAAGTTAAGGTGCAGGATAAGAAGTGTTTGCTTTAGCAGGAAGGCTAATGTTTGTCTGCTCTACATATACGGATGCCAGAACAGTATTCTGTCAAAATAATGCAAAGCTACTGGATGCCATCATGAAGAATATAAAATATAAATTTCTCCCTTTGGATTTCTGATTTTTTTTTTCTCAAAGAACACAGGACAAGTGAAGCAAATATGTTTACGGCTGCAGACAAATAAAGCAAATCAATTTCCGTTAGACTGCATGGGGCAACATTAAGACAGATAGGCCTACTGTTGTTAGGGTTTTCTTTTTAACTATTTAAAAAACCAAAAAAGCAAAGTTGCAACCAATAGATTAAACCATACAGTGTGTTTGTCTGCTCAGATATACACCGAGCACCTCGGCATAGCTGTCTAACTATAACTTAGCACCAACAGTAGTAAAGCTAATGTAGTATTACATCCATCATTAGTTCAAGATCATGACCAGAACATGCATATCAGTAATTGTATTTTATTTTCAGTGCATGTGTTGTGAGGCAAAAGCCAAGTTTTGTTTGGAAACTTTCATTCTGTCCCATTCCAGATGGATCATTTGACTTCATCCATCTGGAATAAAAATTGCTTGCCTTTTGTCTTTCATCTGTCTTCATAAAAATGCTGCTGTTCAGCTCTCCACATACACCTGTGGCAGGAGCAGTGAACCAATCAGAGACCCTCTCATCAGACACACCTGGGCTACACACACACAGAGATTTATTATTCCTGTCTGAAAAGCATGTAATTTATTTGCTCCTATAGCAGGTGTGGTGACGCTGATTATTACTTAAGGGATCAATAAACTTTTACATTGAGAGCAGCCTTGACAGCTACATAAAAAGTCCAAACATTATGTACTTTATCGGAGGATAAATGGCAGACTGTTTGAGGCTCCTCATAAAAACAATCAAAAGCTATTTGAATCAAGACGAGTCTCTTACTAAAGAAAGCATTTGGCAAATCACTTCAAGCAGAAACAAACTGCATACTATGAGTAAGAACTGAGTGACCTCGACTGCTTTGAAAAATCTGTTTGCTGAACTTCCATGGACACCAGGGAGCAAGTCAGAGAAATGTAGAGGTCTGTAGGACAAGAGGAAAAAAGAAAAGAAATGAGGATGAAGAGCCACTCCATCTCTACATCTATATTGTATGCCCTGCAGTTGTAAAGAAGGAATTTGCTGTCAGTGTGCTGTGTGCTGCTCCGTAACAGATAACTCCACACAGGTTCAGTAAAATGTTATGTGGAACTCCGGAGTCTTGAAAGCCAGCTACGTCAGTTCGGCTGCCGCTCTGTGGATATTAATACACCCAGTTTTCCCCAGGGTGGAGAGAGGGAGACGGAGCTCACTGATCTCTCGTTGTCGCTTTATCGCCGACGATGTGACACCCGGTGCGGATCACCTCGCCTCGCCCATCCTCACGCCGTTGCGTGCGTCACATTCGAACACATTCTGCCCAAACACGTATGCACTAGCCTGACACATGACCCTCTCTCCTCCTCAATATAACCCTGTCACTGCATTCGCCATGCTTTTCAGAAACCTAGTCACCCCTCGGAAAAGGGCCACACATACACACTCTCCAGCTCACACCCGGGCCACAGAGTAATGCACGAACAGTCTGACATGACCCCGTGTGTTTCACTAGTGACCCCTCTCCAAAGCTCCCGTGCTGTTAATAACACACACTACCACCCATGATGACACACGTGCTTTGCTTTGGGATACAGTGCTGCAGCCCCAATGCTGGGAAGAGAAAGAGCAGCGGGGCTCTAGAGGGTCACATGACCACTGGAGGCCGCCGGAGGCAACAGTAGACTGCTTTGTTGTAGCCTGGCTTTTTGTAATGTGAAAAGGAAGTGAGCGGAGAAGAGGATAACATGACTGTGTTTAAAATTTAAAGTTCAATTAAAGACGACAGCGAGGATTACAGGGTGAGGTTAAAATAAGGTTTAGTCCAGGGGTCGTCAACTACATTTGGTCAAGGGTCAGAATTTTTCCAAGCTTACAATAAAAAAAAATCATTTAGGCCTAAAAAGCTTAATATTGTTTTATAATTCTACTTTTGTACAAAGTTAATGCTATTTTTATGAAGCTATATAAAATATACATATGAAAACATGGAAAAGCCATAATGATACCTCGATACTTAACTAGAAAATGCTCTCAGATCTCCACCAAGGAGGAAGTCAATGCTCAAGACAAAACCTACGCTTCGACTACCGATGAATGAGTCTTTATCCTGACAAAAACACTCGTCTTCAGGATCCCAGGAAGCAAACAAAAACACTCAGTTTGAAACTCAATACAGCAGCTGGTCAACGGAAATCTAATTGACAAGCTTAGTCATTCTCAGACAGCCTCAGAGTTGCCTCCCGTAGTCCAGTGTAATGCTGTAATAAGTAGTCCTGCTGTGAAAAGCTCCCCTGCACAGATAATATCCACAAGATGTAGGTCAGGTTTGGCCATGAGGAGAGATTGGTTAGATCAGGGTAAGTCAATCAGACGGCCAGCATGGGAGCGGTTTAAAGGCGGGTCCACAGAGAAGGGTAGATGGAGTCGGATAATAATAATAATACAAACAATGATAATAGAATAATCTGATTCTGTAGACAGGGTAAAATATGAATTATGGACTTTTTGGCTCATTGCCAGGGGTTGGAAAGCTAATTGACAATCTCTCTCAGGATGCACTGGGCCTCTTCCACTGGTGAGTAACATTACATTTTCTGAAGTCAACACTCTGTGGGTTGGAAGCTTTGGCAGGCAGGTAAGGATTGTTCAACAGTCTACTTTAATTTTCTTTTATGTGTACTTTTGGGTAACCCACAAATGTAAAATTTTGGATTAGATTTTTAGACATTAAAAAACAAATGAGACTCAACAGTGCCGTGTTCACATGCTTAACCAGTAGAAGTATGAAACCTTCTCATTGGGAGTGAATATGACAATACCTATTCTGATACTGATCTGTCAACACAGATTACCACATCATACTGTGCAAGTCAGTTGGATCATTTGTATGGATGGTATAGCATGAGGATTGTGGTGGCACAAAACATTTTAACCAATGTGAGGCATCCATGTTTTTGTCTGGTTTTCAGGCTCTTCCATCCAAATTGGACGCATCAGGTGTTGGATTTTCTGAAAATAAAACAACACCTTCAAGATCTATAAGACAACACATAAGAGCCAATTGTGTTTAAGGATGGAGTGTGTTTATGTTTTAAATCCCTCAAAATGACAAAAAAAACACCAATGAATTGAATCTGCTAACGAGCACTGTGTGTGTAGCCAAAGCCTAATTTAGCTTATTCCTCTGTGCCATGGAGCTCCATTGTTGTCCAAAAACACATCAATTAGTCACAGTGTTGCTGTGGCTGACACGTTCATTAAAACCAACATGGCTGCTGTATTTTAATTTGAGTGCATCACGCAGCTGTAAATACTCACAAGTGCGCCACATCCGCAGCTGAAAATAGTCCCCAGCGCTCCTCCTCAAGTGATATGTATATGATAATTTTTTAAGATTTATATTTTCAGTAGAACTAAACAGCTTGAGTGTGACAGAGGAGATGATTTGTTGACAATAAAAAAAGATATCGACAGGCCGGCAGGAAGCACATTGTAGCTTTGCTCACTGCTGCTGCTCGTACCAGCTTGATGACCTCAGCGTTGACATGACCCTCACCCTCGGCGCTGCAGAGGTCCCTCGAGATCCTCCTGAGCAGATACAGCCAGACAGACGGGGTTTATGGGGGGTGTGAACACCTTTATGGGCCTGAGAGGTGGCCAAGCGATCAGAGGGCGCCATAAAGTGACAGGCATACATGTGCACATACATGTACACACACATACACACACTGACCGTCTTCCCCTCATTAAAACAGTGATATTGACAGGTTTTTGCGACAAGGAGGAAAAGTGTGTTTTTCCACAGCAGCAAAATGGGATCTTGCAGAACTGGAATGAATTCAAACGAATAGCCGAGGTCACCGACATCACTCCTACTGTTCCCTTCCTGTTTTCAATCCTGCAGTCTGAGTGAAGCTCCGCAGACGGAAGTCAGGCAAATTACACAGCCCGAACCTCATCATTTTTATTCTTGTGTATTACCCTAAAAGGCCTGCTGCAATCTCGCCTGTCTGTCTGCCTCTTTCTCTCTTTGCCTGATTACAGAAGGTGATGCATGGCATTAACCGCAGGAAGCTCTGATTAATGCTGAGAACAGTCACCAGAATATCCTGAGATTCATACGAGGGCCTGAAGTTACACAGCCGCTCAGGAACGCATGCACAGCTTGTAGATACTGTACATCTGTTTTAGAGTCTTTCTGTTCCTCTCTTTGAACCACACACACGCTCACACACACACAATGATACTTGCAGTGGAAAAAAAAAAAAGAGTTCATGTTCATGTGGTGTAAATCTACTTTTATTCTTTCATCCCTGCCCCTGCATCGTAAGAAAGCTCCTAACAGACCTACTTTCTTCCTCACACACACACATACACCCACATGACACTCACTCTTTAATCCTCTCTGTCCTGATCTCCTCCTCACACATCTTCAGCTGAAATCTGCCTCTCACCCTCTCCTATTTCATCTATCACTCACCGAGCTGCTCCATCACCGCCGCTCAATGTCAGATGTAGTTCATACAGGTGTATACAGGCGCTCACACACTCACTCACACACACACACACACACACACACACACACAAACTGTCACTCCTAAATTTGCAGTACATCTCTATCATGGCTTTATATGGCTGTTGAAATGTGTGCCACTGTTTTTAAATCTGATATATATTGTCATTGATTTATTGATTGATGCTGATTGGCTGCTCAGGTCGTCAGTAGAGAGCACAAACATTGGAGACATATAGTACTTTTCAGCAAAGTCAGAAAGTGTCTTTGGGTGTAAATCCAAATTACTACTGGAAGTGAAATGTCTCAGAATTCCCTGTGTCTGTAAACACATTCCCAGGACATCTGTCCCACCTGTGCTGGTATTCTCAGCAGCTGGATGAGCTACATTGAACCAGCAGTTTGGTTTGCTTATTACCTTAAATTAAACCAGTAAATGGAAACTGCCATTGACGGGTCTGTCTAACAGGTAACAGGTATTTACTCTTTCTACATCTCTTTTTGTTCATATAAGAAGCATGTTTTAGACTTGGTTCAAGTTCCAGATCTGCCCAGTCTAATCTAGTCATTCAATGAAGTCTGGACATCCATGTTGCATAATTTGCTATATTTTGTATTTTAAACTCATCTGCCCGTTTGTAGAATAGCGACAAAAGAGACCTGCAATAAGAGATTTTTAGTCAAAACCAAGACAATGACTTAAAAGCTGCTAAAGCGCTGTTGATATCAGGAAACATTATTGATGTAATGATACTGATTATAGCAGCTTTACGTAGTTCTGTTTGTGACCGACTGACTATTGATTGTATTAAAATTGATACAGCAAAATTCTAAAATTTGAATCCTTAATGTTTATGCTGGCGTGTGTGTTGGATTGTTATATGTGAGATGAAGTAATATTTTTATTTACCACCTTTACATACATAAAGTACATGACTGAAGAATTATCACAGCCTGACAGTGTAAACACACAGAAATTTCAACTGAGGCAAAAAAAAAAAAAAAAAAAGTTAAACTGGTATTTATTTACTCTTTCTTCTGCCCTCACTGAATCTGTGTAATCCACCTCATTCACGCTACCATACAATAGTGCTACAAATTGGTACAAGCCTGGCAGTATATAAAGCTCCAAAGCAGAGTCTGATCTAAGTGGAGATCCCCGAGGACATTTTGCTATTGATACCCGGAGACGAGTGGATTGAGCAGTGATTTCACAGTGCATCCGCGTCTCTTCCCAGACACATCGTCAATATCTTCTTTCGTCCTTGCGTCTTTGTTTTCTAAACGCTGCGGCCCGTCGGGGGTTCGCACCTTTAAAGGCCACGGTGACCCGGACTTAATGAAAAATACAGTCCTTCTATTATTCAGCAGCTCGTTAGCGGCTGGCTTGCAGAGTCATCCTTTCCTTTTGGGGTCCGAGCTGGATCCATCTGTTTTCGATGCAGCGAAGTTAACCATCATCTGTTTTAATCATTCATCCGCTTCTGCTGGTGTCTTTTTTTCCCAAATACATTTGAGTGGGAACGTGTCAGGAAAAATCGCTAGTAGCTGCTGGATACAGTTCAACTAATGAGCAGCTCGATATTTCTGACTGCTGGCGTCGGGGCTTTTTTATCAATATGTGAAGTAGTTGCATTTCATTTCTACATCCCTTTGTCCCTTTTGTTATTCGGCACCCCTCCGTCTACTATCTCTTCAGCTCTGTTTCCTACCAAAATAAATATGAGACGCTGCTTATTCATTTTCCATTTGCTCTCATCTTGCTGTCGCCCTCTGCCTCCGACTATGCGGGAGATTGCGATGATGAAACGAAAAGAGAGTGGGGAAAAAAAAAAAAAAAGCATGTACTTGTCAACGGACATGTTTTCATACTTCATATTTACTTGTTCATTGAATAAGTATCTATTTTTAATCAAATGTGGTGAAAGTCATTACGCCGCAGCCTTTCTGCCTGAGCTGTTGACAAGATTTTCTAATAACTATTTACATGCTGATTTATTGCCATCTCTCACTGTAAACCCTGCCCTATCTGTCTCCTGTCATCTCCCGTCTCTTCACAACTTTCTCCATCACCCGACGGGCTTTAAATGTAATTCCGAATGGCAGTTTACTTTCTCTCACAATGCCAAAAGAAAGGGCATCCTAATAAAGCTCTGAATATCAAAGTGTCCTTTCGCAAAGGCAATTTATAGCAGAGGGGGCCAAGGCTTCTCTTTACCGCGGGCATGTCCTGTTTACTCCACGAAGGACTTGTTTTATGCGTCTAAATCATGAATAATAATAATTATGATGGAGCCTTCATCTCGGCACTCCATCACAGTTTGAACCCCTGCCATCGCCGGCCACATTAAAGCCAACTGCAGACGGATAGAGACAGAGAGAGAAAGAGGGAGATTTATTTACTGGCGTGGTCAGTTTTTCTATTCTCGGTAGAAAAATGGATCCTCGCAGAGCATCCTTTTTAGAGGCTCTGGCATTTGGGCAAATAATTAGGAAAGATTTTTATGACATTCATGCCAATAAAGTTTGCTGAATTGATGTTGAGTTGTACTGAAGGAGAGAGAGAAGACAGATGTGCGAGGAGGAGGAGGAGGAAGGATGCAGAAAAGAGAGGAGGAGGAGCTGACCAGAAGGGAAACAGAGAGAGGAAGGAGAAGCAGCAGGGGAGGTGTTTGTCTGGAGGAAAGAAGGGAGGAACTGGTAGCAGGAAGAGAACGATGAGGAATGATGCATGAGAAGAGATAAACAGGCGTAGATGGAGGCTGCACACAAAACGCAGGGGGAGCAGAAGACAGACAGACAGAGGTCTGTGGAGGGGATTGATTGATACTGGGAAGGAAATTCAGAGATCACAGCTTGGGATGTTCATCTGGACAGGAAACTGATAGATTGGACGATTGTGTGGAGAGAGAGAGAGAGACGAATGAGAGACTACAGGTTCACACACAGAGAGAGAGAAAGTGACAAAAATAAGAGAGAGGACGGCGAGCGGTGTCACAGCGGCGCTAAAGAGTTCCCTCGTCCACTCATGACCTTTACAAATGGGCGGCGGGGGCCTCTCGCTGCAGTCGCCTCTCTCTCTCCCCCCTTCCTGAGATCCTTTTACAGGAGAAAAAGAAAATGTTGCAAATCTGTCAGCAGCCATTTACTCGCAGAATTACAACGCCCAATCTCTCCCCTCTGAGGACTCCAAACAAAACTGCATCTGAAATAATTATATCTGAACCCCCCACGAAGATTTATGACTGTAAAAAAAAAAAAAAAAGCATAAGCTCCTACTGTGTGCTAATGCAGCCATCTGTGCCTCTGAAAGCACTTTCTGGCTTCTTATCGCACAAGCACAAACACAACTAATATGTCTCGTTAATCCCTCTCTCCAGCGTTGAGGTGTCACTTCTGACCGCACACACACGTTCACACAGTTGCTTGCTCGGTTTTATTGTCGGGCAGTGATGCATTACTAGTGTGTTACAGTGACGTAAGGACTTTTTTTTTTTTTTAGATGTGAGTCATGTAAAGGATTACAATTTGAAATCCAGTCATTACAAAGCAATTGCTCATCTACTAATCCCAGAGATGTTGTTACTTTGACATTTAAGGGGTTGACTTCTTTGCCAGTTTTTCCAAGAGGTGGAGAGGGGGTTGACATTAGTTTATCTCTGTGTTTCAGGACAAACTGGTCTGGGGCATGTTGTAATGGTGCAGGGGTTGGAAATGGTGGGGTGGCACTCAGAAATCAAATGTATTTTTTTTCCTGATTTTGGAGGTGTGTGAACCTCACAGCTTCATGTCAGATGTGCCATTGCTGCACCTAAGATTTTGTTTTGATGGTCAGTCAGTAACACTGCAACTAATTTTTAATAGTTACTGACTCCTCATAAGGCCCAATCTCTCTTTTTCTGTTTCTGCATATGTAAAAGTGAATGCTAAAGATTTTGCAGTGAGAAAGATAAGAAACATGATGCATGAACGATGTGTTGATGATGTAGCTTTAAAAATATAACATGTAAAGTTTTCCTCTATGGAGCATTTTGGTTTGGTTTTACTGTCGACAAGTATAAAAAATATGGATTAAGTTAATCGAAGTTATTACTTTTTCAATGACTAAAATGGAAAAGGTACCTCGCTTCCCCAGTATCACTAATTTATTTCACTCTTTTGACTCATTCTGTTCTCCGAATGTGCGACGGTGGATTGTCAGCCTCTGCCTTTCATGTCAAGTTGTAATAATTTTTTTTTTTTTTTTACCACAAATTGAGGTATTTTCTTTTGTCAGTTTTGCAGCCAGGGCCGAGCTTCTGGGAGCTTAGCTGGGAAACTGTAGCAATCGGTGACTCCACAAGCAAAGTGAGCATGTCTCTAGGTGCTGAATTATCATAGCTGGCTGGCTTGACACGCCTGGGAATGAAGGGAGGGAGGGAGGAGGAGAGAGAGAGAGAGAGAGAGAGAGAGAGGGAGAGGAGAGCAGAGGTTGACGTGCTCGTTTCATTTCTTGTGCATGATCCAGGTGACAGGTGCTGGTGCAGAAAATGGCAGCCCCGACAGGGCTCCACCTGAGGGGGCTACCGTCACCGGCGTACAGGTGTATGTGGAGGTGAGTGCTTGCGTGCACGAGGGCTGCCAAAGTATATCATACATCAGCATTTCAATGTGTATGTGTTTGTACACATTCGCCGCCGAGTGTGCTTCGCTGTGTGTGTGTGTGTGCATTATGACAGTAATACTCTATGACAGAATGATCACACCCTTCTCCCCACAGCTCCGAGGAGTCTCTCAGCTCCGCTCCTCCCGCTCCACCACCCCCCAAAGGAGCTATGTGCTTCCACATATGTCAAAGCCTGTTTCCTGTGGGCAGCAGCACTCCTCTGCATCTCCTTCTCTCTCCTCCGCCTGCCCACATAATCCCACGAGTCTCCCCAACGCTAAACAACTACAGCAACAGAAATCATACACGGGAGAACATATGGACCTCATGACATGACGACATTAAGCCATACTGTCCATCTGGCCGGCTGGAAGTTTGCGTCTGCGCTGCTGTGCCTCCATAATGTGCATGTTTTAAAACGAATTATTCCCTTATTTGCTACTGTTTAATGAGCTGAGACTAGTTTTGAACCCAGATGTGAAAGCAAAAAAAAAAAAAAAAGTTGATAGTGTTGACATCTGGCTGACAGTCTGACGCTGCAAGACAAACGCTTTCATAATGCAATGAAGTTTTTGTTGGCATCATGCTTTAATGTGAAAGCAGGATGTAATAAAAATATGCAGTAAATATAAATAATAAAGGATTTGAAGCCGCAGTCATTGTTTAATCTTGCTGCAAAAATGAGGGAGAACAAAGCATGACGTCAGGAAACACTCCTGCAGGGCCATTGCATTCTTGAGTGATCATGTTGCATATCGCAATTTTAACAAGTAATTAATTGTAGTATTGAAGCTTCAAATCTGTTTTCTTCTCTCTCTCTCTGGTAAAAAATGATGAAATGTGCCACTGGGTTGAAATAATTTTACTTGTTCCACTGCAATTTATCTTGTTTGCAGAAAAAAATAGAAGAGACTAAGACTCAATATGCCATTTAATTACTGGCTGAAACTTAGATTTTATGTGTGTGTGTGTGTGTGTGTGTGTGTGTGTGCCATGTTTTTAAACACTCTCTCCTCTTCCTCCTCGTCTCTATCAAGAAAGAATCCAGTGCAGTTAGCCACCACTTGGACCATAAAGCATCTCACCTGCATTAGTCCATTTCCAGTCAATTACTCCTCCTAAATCACGGCCCCCAATAAAGAGTGAACAGTTACTCTCAACAGAGAGACGTTGTGTGCAGGTGCCCGGGCTGTCAGGTCATAAATCTTCCTCCCTCGTTTGGTGCGCCATACAAGGCATTATAAAAGGTGGACGGCACAAAAGTTCCCGTCCTTGACTGCTGGTCCGATAAGGTTTGAGAGGTGCCTCCTAGCATTTCACTGGGAGTGACGCATGAGGCATTGTAAGTGTGAGCGGGCTGACAGAGAGCCACAGAGAGAGAGAGAGAGAGAGAGAGAGAGAGAGACGAGGGCTCTCGTTGTGCCTCTAATGTAATTGCCTGGACCACTTCATCATAAACAAAGCACTCGTGTGCAACGCTGGCTTATCTCCCCCGGCCACCACTCCACCCTCAACCCCTTCCATCCCAGGCGACACTGTGTCAGAGAGCGGCTTAAGGATGGGCTTTGGGCCACATCAATAGACGCCAGCACAGATCAACCTGTCAGCAGGAAGGAGCTTCTCGTGCGTGGCACAAGCGAGGCTATGTGTAAAACAAACAAAACAATAGTACAGATGGTGGATGTATAGCTGAAATCACAATCAAGGTATTGATACAAATTTAATTAGCCATTCGCTGTCATCTATAACATCAGACTCTTTACAGATGTAAAACAAAACCTTGATCTAGAATTATAATCACTAAAGGGCAACACCGATTTGAAATCATGGTCTGTTTACAGGCCATCAAGAGTGCTACTGCATGTGTGGAAACAGTTGTGTGAAGTGTTTTGTGGCTCCAGAGCGAGCTGTGTGAAGTCTGATAAATTCCCTCAAGTGATGGGCTGAAGATGACATAATACAGAACATGATAAAAAAAAATCTGGGGATGTGGAGTTAGAAAGGGATGAGCTTATACCGGACCTCTGTAGTCGGCTCCTCTGCTTGAGGACAGCGGTTTACGGCTACATTAGATGCAACTGGTGCAATGCTGACCAAACTGTTGGTGGTCATTGCATTGTGGGTAATTTAGGCTCTTTACTATAAGCCTTGCTGGAGTATTGACCTCTTGTACTACCGCATATGATTGTGACCTAACTCTGCGGTTTCCCCTCAGCTATGCTCAGCGTTTCAGGGTCTTTCAGCCATTTTGTTTTGGCGAACATCCATTTTGGTTTAGTCGCTCTCGTCAACCCCATTTCCACAAGCAGCTGTTTCCACCAAAAAAAAGCTCTGATAAACCCACCGTACACAATCTGCTCTGCACAAAACAGCTGACAAAGTGACTCGTTGGTGAACATAGTGGAGCATTTAGCAGCTAATAAGCCAGATAATTCTGTCACAAGTCTGTGGAGAACTAATCAGAGCTAAAAGGAGAGTTGATGTCTGATGTGTAAATAGCCAACTGTTTTCTATGTAATAAGGGGCCCAGATTTCCATTGAAGTTATATGTGTATCGACCACTAGAGGCTGAAAATCTGCAACAATACTAATATGCAACAGAGAAGAGCAACCTGTTTACAACATGCCGAAACAAACAACGGGTTTGTTATATTTTGTGCAATGGGTTATGCAAATTGATCCCAATATGGGAAAGGCAGACTCTGAAATTAAAAACCAATATCAAAAATGGGATTGATATGATGAAAATGTTATAACTTAATTAATTACAGTTTGCTTAGAATCACTAATTTGGACAACATATTTTTGTAAAACACAACATGACCCTAAGTCTGTATATACTGATATTGCACAGCACTACAGTATTATTCATACACAATATGGCTAAATGAAAAAGTTGAAAGAATGAGTAATTACATTCTCTGATAAAGTTGCAGAGGAACTGGAGTTGAGCTTATTTTGTAAGACAATAAAATAGAAGTTTCTGTGAGAAGCTTATGATTTATCACCAAATACTTTAGTCTGGTGAATATAGCAATGGGAGTAAAAAAAAAAAAAAAAAGATGGGAGATCTCTAAAAATAACTGTAGTCCAACTTACTTTGCACACTTGAGCTACAGACTTGTGTGTCTCAGTGCGTGCGTGTGATTAAAGGAATGCCTTTTATACATTTGTTGACAATAGGCTGGGTGGACAGCCTGGGGAACATTTACTATGTGCGCATGTGTGCGGGTGTGCGCTCGTGGCCTTTGTGTACCCGTGGCACGATAAGCGGGCTGTGCTTGACTGGCTGAGTAGCCTTGCATTAGACGCAGCCTCAGACCAAGGCTCCTATCTCTAATGGCTTTCTCCTCCCTTCCTATCTGGACTCATGTTGACTGTGTACTACACACACACACACACACACACACACACACACACACACCATCCAATCTAGACCCACGTTTACATGTGGACACACACGCAACACTGAAACCTACACGTACAAATTTCAGACGACTCTATTTACCTGCCATTTACTGTGTGAGAGCATCTGGTCCTTCATCTCTCTGTGTGTAACAAGTGAGAGCAGGAAAGAGAAATCTTTCCTCTCAGATCATCTGTGCTGATCAATTCCTTTTTCACCACATTGTCCCCCTACCTGTTTCTGATTGCACTATGCACGCTGGGCTAAGATTGATTTATCGCAGGCTCTCTCCATCCCAAAACCCCCTCTGGCATTTATTTGGTACACGCCAAGTTAAAGTTGATCCATATCTGAGTCGACCGACACCCCCCAACCCCTCTGGTCTTGTGATCCCGGTGTCCTCATTGATCCTTGTCTCAGTTTGCAAAGAGGAAAGCTGTGAGTGCTGCATAATTGCACACAGTTCTGCGCACTGACACAGGGAGGAGGAGGAGGAGAGGAGGTTGGAGAAAGATGAGAAAAAGTCTGTTTTTCCTTTGAAATGATAAAGCGGACTGTATGACCCGAAGCTACGATACAGACCTGAATCTGAGGACGACGGACAAACAAGAGCATTTGTCTTCGCAAGCACTTTCGGTCCCTCCTACCGCAAATCCTTTCAAACACCATCTCCACCTTTGATATCTCTCTGAACATCTCCTCTCCCTTTTCTGTTTCTTTCCCCCCAGGAGATGGTGTGAGATTTCTAGCTATGAAGAGACTCAGCCAATCTCGCACAAAGTGGGAGATTGTGTGAGATGTGGAAAGCACAAAAGATTAAAAGTAGAGGGAAAGACGGCTCATAGTATTCAATTAAAAGAGTTATGGCAGACAGAGAGATAGATGCCAAGCATTGTCTGCACTGCAGTAAGTGAGCAAATAGTCCTTTATAGCTTAATGTAATTGGCACGGGGCCAACGGAGGAGTTAATGCCTTTAGTCCTTGAATATTCCGCCGCTATCACAGTAAAGAGAGACAGAAGACTTTAAGGTCCCGAGCACGCTTTTGTGCCAGGTCGTTACTGAAGGGACTCTTTACCTGACGATAGTAAATCAGACTATTAGATATAAAACGCCTCCTACTGTATTACTGCATGAAGAATCTGCCACAGATGAGACTTCTTTGTTTCCAGGTTAAAAACAGCAGCTGTGTTCAACAAGTGCTCAGCTTCACCCTCGACATGAGTTAGGCTATTCACATCATGTCGGGGATAAAATATTTAGTGTATTCAACTGTATGCATAACTGAAAATGATGATTTATTCTCCTGCAGCTGAACCAGTGACCGTTGGTTGATTCACTAAATGTGAATCAAACACTTAGTATTGATATTTTTTTGCATGCATTCAGACATTTAGACCTCTCCACAGACGTTGGACAGTGACACCAGAAGGCTGCTTCCACACTTTAAATCTGAGAGTTGAAGACGTGGAGAATGATTTTGTGATCACAGCTAGTTTGGAAGCCAGCAGCGATATTTGCACCTTCAAGGTCTTTCTGAACGAGAAAGGAGAATGTTAGAATTTTTAACTTAGTTTATTGATATTTTTGCAGGAGAAAAAAAAAAACCCATAGGAGACTCAAGTTATCATCTGCAGCAGAGTATTTGTATACGTCTTAAAACACATCCACAGAGGCTTTGAGAGGCTGAATAACTCTCGCGGACTGTCAAGACTCGAGGCCAAAGCTGGTTGCGTACTTCACCTGAAATTGAAACTGGCATTTTGTCGAAGGCACAACAGAGGCTTTCTGATCAAAAAGAAGTGGAGCGTCTGTCATAGCGTGTACAGGCTTGTGAGCAGCCCTCCTCACAGTCACTTCACATGAACTTCACCTGCTGATCTCATGTGACTGATCTATTTTTACCGAGTTATACCATTTACCTCTTGTCTAATGATATGTATGATATAAAACTGGGGCTTTGCAGTACTTAATTCTGAAAGACCTTTTGAGAGAAGCAACGATGAAGAAAACAATGAATGACGGCTGAATTCCATTTAGCTGCTTCAGTTTCAGGGTCCTGCCATTGTTCGTGCTGACTCACTGTCAGACTGTCAAGGCTTACGGCGACACATGAACAGAGCAAAGCAATTGGTAACATCATTAGTAACAAGTCAAATGTCTGCTGTAAAAAATACAGCAAATATAGATCATGTAGGGATCATTTTGTCTGTTATGTATTGGTACAAATCTTCCCCACTAAACACTAAAACTACAGACACAAGAAAATGCAGTCGTCCATATTTAAAACCTTTTTCTGTTTTCAATTGTTCAGAGTCATCAATCATCTCCAGAACCAAGCTGCTTGCTGTGAGCGTGCAGACGCCTCGATGTCTCGGTGTTGATGGCAACGTTACAACACAAACATTTCCTCTATATGTGTAAATATAAGAATTTGAGTCGTGTTATTGAGCTAGCAAAAACATATTTTTCGCATCCTTGTGTAAATGTAAATCAGTGTATGGCTTTGTACTCATTTCACAAAAATTGCAGGGTGCACAATCTGCTGGTGTTTTAGCACATTTTAAATGAGGTTGCAGTCTATGATTAAAGCCTTACATATACTACAGTAAACTATACACACTAAAGTCGCTGAATTAAACTTGGCAAGATGTGAAGCTTCAAAATAAGATAAAATAGTCAAGTATAGTGAAAATTTATGATTAAAAAAAAGCTGTAACTGAGGCGACTGTATGTTTCAGCAACTCATTGCTCATTTTCAGTTCAGCTTCAATCTGATATTCAATAAAACAAAGACGCCAACAGAAGTTAGAAGTTTGCATCAACAGCAAGCAAACAATAATGAACAAACGAAAAAAAAAAACCCTAAAACAATTATAGTGTAAAACTTAATCACTGGATTTTCAGAAACACAACTAAATCAGTGTCAGTGTACACATTTATGAAATATACACAGGAAGTAGGTGGGTTTTTATGATTATTATTATTTAACATGGCCAAGAACTTAAAGAGAAATGAGCAAATTGCCAAAGGAAGAAGTAGCAAGATTGAAAGAAACACGAGTTTATGGTAACAGGGTTAACACGGTTTATGCACTCGCGGCACAGTTCATCTCCTTCTTTGCATTGTAATTTTGGATAAAATAATGAATAAGACTTTCTAAGCACAATACTGTATCTCTCAGCCCATTTAATCCTTCTTGGAAAACAGAAGACTCAGAACTATGAATTTCGTCTTTGGGGATAAATGGAGTTTTACAAAAAAAAAAAAAAAAACCCAAGAAAACAAATGTTATATAAAACAGTCTACAGAGTCCACACTGATGGATTATATCCTCAGACAAAGTCGCACTCCTGCCAACAGGATATTTAAGCTTCAAACAAAAGAAAATAATTCAAACTAAATCTTGGGAGAACTTGTCAGAAAAGGAACATATTATGCTCTTGTGTATTAACACAAAGGATTTATTTTGCTTGTTTCCCCCCCCCACCACCGCTGTTGTGCAAGCTACTGAAAATTAGCAAGTAGTTACAGTTACTCTTTACTTCTCTCAAAAGTAATTGAATTAGTTATCAATTACTGCATATGTATGTGATTAACTACTACTAGGCAAGTAACTCCTACTTTTTAATTTCATCCATCATTGTAACTGCTATCACTGTTGTGATAAAATATATTAATACTCAGTCACCAAAGGGCAGAAACAGTCTTCCTACCTGTGAGAAGACTTAAAGAAGAAAGAAGAAATGATTGTTTTTGTTGATCCCTAATTTCTTCAGTTTATATGAGCTGTGTTTTGCCACCCTGAGGTCGGGTGATGTTTGATCATAAACCTGAAAATCCAGGGCTGTGTTCGTCTGCTCTCCTCTGCAGCTGTCCAATATTTTCACCCAAGACAAAATGACTAACAAGTCCATTTAAATTCCACTATTTGCAATTGCATTATTTAATTTGAAAAATTAATTAGTGACATGTCTGGAGCCTGTTCTGTTTCCATGCCCCAATTCAAACAACACTCACAGATAAATAACGTGTCTCAGCTAGAGGCCATAATCATTTTTTACTATCTCTGTGCCCCCTCGCCACCTTTAGAAAATGGTGAGATTTAGGTCTTGAAAATGGTGAAATCAAGTCAATTATCTATTCAGAACAGCCAACTCAGTCCTGCCGCACCTTGCAGTGTCGGAACGATTTGCATACGTTCATGCTTTGATGAAAAAAATGTGAAGATCATGTGAGTATATGCTTGTTGTAGTTTTAACACTAGCCATTACAATTAAATGTAGTAAGAAGAAAATACAGCATCATGATGATCCTCATGTTAAAAAAAACAGAGGCACAAGGTTCGTCAGAGAGTCTCAAACTGGTCAGTATTTTCCAGGTAAGCCACTTTATTTTCCCATGACAAGAGAACTCACATTCAATGGGCCCTTTTGTTGAGAGAGAAGACGGGATTAGATGCCAGGTTCCTGACTGACAGCTCGGCTGATAATGCATTGTTGTTGTGACTAAATAAATAAATAAACGTCAGAGCTTCATTACAATCAGATCTCAGATAAGCTAGTCTGTGGTTGGCACGTTTTTCTACAGGCAGAAATATGTGTCACTAGAAACTCATTCTGAATCTTTTGATTGCTCAACTTGAATAATTTCTTTCTTTCTTTCTTTCTTTAAAATGATACACATAATTTGAATTTGTATTGCTTAACTTGAATGACTGTAATGAAACCCTGAATCTGAATAACGTGATTTGAACCTGAATTTATTCATCCGGGAACTGAATTCCAATAAACTCGACGTCATGAAAATGAATCTATTTGCTCTGAAGCTGTGTTTGATCCTCACTGAAAAATCACCTCTTTGCTTCCATATTCAATCCTCGCAATTCAAATTCAATTCGGTTTTTGCAAGTTTACCGAGACACATATCTGGTCTTTGAGGGTAGAAAAGAGCGATCAAGTGCATATTCACATCATTATATAACCACGATTTTCTTGCAATGACATCAACAACGATACTTTGAAAATCTTTTCTCTGTCCTAAGTAAAAACTGTAGTTGTATGTCTTGTATGTATGAAATTTTCTGAGAATAGTTACTGTATTTTGAGTTTTGTGCCTGATAGAAATTTGTCTCTTGATGAGAACCAGTGTGTAATAAAACCAGTACTGGTCGTCTAGTACTGGCAGAAATATTGTTACTTACTCATAATAGAAACAAACCGCAATGCGTTTTACAGAGCTCTGGTGTTACCACATTGTGAGAGAGGGGAAAGAATTCAGTTTCATAGTGTTGTATTCACTTTCAAGTTTCAAATTTCAGTTCTAAATCAAAGTCAATTTCAAACAATTGGGATTCAGCTTTTCAATGCAGTCATTCAAGGTAAACAATACAAATTCAAACTACATGATTCAGATTCAGCTTCTTTTTTTTTCAATACAATTAATCAAGTTAAGCAACTGATTGAAATTCAGGTTCTAGTTAGTTAGTTCTACTCCAATACATCAGAATAAGCCATACATAAATATGCTTCATCAGTGATGGACTGATGCCCTCCCCCCTCACCCACCCTTCAACAAATGTCTCCCTGCCCCCCTCTCTCTCTCTCTCTGTCTATTTCTCCTAGAGGCTAATTGTGATTGGCTGATTAAAACAATTACAGAGATAACAAAATCCAATCAAGTACGGACGTTGGCTTCATGCAGATATGTGGACCACCTGGAATATGTGCTGGATAATTTAGGCATTTGCCCAAATGCTGCAAAGTAGATAGGACCACAACACAGAAATTAAAAGCCTGATCAATACAAGTGCCTATTTGGATTGTGTGTGGACATTGAAGTGAAGAGATTACGGTAAAAAAAAAAAAAAAAAAAGTTAAATTAAGTGCTTTCCTAAAGAACATTCAGGGAAATCAGCATGTGGTACATTTTTACATATATCCCTAATTCCTCTCTCGATCACATGCCCGAAGCCATTCTTTTATTCTCTATTTCCACCTTCATCTCCACAGTATTTTTATCCTTCACCTTTAGACCAGTGTTATTATGCAGCCTGTCCCTCCCTGCTTCTCTCTTTTCGCACACATTTAGCAGGCGAGGGAGGCCCAGATGTTTGCTGAACTGGAAGCCTGCGCTGGCAGCAGCTGCCAGCCCATCACGGACCAACACAAACAGGAAGTGAAAAAATATCAGCACGCACTTTAACTTTTAGATCCTCTCCCTCCTTCTTCTCTCCAGCTCTGCTCCTCCTCCATCATCTCCCTTCGTTGCGTTTCTCCAAAGACGAGATTGAAGCGATTCCAGGACTCGTAAACACGCGCAGATGTGCGGTGACCGCAAACCTGCTTTCAGTTTAAGGTTACGCCGCGGAAAATACATGTGTTATGATTGGCAGTTAATCTCCTTATCAAGTTCCGACAAACATATATCAACATCCTGCCAGATCCTGAAAATCCTTCCTCTCTTTCACAAAGCCAGTCGGTGAACTTCGAGGTCATATTTTGAAGTTGCTTTGTCGCCGTTCAGTCCGCTCTCGGTGATCGTGCTCTATTCGGCACTCATCCCTCCAACATCTATTGTCTACTCGCCCGTTTTTACTTCATAACACGTAAAAAGCTGTGAGAGTGAGCGGTGGCTGAAGGAGGAGGGGGGGGAGCGAGCCACAGAGAGAAAGAGAAAGAAAGAGGGACCCTGGCAGCAGGCAGAATCCATTTGGAGCACTTAGTCATCCAAGAGTCCCCAACAACAAAATTGAGAGAGGGAAAATGACCAGCAGGCAGCAGCCACTATGCCAGCTCAACCTCCCAGTGCACGAGAATAAACCCGAGTAAAATGTAACCTAGAAATAACAATCCGCCGCATGTGTGCATGTCTGCTTGGCTTTCCGTCAACCAGCGTCCTCCGTGTGCCACCATTTTGTTTTCGCCACAGCTGTGACATAAATTTCCAAAATTCTTAGAAAATTAATAACGTCTTTCATGTGGGTGACACATTTAATGCAGCTTGATCATCATGTTATGTTATCAGCCACATCCTGAGCAGATCAGTATTGATAAATAAATAAATAATAAGGGGGCCATATTTACATCAACATGATTTAATTGTCAATCATTATTATTATTCAATTATTCAATATTATATCAATTACTGTTGTTGGTGCTGTTGTTATGTATTTGATGTACTGGTGTGGGTACAAATTATGATGGAGAGGAACTACATCAACAAAATCCAAGTGTACATTATATATTATTTATTGAATTACAAATGTCAACTTTCATTATTCTTTACAAAACTATATAAAAAAATTTATAGCTAGCCTTGATCAATGCTTAATAAGTTGAGCCAGCTAACGGTATCTTTGCCTAATTGAGCTCATCAGGCTTCATACTCGAATTTATATATATCTTTTTATTTTTATTTTTTTTTATTTTTTTTGAGAATCACTTTGAAGCTGAACAATTGATTGTGTTCATTTCACTGTGATTTTGTATTCCGGATAACTGAAATGCATTTATTTTGTCTCATTTATAAAGTATTTTACAAAGTGTACATTGTTTTACTGATGAGAGGAAGTAAAATCAATTTCTCATTCATAACATATTTAACATGTGTGTATGTTCTCACTAACACATGCATACAAGTGGTGAGTTATCAAGTGATTATGTCTTGAAATGGCTGGTTTACTGGCTGAAGACAACATAAGATGAAATGGTGTTAAAAATGGTTTTGCAGAATGAATGCAGGCTTCTGTGAATTTGGTCATTTTTAAAAAGTGTGTCCCCAGAAAGAAAAAAAAAAGTTTTTGAAACACGTTCTTAGAAAATTGTTGAATTGCTAAAGTGAAATCCAGCCAGTTTTTAAGATCGACAACGACAAGAACCTTTCGCAGCCCATTCCTCGTCTGCAGTTTGTCAGGCGGAATAAAACAATTTCTTTTCC
Source organism: Centropyge bicolor (assembly GCA_037975185.1). Taxonomy (NCBI): domain Eukaryota; kingdom Metazoa; phylum Chordata; class Actinopteri; family Pomacanthidae; genus Centropyge; species Centropyge bicolor. Next base: position 4,242,045 of record JBBMOC010000005.1, read on the forward strand.
AGGCGGTGGAACCTAATCCTGTTCACAGTGAAATGGGAGGCTGGCAACCAGATGTCTGCTCTCCTCAGCTGCAGTTCTGCTTATCAGGCTGGATAAAGTCCAGCAATAGTGACATTATGTTTCAAACGTCTGAACAGCGAGCCGAGAGCGCCCGTGGCAGACAGGCCACCCTTACTGTAAGCCCTCAGACAAAGACAGGAAGAGAGAGAGGCCTTGTCGATTACCAGACCCGGGCATCGATGCGGCCGTAGGTTGGAATGTCTGTGACTGAGAGAGTGCTCTGTTATCCACGGCCGCAGCATCAGGCCTGAGAGACACAAGAAGTAATTTCAAATATTTTTCAGTTTCAAACAAACCATTTGGTCCTGAAGTGCGTATTTACTTTTTCAAGGATGTTTCATTTAGTTCAGAATATGAACACAAACATGCAGACATGTGGGTGCAAAGAGCGCAGCTTGTTTTCACACAGTCAGGATTGTAGGAAATGGTGACTAATGCCTGCAAAGTAGCTCAGTGAGAATGTAAAAAAAAATAACTCGTCTACTGCCATGCACTGTGGAGGAACACTGCAGTGAACAGTAAATATTGGTAGACAAAGCAAACACATTTAATGTAATGGAAACCAATGGGGCACCCGCCACTAGACGTAGCCTTAGTAATGACCACAGTGATCAATTAACACCTCGCTGTCGTATGCTCATTTATTAACATGTGTTTTATGTCTGGATGTGTTTTGCACAATGCACTGGAAACAGAAGCCTTTTGGGTCTGACAATTTTCCATCATGATGAAATCTTAGCAACGTGTATGAAATTAGAAAACATACTTGAAAAGGGGGGGAAAAAAGCTACAGTGAAAGAGTTAAATGTCACCAAACTCGGCTTCATCCTAGTAGCCAAAGAAATTCAGGCAAAAACAATCCCTCAGTAAAAGTACTGTGATTTTGGCTTCGTTGACACAGTCTGAATTGCAGATCGCATTAAGCTCTTTGGCTCAAAAATCAACTTTTATCCAAAATGAAAATTAGATTTTTGTGCCACAAACACTTCAAAATGACTCATTGTAGCATCAGAATTTGAGCAATCAGATCCAATAAAGATTATTTGAAAAACCGTAATGAACGATCTTTCCGTGTGTGTCGGGAGCCATCAGGAGGATTGAATGCAGATGCTTTATGGAAGCAAAAGCGAGAGTCTGACATAGCATTAAAAAGTTTTTGGGTTTTTTGTTTTACATTGAAGTGAGCTGTTGAGCTCAGCTGGAGAGTTACTTTGATTTGAATGAACAGAGAAACTAATCTTGGACTATTCAAACAAAAAATGAGTCGAGCCCACACAACGAGCACAGCCCGGCACCTCCACCTACTTTTTTTACATCCTGAGATCTGATCACAATCAAGCGGCAACCTCCGGCACTGAAAAATGAAGCCAATGCGGAAGTGCAAAAAAGCTGCAGTTCCTCGAAAAACCGCTAGAGCAGGCTGCAGAAGTGAGTCAATTACATCTGAGCCGATCTGAGCCCCATGTTAAAATGTCCGACTTTACGACAGAAAAAAACATATTTACAGCCTGGTTCAAAACATGGCTCTAGTCTCATAAGCTGTTTTTCTACTCCATGACAACTCTGGGGGGGGGCGAATTTTTTTAAAAGGCGTTCGTTTAAAATATACAGCATACATCATTATGCACCGTTCATAGCTGTCAATCTAAGTGGCGCCACTTTGATTGACAGCTATGAACTGACGGTCTAAAGGGCGACACCCCGGCTAATTCTAGTCACTGAGTTTGGGAAAGAGATCGTCGTGGGGTTAGCCGGCTAGCAACGCTATTTAGCATTTAACCTAGCTGGTTAGCCGTAGCTAGTTTGATTATTTAGAATAAAGCGGCTTTTTTCAGCGGCTTTTTTTCAGCCAATAGCGTTCATTCGACCCGCCTCAGCTCCGCCCTCGCTCCACCTCTTTGTCCATATTTGGAGTAACCGGAGGTAGGCTACCAAGATGGCTACGTACTACGATTTGCTTCATTTTTGCTCTTCAGAAACCTATGGGTGACGTCACGGACACTACGTCCATATTTTATACAGTCTATGATCACAATAAGCTTTTCTCACAGCAGACTTGTCATAAGTTTGTCAAGTTTGCCAGCACACAACACCAGGACACTTAAATCAAAGCAACATTAATCTGATCATTTACACCTGTGCTCTTACTACTGTCAAAATAGGATGGATGTGGGATGACAAGAACACTTGACTGTGTGACTTTAAAAGCTATATTTCTAAGCAATTGAAAAGGAGGACAACACCTAATCTAACTTCCTGTTTTTACAAAGATGTCAGGTACTATCATATCTGTGTTTCCGAACAACAAAGTGGAAACAAAAGTTCTGAGGAAAAAGCAAAGACACATTCCATGGCCATAATTTGCATAACATAAAAAGAACAAGAAAAAAAGTAAAGTAAGAAGAACACAGTATGATCTGCAGAGAGTCAGGAGGCCAAGGGAGAAAGTGACAAATGTTGGAGAATAACCTCCAATATGATGATGAGAAGAAGCAAAGCAACAGCTGGGTTCCTGGGACGGAGTCTGCTCGACTCGACCGGCAACTTCTAACACTGGCTTTATTGCTGTTTGTGGCTGAGATTCAATATCCCGACATTAGGGGGACAACTCTGTCAAAGCAAAGTAAAGTCTTCTAGCACAGGTGACACAAGCTACCTCACATCACCGGGTTCACCTTAGTCAAAATGTTCCCACTAACAGCAGCAGCACTGGCTCGCCAATTTGTAAACCTATAGCTTCTCATTAACAGAGCTCAGTCACATCCCAGCAGCCATCAGACTGTCTCTTCCAAGGTGCATGGAGATGATGTGGCGATCATATAGATATTCACAAGCTGAGTAAGTCACTAACTGCCTGTTGACACGGCTTGAGTTTTCACCCCAGCTGAGGTGAGACTGGTGCAACTGCTGTGGGTTCAGGTATTTGTGCTCATCAGATGAGCCATATGCACCACAGGGGGTGTCACAACAGTGAAATGGAAGGTAAAGCTTTTTCGGCTCAATTCAATGGGGCTGTGTACTGCATGGATCACTCATGTTGTCATTACAAGATTGCATATTAACACAAGGTATAAAAACTGAAGCATCAAAATGCAGCATTTATAACAGGGCTGTATTCATTTGCATTAGCTGCAGATGGACGTTGGTAATCCAGAATAGCTGCGACATCAGCTGTCCGGCCAGCAGAGCAGCATCAGTCCTTACCAAAAGAATAATGACAAACACCAGGTCACCTGCCACGAAAAACATACTGATGGATTAACCATCATTAAAGGATGAGGCGAAACAAACAATTTGTGCCCAAAAGAAGCCCAAACACATTCTATCACTTTGTCATCTTCTCCATTTAAATACCAGCCGCGGATCTGATTGCCGGGTTTCATTCAATTTAGTTTGCCATTTGTTGCTAATTAATCTAAATTTGCCCGCTACCTCGCGATCAAAACAAAACAGATTGCCAAGATCAGGTGGCTCCTGTTTATCAACACTATTAAACCGTAATCTGAGCGCTGAGAGGGATGACTTGCATTGTAAATAACACAGAATGCTCCGCTATAAACCCAAACAATAAAGTCACAACTGGAATCATCAGCGACAATATGGATAAATCATTGATCAGGTGATTTACTGATTGACGAATGAGTAGTTCATTTTGAGACCCAGCTCCAACGCATCTGTTCCTCCTAAGTGCATGAAGGCTTTTTTTTTTTTTTTTTTTTTTTAGTGCCTCATAATTATCTGCTCCTCTTCACTGGAACTTCTCTCTCAGCGTCACAATTGGACCCATGTGTATTGATATTCAGTGCCTGACATTTTATCAGATTGAAGCACGAGATTTAACTCCTGCTGCCTAATTGTAGCGCTGCTGCTCCGGCGAGGCGGAGACACCATAACCTCAGAGGAAGCGGCTCCATATGATCTTATGGTACATGCACAAATATGCACACAAATTGTCTAATTAAAATAGCTTTTTTCCTTTAGTGGTCTGTTCAAAAATATAAGATTGTATGTGAGAAATAATGATTTTGCTGTAGCGTGGAAGTGTCTGGTGTGCAGGGCCGAAGGATAACTAAAAACTGGAAAATAAAGTTGTTACAGAATTCAGTCTCAATGAATCAGTAAATTGCAGTCAGAAAGCGACAAAATTATTAAAGACAATTCAATGCATTCAAGTCTTAAAACTATATTCCAGCATTGAAAAGGTTATTGGTCGCTGTAATCATTCCTTCCATCTATACCGGCCTTGATGCGATCCTCAGTCCTTGTTCTGTAATACTGTATTCATTGAAGCTAATATGAGACTGAAACAGTCACACAAAATAGGTATCTTCCAAAGTTACAGTTTGTTTCCTTCTTAGTACTAGAATAAATGTGATATAATAACTGTGGCCTGGCTTTCTCACACTGCTGCTTTGTCCCCAGTTTCTAACACTGGAGGCGCCCAATGAAATATCGTTTTACAGTAGCCTAGACTGAGATGATTACAGCAAGGAAAAACTTTTCAAATGTACAAATAGGAATCTAAGTATTATATTAAAATTGACAGAACAATGTGTGTCAATAGTTTTTGGGGCAAGTTTGAAAATGAAAAAAAAATCTGAGGGACGTGAGTTTATCAGCTTGTTCCTCTGCTATTAGTGTAACACACCTGAACCTCCCAGCTATTGCAACAGCAAAGAGTCCAGTGGCATTGTGGGTAATGCAGGCAGAAGGTTTTGACAAGAAAGAAGAACATGCGAATAATAAAGACAATATCAGTGTCTTCGGTTCAACTTCATTGAGTTTGATACTTGGTGAGTCTGACAATGTTCTGGGAATGCAATGTTAAACTGGTGGAATACTCCTTTAACACTGTTTGATTCCATTCACGTCGCCTATCACTAGGTTAATTTACTCAGCTGCTGAAGTCACTGAAGTCTGCTTCCTCTGAGAGCAGGTTTTTTAATTTGAACTCAGTTAATCACAGATTCGTCTCTGGTTTATGTTTTTCCCAAAAATTAAGCAACAAAATATATGTTGAAAGAAAGAAAGAAAGACAGAATTTCCTGATCCACAGAAGATGGACGTGTGTTCAGGGTGGACTTGAAGTGGCTGAGTAGCTTTGGCCAGACTGAGAAGCTGAAATCCCCGACAGGGTGCTGTGACACGGAGAATATCTCCGTCAGGGTTTAAGTAAGTCGCTGTCAGCTGTCATGCCGATGCTCGACACTAAATGGCCATAATGAATGACTGAATTACACTGGTGACGTCTGGTGAAATGTTCCACGCCGTGGGCCGTCCCCTCAAGCCGAGCCAGACGTGGCAGGAAACACAGTGGGCTCAAGTCGAATGTTAAGCAGTGTGGGCTCCTTTTCAAGTGCGTGTTTAAGCATTGCCGCTACAAGGCTCAAATTGTTCCGCAGCGACATCAGAAACAAAAGTAATAAAGCGGTGGAATTGCTCGGCTGTGACTGGCAGATGCATACATCTTTTACACAAACAAACTTTTTTGAACTGTGCGAGGCGGCTGCTTTGTGTCGCTCGTGTAGTGTCGCACAAAGGACGTCGCAGACATTTTGCCAACGACTTGAGCTGAACAAACAAAGCAGATTTAGGAAAGATACACAGCTTTGGCTCGGATTTTTTTTTTTTCCAGTGTGACTGTACCAGCAAAAAACGACATGTGATGAATAAGATGAACTGGCCGTAAAAGCTTTTTAATCAGAGCTGCCGCGGTACTCCCCCAATTCTTTTATGAATCGCCAGTGAAGGTTGTCTGTTGTCATGGAGCGAGTGTGTGTCGCACCAGAGCCATGGGCAGCAGTGTTTCCTCTGTGCTACTTTTTTAAATGCCGCAAATTAGGATGAAGTCTTGCATACAGCACACACACACACACACACACATGAAAACCCCAGCGGTGTGGACTGCAGACAAATATCCTTGAGATGAGAAAATTGTAAATTGCTCCCATGGCAGAGGTAGCCAGAGCTGGATGGATTTTTTCATCTCTTGGTAAGGGAGTGTTTATAACATCATTGTGAGGTTAAACTCACATCAGCACTAAAAATGGGACACTAGCCCCTAGGTAGAGCGGGGTGCTTATGCTTTTAACTACCGCAGGAATACAAATGGAGAGAGAGGGAGAGAGCAGTGTTGGGCGAGTTACTTCAAAAATGTAATGCATTATGGATTACTCATTACTGTCATTTCAAAGGAATTAGTTACCTTACAATATTACTGTCTGTGAATTGTAATGCATTACACTACTACTGCATTACTTTTAAGTTACTTGTTTGTTTTATTAAACAGGCTTCATTCAGCTCCACCTTCGCTCCACCTCTTTGTCCATATTTATTTATTAACCGAAGTTAGGCGGCATCCCCACTGCCAAGATGGTTGTGCGCTACAATTAGTCTCATTTTCGCTCTTCAGAAATCGATGGGTGACGTTACGGAGACTACGTCTATGTTTTATACAGTCTATGATTGTAAAGCGTGTTACTGAAGTTTGTACAGAGTAAAATATTACCCATTTTTTTCAGTAATGCCTTACATTACTGCGTTACAGCAAACAGCAATATATTACAGTAATCACATTACTTTTGTAACGCATTACTCCCAACACTGGGAGAGAGATATGCAGAAATACCATGTATGGGTCTGTAAAGGCCACACACACTCGTTCATGAACATGTTTGGTTGCAGAGGTGACAGAATGTGGCGACGAAATCAGCTGCAACCCAAACATCCACGAGCACAAGTTCATGCTCTGTCACATTCCTCTCTCGCTCCCCTTTTCTTCCCCCGGTCCCTCGCTGCTGCTGCTGACATTTTCCTCACAACAATGCGGCGTCGTTGATCGCGGCGGCACTACTGAGCCACTTTTCAGAGATGACGATCCGTATGAATGTCAAAATGGAACATTTCACCTCCGGCTGGTGCCCTGTGCTTAAAGAGGAGGACCCACCACCAGCAGCCGGTGACATGGAATGATCTGTAAGTGGGTGGAGGGTGGTGCACAAATGCTGGTGAAGCAAAGGGGCTGAGACAAAAATGTAAGACAATTTCAACTAGGAGAGACAATTTATTATGACATAAACATTGGTAAGCAACTTGACAGAGAGTCTTTGGCGTTTTGGACTCTGGGGGGAGACGACATGATTGAAGAAATACAATTCAAGCCAGCGCAAGAGAACCCCCCCAGAGCCCTGCACTGGTGGTGGTGGTGGCAAATGGAGGCTGAGAAGCCGGATGGGTGATACAATTTCAATTCAATCTTATTTGAAATAGTGTCAAAGCACTTTACAAACAGAGTGGGTAAAAAGACTGATCTCATCACGAGCAAGCACTTGGCAACGGTGGCGAGGAAAAACTTCCTTTTAACAGGCAGAAACCTCGGACAGAACCAGGCTCAGTGATGGATCTGCCGTGAGTGGTTGGGCTGAATGAGAGACAGAGAGACAGACTGGGGGAAGGGAGGACATGCAATACTACAATCCATACATGACGAAAGTGATAATAACAAAATTGAACAAAGGTGTGTGCAGTCGGAGGCCTGCAAACAGGGGTCCGGACTCTGCAGCTCCAGTGATGCACGGACTCTTAGATGTGGAAAGGGTGACTGCCTCCTGCCTGAGCTGATTGCTAGTGACCACCCTGAACACTTGCAGCGGGAAATGAGCATGCGCAGTAGGAAGATAAGAAATAGATTGCGGGTTAGAAGCATAGATGTCTTCCTGGCTGAACTTTCGCTAGAGCTTCATTTGAGACATGTTAAATCCAGCGTCTAAAGCTGATAACCATCCGATTCATCGATGTGCCCGCGATGAGCTCCTCGCTCTCCATCTCAACAGCGAGAGAGCCCAGACACCACAGAGCATTTTTCTTTTTCATCGACCCTCCGCGAATCCCAGCCGACACGGCCCCGCGTATGTTTACGCATGTGGGTGCAGGCTTGTGTCTGTTAGTGTGTATTCCCTACATGTGAGCCGGGATCCATGGTGATGGATTAGGGCTGGAACTAATTTGCTCGTCCACCTGTGAAATGAGAACCAGGGGAGAGGGGACAGGCAGAGGAGGGCCCCATCACACTCGCATCAGGCTTCCTACAGACACAAGCTGACACTTTATGGTTTGATGGTGTACACACACACACACACACACACATATACTCACTCCACCTCCTGCATTCTCTCTTTGCTTTCACTTTTTTTTCTTAGAAACCTACTGCACAAAACAGACCTGACAGGCGCACAAATCTCGAGTCGCTTGTTGTGCGAGACACGTCTGACCACGTCGTCTAAAAAGGAGGCCGTGAACACGCACAATAGGGGAAAAATGCAGCACAGCCGCTACCTCCGGAGAGAGATTGTCAAACTTCAACAAAGAGACACTGAAATATCACAACAGTATCATTTACTGTGACGTGACTGATGTGCTCTTATCCTGTCTTTGTATTGCACTTCAAAGTAAAACACTGTCTATTGTGCTGTGTCTTTGTGTGAAGTACAATTGTGCGTAATTGGTATACAACATATTATATATGAATAAAGCTTGGATTTAATGCTCAGTAGTCAACTGTTGCACTAACTGGTTGACTCATACATCATTTCATCAAACCTATGAAGCTTTATGAAATAATAATAATTATTATTAATTTGTACTGAAGTGGTGCTGAAACACTTAACTGATGCATCAGTTAGTCAATAGAAGAAAATGTCAATTACAGACAGAGATTTTGATTATTAATAATTCAAGTGAAAATGTCAAACATTTGCTGGTTGACGCATTGATTTGCTGCTGTTTCTTGTTATATGTCATTGTAAATTAATTTCTTATTCTGTCATTCTTTTGACGGGTGTTTGACAATACAATGCATTTGAAGACATCAGTAGTTATTGAATGAAGACTATTTGATAACTATTCACATGGCTGACACATCGGTGAGAAATCATCAATACATGGGAATCAGAGCACATGATCTGCAAACACATGCGCAACTAGAAAAGCACTCGGAGAGCGCAGACCTCTGCCAAGCAGCACAGTTCCCCCAGCTTATTGTGACTTTCACCCCAAAATATTACCTTTGATTTATCCATTTCAATGGATTCCTGGACTATAAAACACACCCTTAGCAACTGGAATCACATTGATATCATTATTAGTTTAATAGTTATACCCGAAAAACGACTTTTCCGTAATGGCGGTTTTCCGGATCACCTCCAAAATTTAATCATTTGTTCTTTGTCCCAGAAAGGAATCTCCTGAAAATCATCAAAATACTGTATGTCCATAACTTTTTGAGTTATGTTGCAAACAAGCAGAAAAACAAACAAACAAACCAACGCCGGCAAAAACATAACCTCCTTGGCGGAGGTAACAATTAGCACAAGGCAACATCAGACCCTCATGAAATTGCTGCATTCCTCACAACACACACCCTTCAAATTTAATGCTCATCTCTTTCACCTGCATGCAAAGGACGTGAGTCAGGAGACCGTGAGTGACTGCACCTCCACGACAGCTCACAAACACCTGACTTCCTGTTTTCTTTCATCATTTAAAAAAGCCTTTACTTACGTGCTTATTAGAACGAGCAGCCTGAGGGAGCGCCCGTTTTTACTTTTCTATGATTACTCTTTTAAAGTATTGAAGGATGTCTGAAACAGGTTGTGGCGAGTCCATCTGTTCGCTGTCAGGTATGTGAGTGTGCTGGTTCCTCTGTGTGTACGTGTGCGTGTGTGTGTATCTACAATATGCGTGCACCCCTTGCAGATGTCCAAAAGCTACTTAAGGGCGATAATTTCCCTCTGATTACTCTAATGCGCTACAGTGCTGCCGTCCTGTCTGTGATTCCTCCATTGCTTGGCAGGACCACACACACCCTCCATATGCTTGCCGACTGTCAGGCACACAGACGCACTTATCACTGAGAATGCAAGCTATGAAGAGATGAAAAGGGAAATGAGTAGGCGGGGGTGTGGGGAAAGTGAGAAGAGCAAGAAAATTGTCTCCACTTTGTAATCTGTGCATACTTTATCGAATTCTCCCATGACAGCGCTCGACATTCTTCGGCGTGCCTCATTGTGTTCAGAGTTGCAAAACCAGGCTGGTAAACAAGGGTGGCGAATTACGGAGTCAGAAACTTTTGAAACAATTGGAGTCTGGGATGAGCTGGGGGGGAATTAATAAATCATATTTGTTCATACATTAGTAAGGAGGGGGAGCTGATGAGGTAGGGGTTGGGCTGAGCCGACGTCGTTGACAGATCTCGAACATGAATATTTAACTAGTGTAAACAGATATGGTGCACCCCCACCCTGACTTCAGACCACGTTGTATACGTGTGCATGAAAGTATGTTTGAACAATGTGTGTGGAGAAATGCCTGAATTTGAGTGTGAGCTCGAACAAAAATGCTAATTCATGGAAACTCTTTTTTTTAACATTTCAAGTGCAGAAAATCAGCTTGTGATCAATCAAATCTAATGAGCAACTGATAAGATGCTTAAAGGTTGACAAACCATTAAAGCTAAGCTCGTCCAATCCTTCCAAGAACATTGGGACGCGGCAAACATTAATGGGAACATTTTGACAAAGATTTTGAACGACTTGATCGTTTATTTTATTAGAACATTGAAACAGACTTTGTCTATCAGCCATGTCCGCTCGATCCTACTTTGAAAAGTTGGCAGTGGACTCTGGCTGAGCGGTGCTACACTTGGCTGTGAGCTGCAGCTGGAAGGCCAAATAATGGCCAACGTTGGCTCACGTATAGCTGCAAGATGTGGTTAGTATTTGGCAATATGGTCGATTTGGATGGAGGATCAAATGGAGTTAGCAGCGCTTTGGCTAATGTCGTTAACTTGCTAAGACCATTAATTAGTCAGTCGAGGCTGTGAAGCAATCAAGGCTGACACTACCGGTGAAAACACAGCCTCTGTAGCTTTTCTGAGGCTTTGGTGATTTCAGCTACAATGCGATGTGACATGTGACCTGTCATGTAAATATAATCAACAATGCTGAATATGTATGCCATGAGAAATCTAAGTAAATAAGAAATTGTGAAACCAAGCAGTTTTATGACCATGTAACAATGTCAACCATGTAAAATTGTTCTCAGCTTTATTTTGAAAGTCTAACCAGATGCTTATTTGTTATCACTAAATTGACCTCGGAGCCCTGTTCACGCAAAAAAGACACCACAGTATAGGGTCATAGTTTTCACAGAAGCACTGGGCCAATGACCAAATTACCTTATCTGACCAGCTGGGAGTGAGAACACGTTGCAATAGGAGGACTTGGACACATGCCCCTCCAATGTCATTACACTGAAGATCTTGTATCAACTGGCTGCTGTTGCCTTAAGGTCAGTGCAGATAACAAACAGCAGCATTGCAGGTGTTTTACACTCCTGTTCCATCCTGTCATTGACAACACGGGGGATACAAAACTCAGAGTCTTACAGTTATGAGATGTTCAGAAAATGAACACAATTTATGTTATATAGGGACAAAGAAATGGATGAATCCTGCTGCAGTTCTTAGCACAAATGTATCATTTAGCCTGAGCGTCCACATGATGAGAACATTTTTGTATCAGTGCCTGAGTTTTCTCTCGAGCACCAGGATTCTTTTTAAAACCTCCTGCTCATGTTCATAATTTGCTTTAACTGAGATACCATTTCGCAGCTCCAGGGGCTCTTTATGCCTGTTAATAGTAAAAAAAAAAAAGAAAAAAGAAAGAAAAAAAAAGGAAGAACGTTTCCATGTACCTGTGTTAGAGACATCATGCTTGTGTGTGTGTATGTGTGTGTGTGTGTGTGTGTGCGTGTGTCAGTAGAGCTGAAGCTGCCTCCAGTCAGACTGTAGGAGGAATAAAAGCCCTGCAGTCAGAGTTTCTTTTGCTCTAATAGCACTGCTGTGACAGAGATGAGTGGCAGTGAGCAATAACCAGCAGGTCAATAAGAATTAAGGCCGGAGAGAAGGAGAGAAAGTGGAGGTACAGAGCCGTTTGAAAACTAAGCTAAAGCTCAGATAACGTTTCATTTTTTAAGTCCATCAAAAATAACTGTCCGCCGTGGAGTCAGTCACTTAACAATTGCTGCAAGTTTGCTCCTCTTTCTCTGGTAAATGTGACTCTGAGATCATCATGACTCAGACAATTGTTCTGTTTTCTTAGAAGTACAAATACACAACTTCTCATTTTCTACCTTTACTTCTGAATTGACAGTAACTCGGCTGATTCCCCAGTCACAGCAAGACACGCCTGTCAAGCTCTCACTTGCCGAAATGATGTGCAGCAGGCTCTAATAAGATTTTTAAGGGGGGGAGTTTATCACCTTTCCAAAACCAAAAAGCACGAGTGTATGGAATGAAAACTGTGTCTGTTTACCTGCTTGAATACAGACTGCAATCATTAGCATTTCCTGGTGAACTAACTGACAATGTACATTAATAAGCTGCGATTATTTTGAAAAGCAAGCAGCATGTCATTAGCTAACCAAATTGGCAAACTTGTAAAAGTGAAGCAAACTGTTCAAACTAACCTAAGTAATTCCTGCTACTTGAAGACACACACCAGACTCCTATTCATAGACTTGTCCTCAGCATTCCATACTATGCAACTCTTTCTGCTTGCTGAGAGGCTCCTCCATCATTTTAAACTAGATCCTAACCCGATCACTGAATTTATAACTAACAGGTCACAGTGTTTGAGAGTTAACAGTAACAGACACATCTTAAAGTTATTGTTCATCTTCTTCAGGGGGATAAGCAGGATCATGGGCCTGCTGTAGATGACTTTGTGGCTTGGTGTGATGAGTCTTCTCTCCAGCTGAACGTGTCGAAAACCAAAGACACTATTATTGATTTTAGGAAGTCTCCCTCTTTTCCATCACCAACTGTTATCAAAGGTGTTGATGTTGAGATGGTGGAGAGCTATAAATATCTAGGTGTGGTCCTTGATAATAAACTGTGTTTCGAACCCCCATGTTGATTTTACCTCCAAAAAGGTTCAGCAAAGAGTGTTCTTTTTTATTGAATCTGTTTTAACCTTTTGTATTGTTGCATGGTTTGGAAACCAGAACTTCAATAATAATAATAATGGTCTTGGTTGTCTTGTTAAAACTGCCGGGAAAATCTCAGGAAGTCAGCAGGCCGGGGTTATGTCCATCTACAAGAGACAGGTCCTGAGGAGGCTAATGCTATTCTGGATTGTCATAATCATCCACTTGAAAACGAGTTTGAGCTTTTGCCCTCAGGCTGTCATTTTAGAGCTCCTATGAGGAGGACTAAATAACTTCAGGTTTCATTTGTCCCCTCTGCAACTTATTTACTTAATGGCAATTAGGCCGTAGATTGCTTATGTTCTTCTTGAAGTGCTATTGTTTATTAGCATATTTACACATTGCACTTTTCACAATACCTGGTAGTATTCTTCAATTTTTGGTATGAACTCTGGACTGAACATATCGCTAGTGATTTTGTATATGCTTATGATGCTTTTATATTGTGTTGTTTTTTATTATGACTTTGATCATTGACTTTTAGACTTTTAATTGTGTCTTATTTTCACTGTCGATGTCGTCATCATACACTTGTCTTTTGTGTGCTCCTGCTGCAACACTAATTTCCCTTCATGGGATAATAAAGTGATTCTGATTCTGCTTCATAATACACAAACAGGGCTGCCATTCATCCTGTATAACATAGGATTAAATAAATTGTACACTCCCTCTCCGAATCAATACGGGACATAACCCAGCTCTAATGCACACACTCTGTTTCCACATGCTTGAAATGGCATGAGAAATAATACAACCAACAGAGTTTCACAAGTCATAGTGGAGAAGTATTAAATCAGAATTCCAAGGGGGAGAATGACACCTAAGAATTACAGGCAAGTTGTCTGTCACTCAGCACCACTGTTGCCCTCATGACGACTCAGACGGGTGCTTTTTCAAAAACCAAATACCTCCAATTCAAGTCCGCTCGCTAAAAGAAAGAGGCAGGATAAAAGTTGTGAAAAAGCCGAATGGCAGCACGAGTGGATCAGTCCTGTCAGTGAGGATGAGTAAAAAGTGAAAATGTACATTTTGCCTCAGAGTATTTTCTGTTGACCATAAAGTCTTATTCTTCCACATTGAAGGTAGCATTCACAAGCAATACTGCTCCTATCCACGTCTTGTGTTGATCATCAGCTGGTGACGATGCTGATTTTCTACATGGGTCGTGCAGCTGTAAGACTCCTTCGCAGGCTGTACGTTTCAAAAGGAATTGGGTGGAAATGTTAAAGTCAGCTGTAGTTTTTTGCAGCTGTCAAATTCAACAGTCGTACGTGAGAAATGTGAAGCCTGTTTCATTTGACTTCTGTATGAAATCAAAGACCCAGTGTTTCAAAAATGACATGAAATCTGTATTTGTTTGAACAGGAACTAAAGGTCAGAGCGAAAAGCAAATTGGAACCAAGCTTTATCTTTACATTCAAAACTGACGTATGTGTGTGTTTGTGTGTGTATATATATAGTATGATCAAACACACAGGCCAGACACACACTCCACATCTATCCAGCCATCAAAGATTCTCCTCCCTCATCCCTCTCTCTCTCCCTGTGACCTTGTGTATTAATTATTCACACTGTATGAATGTCGTCCCACTGGAACATTTTCCTTCATTAATTCCAATATGTACTGTGCTGTGGGCCTGACAAGTCATTTACACTCTCACTCACTGCCGAAGCCACATTCTGTTTCCTTCTGCTGCTCATCGTAACATTTGTATTGTGGCTGAAACAACATCAACTTTTTCACAACTTTATAACATATCTGTTATCTCTCTTCTTTCACTTATCATCTTCCTTCCATTTGTGAGTGTCACCACAAAAAAAGAGGACAAAAGTGTCTCAAATGCTTCATGATTCCAGGAATGTTTTAAGTGTCCATTACTTTCAGATGACTGGTGGACCAGTTCCCAATATGCACGTCTTACTCAGGTACAGCCTTATCTTCACTCTCCTTTCTTTTCCCTCGGGCGGAAGCTCCCACAATATTAGAGAAATCCAATTGAGTATCATTCTAAGTGCTTACCCAAAAAACCCCAGAACCTGAATACCCAAAGCTCACAGTGAAATCCTAAACCATTTCAGGCTCAGCAAACCGAGCAACATTTACAGAACATTTTCAGGGGTTACGAAAAGTTCCTCTGGGATTTGAATAAAGTTTTCAGTATTTTCTCACAACCGTCAGAGGGTTGGACGTATAATTAATCCTATTTTTTCACCCGTTTTAAACTTCACATTGCACAGAATGCATATTCAATGAGCATCACCTGCTGAGACTGGTTGGCAGCCAACATGAATCTTGTCTCCATTAGCCGAAAGACAATTAATCAGCTGATGCTACTGTATCTGCATATCATTGTTCTGGAGGGTTCCCACAATGTTAATGTTAGGTCAGGGTGAACTGTGCAACTGACATGCAAATGATGGGACAGATTATGCATTTAACCTGTCAAAGCTTTTGCATTTTTAATATGCAGATGCAAGTATTAAATTAGACCAGCTGGAATAATGAAGTTTCCTGTGCAGCCTGTGGGAATCTTTCAAAATCACACAGTAGTATCACGATACACTGATTGCGTGAAGACTGTGGTTTTCTACTGCTGTGTTTTTCCTCTGTACCCACACAGGGTTTGATTGCACCACTGCAGATAAAAAATGTCCAGTAACTACATCCCGTCCAGCCAATTTGTCCCCCATAAAATCAAGGGCAGGGTCAAAGCTGTTCCCAGGCTTCTTATTTTGGAGATTTTATAAGCTGTAGCAACATTAATTTTGTGAGTTCTCCACAACCACAAAACGAAACTGTAGGCTGTTATCTGGTGAACGTGCTTTGCAAACTAGTGCCTCAATGTCTGGCCAAAGACTTTTTTTTTTTAGAGAAAGAGATGTTGCAACTTTTAATATTTAAAAAGTTAGCGAGGATTGTGTCTTTTTGCTGTTCAACAATACCAACAAGGTGGCTGACTGACTATTATTTCCTTTGTGCTTTAGAGCTAAATAGGACGTCTAAAAAGTATCAATTCTTATTCTACATATATGGAATAACAATGAATATATTGACTAGACTTGGTCAAGTGCTTGCACATATATATGCAAACACATTTCTCTCAGCAGCTTACACACACTCACTCACTCAGACCCACAGATGACAGTTTTACTTTAAGATTGGCTTAGAAACATGGAACTGGAAATACACGGTTCTATTAGTGTATCCTTTGTAATGGATACGGGGAATAGAAAGGGGAATTAGGCCCAGGCCTTGCTACTGACAGAGCATTAGAATAATCCCTGCTACTTAGGACAACAGTCACCAAATCCACTTCCCCCGCTCACAGAGCAAACGCAAACTAATGAACGAGGCGCCTTTGCATATTCACCATTATAATTGAAGTCAGACAGAGACCATTTATTTTTATGAAGCACCATAATGCACTGCAGCGCCATCCGCGTGCCTTGCCAAACAAACACGTCACTGCACGCATAAACATGCACATTCACATTGCTTTCTCTTTTTTATCGCAGCTTCAGCCCTACCCTTTGAATCCTGGCGAAGCCGAGAACATTCGTTTTCTGAGTCGTTAAAAACACGGCGCCGGAGCGAGAGGACAACAAACTGCTATACAAAGAGCAAAGCCAGAGTAAAGTAGACGCAACAAAGAAAGATGAAATAAAAACGGATGAAGCTAAATCCCCCACCAGCCATGATGGTCACCCATGAGTAAGTGTCCTCCTTAATTTCTCATAACCTCGCTGCCATTTCATTGCACATATTTCATTATAATTGGCAGAGCCTTCAATATCTACCTTTGATGAGGAGGGGGGGTGGGGGGGTTAAAATCTATTTGCTCAGATCGAGAGGTTATTGAGAAATCTCCGCACTGGCTTTCCATTCGGAGGATATGAATACGTCCCTGAGAGCCTGGAGAACGGAGCAAGGTCATAAAAGCAGAGATTGGACGTCAAACCCAAGCGGCTAACTGGCAATATTGATACACTGGTTCATGGTTCTATCAATATCGCCATCTGTAATTGGTGTAACCTGACGGACCGCGTGTCAGTCAGAGCAGTTTGTTGGCGCTATATTATCTGTTAGTAAAGTGCTGATAATGATCGGCCGTGGATAAAGTGTCTACGGTCATGAAGAAGAGGGGGTACAACAGCAGGGAAACAGGAAACGTGTTGCTTCATTTCGTCGATGCTGATGAGCTGTGAGAGGTTCCTGCTGGGTGCTTGAGGTCTCGTTCCACTGCAAATTTTTAAGCAGGGAAACATCGTGTTTTTGGTGCTCTGACGCCAAAGCATGGAAGTCTTTTAACTTTTTCTAGGCCAATGAGCAGTTGAAATTAACCCTTTATTACCCATAGTTCGAATCGTTCACCCGTATACTCAATCATGCTTTGTGCCCGGATTTAATCTGGTGATGTAAATGTTTCATTGTAATTACATTACGGCTTCATTTACATTTACTGTCTGACACAGCAGGAAAAGGAGAAAATGAGATTATTAATGCAAAATCAATATCCACATGCAGCACATAAACTGCTCTCTTGGGTAAAGGAAACCGAGTGTGTCATACTATTTAATTAGGCTGATTTTCTCTCCAATGACACAAAGGTGATTTTTTTTTTTTTTTTTTTTTGGTTGTTTGTGTTTGTTTGTTTTGTTTCTATCGCCAGTGAAAGAGAGTGCATAGCCCCATGCTCACAGGATTAAAATCACAGATGAACTCTGCAATTACTACAAATTACTGAAGGTCCCCAGGCAATACTAGTCCTGTGCAAATAGAGCTTAATTCATCAATGTATTACATGTTTGCATTCATGGTCGTTTTTACATTATTATAAGTGTGTGAAAGTAGCCAGTGCTCCTCCTACAGGTTAAAAAAGACACTGCATCCTGACCGGAACAAAAGTTAGCTGCAACACTTTACATTCATCTACTCCATAATAAAAAAAATATAATGATCATTTCTTAGTTAATTTGTTGACTGAAAGTCAGTAATGGTTTTGCTAATCAATTAATATTTTCAGTCATTTATCAAACAAAGTGTTGATAATCGTGGTTCCAGCTTCCAGCATTTGCTTTTTTCCCAATATCATAGTAAATTGAACATCTTTTCGTTTTGGTTTTCAAACAAAACAAGTAATTTGAAGTGACCACCTTGGGCTGAGGGAACTTATATTAAACCTGATTTATAGCTTCATTGCATAAGAACAAGAATCAACTGCTTCATCAATAGTGAAAACAATCGTTGGTGGCAAATGATACACGATATACATGTATGAGACACAATAGTATCCAACACAGAAACAAACATACCACCCACATTTGTTTCCCACAGTAGATCAAACACACACACTGTACTTTACGTGCCTGCTAACACACACACACGCACACATGGAGTTGTTCTTTTATAATGGCTTTGTGTCAGCATATAACGGATGTCTCCTAACAGTCCCATTTATTCCCATCTCCAGCTAGCCTATGCCTGTCCAAACAGCAGCATGAAACAAAGGATGGAAAACAACAGAGGGGAGACAAACACATCAATCTGCTACCAAACCACACACACACCATCACATCAAAAACACACACATACACACACTGCACTGATAGATGGTCTAATAGAGAGAATGGAGACATAGTTATTGAAGATGTTAACTCATACATAGTCATGGATTGCTGTGTGTGAAGGATATGAAATAGCAATTGGGGGAAAAAAGTAAAATGCCGGCCACTTTTCACAAACAACAACCTGGGGACAGCCAACAATGGGCGCATGTAAAAACACACCCAAACAGAGAGTGAAACACAAACACACTCGCACGGCTGCTGTGTACCACAACCATTCCGTTTTCAGTTTCTCGAGGGCGAGGCGAAAGAAACGAAAGCATAAGAAACCAGAGAACAGATCAATCAGCTGTCAGAGCGCCGTGTCTCGGAGGTGGAGTGGGAGTGGGAGATGAAGTAAGTCTGATACAGGGAGAGGAGCTTTGATTGGAGCCAGAGCTTAATGGGGCTCCGCACTGAGAGCCGAATGGGCTGCGGCGTCGCTCCAGCCTCGGGGATCACAGCGCTGGATATTTGATAGAGGCGCGCTGTCGTTTTATCTGCCAGCGCTCACCTGCGTGTTTCAAGGGAAGGAATAGAGAAATCAGCCGCCTTCCCAGAACACACAAGCACGTCCTTCCCCTCGCCAAGTGCAGCTGCACCGAAGAACACGAGCCGCCGCGGAAATGCAAATGAGTCACTTTTATTCATATTTGTTTGTCATTGCACTTAATGTTGCCGCTGTGCTGTGGTCTCTCCGTCTCATTGATATGTGCTGAATAAATGTGCATTGTTATTTTTATCCCCGTATTAAGTATCGCACAAACAAGCCCACTGTTTTCTTAGTAAACTGTTGAATGCTGCGACAGAATCCAAACACAGGGAACCCCAGACAAACAGCGGTGGAACAAATAAAAACCCAAATGCACACACACAAATTTATGTGTTGAACTATTACGACAACAATGCGGCCGGCTGACGTGAATAAGCTTGTGCTAAAACCCTGCCTGGTGCCTGTGTGGCAGCCATTGATTAAAGGCCCTTGTTAGCATGTACAGCCCCTCATATGTTTCTGTTGTGTCATTGATAAGGGCTTTGTATTCGCACCCGCTGAAGGGAGTCTGCTAATTAAAAACCAGTGACAGCCAGATTCAAGGAACAAAGGCATCGGTCCCACTGTCGCAGATTTGCATACGCATTAATTGTTGTTCTTCTTTTCATCTTGAAGTTTGTACAGTAAGGCTTACACACTCAAGGAGCGAATGGAAGTTTCTTCTGCAAGCTGGCTTTATTACAGAACTGGGAATCTGCTTTAACTCTTTCCTGTACGCTCTAACCCTGGTATAGTGACTCCACACAGTGGGGAATACAACATGACCTCAACTATGGATGGAGTTAATATAACAGCTATATATTTATAGTATGTTTAATGTTTCACCTCATCAACTTCCTTGATTTTTGTAAATATCTGCTTATTCTGAATTTGATGGCAGCAACATGTTTCAAACAAGTCGGGACAGGAGCAACAAAAGACTGAAAGTTGTGGACTGATCCAAAAACACCTGTTTGGATCATTCCACAGGTAAACAGGTTCATTGATAACAGGTGATAGTGTTATGATTGGGTATGAAAGGTTCATCCTGGAAAGACTCAGTCGTTCACAAGCAAGGATGGAGACAGGTTCACAGATTCACAGATTACTACGACTGTGGCTCAGAAGGTAGAGGGACTGGCCACCAATCGGAAGGTCAGTGGTTCGAACCCTCGCCTCTGCAGGTTGCATATCAAAGTTGGGCGAGACACTGAACCCCATGTTGCTCCTGATGGCTGCTCTGACTCTCAGATGCATGTTACTTTGGATAAAAGTGTCTGTTCTGGTGATGTCTTTGAAAAAAATCAATTGTACATGGGCTCATAAACACTTTGTAAAGCAATTTGTTTGTGAAGGATTGCATTCAAAAAACCCACACATGTAACTTAAAAGTACTCTAATTACTTGCCTTAACCACAGAGAATTTTGTGACAGGAACTGAAAATTGGAACAGGTGAGGCAGGAAGAAAAACAGCGTTTTGAAAGCTAGAAATTTCAACATTTGGTGGCGTAATTTCTGAATGACTGACATTAATCAACAACCTAATCAACCTTTACAGACATATTTAGGCCATTTTGCTCTATGGGGCAGTAAAAACTTTACTCATTGCCTCTTAATAGTCAGTATTTAGGGAAATAAGACATAATGTTGCATAAAACAGTCGTCTGGTTTTAATCTGACATGCAGGTACCTTGCTGCAGAGACATATGCTTGCCACTCTAATTAAACCATATACAGCCGGGGCATGAGAGTGTGCAGCAGAGCACCTCACTGTGCAGCCGAGCGTAAAGCACAGAGGGGACATCAGCAGGTTACAGAGGTGAAAGAGCCATTTTCCTCCCGTACCATCAACTCCCTCACCTTCTGCCAAACTGGGAAAGCACTTATTAGGAGATCCTGAGCTGTCAGCAGAATCACACACTGTGGGTTCTGTCGCAGCAGTCAAACACACTCGTGCTCTTCCAGGCTTCTTTTTTTAACACCTCTGTACGTGACCAAATCTAGATGTGCAGCAATGCTTATCTTCTCATCCTACTATCTTTCCACCTCTTAGCTTTCTGCACTACAACTTGAGCCGCTCTGATGTAATTAGTTGGTAGCATCAAAGATGACATCAAGCGGGGACACATGTTGCTCAGCAAAGAGGAAGAGAGTGTGAGTGAAGGACTGGGATGCTGTGGTTTGTAGTCTCTCTCTTTTTTTAAATTTTTCATCAGAAAGCTGCAGTGAACTGCAACATGCTGAGCAGAGGACTCCAGTCGTCTCAACCACCTCATGCAAGACAGCAGCAATGAAAGAGATGGAACCCCCCGCTAAAAGGAACGGGCACAGAAATTCCTTTTAAGATACCAGATGAGTCACACAAAGGCTGTTTATACTGTGTTACACAATCTGAAGACAGACATTTGGTTGTGAGCCTCATTCAATAACGCCACAGATCCAACACAGAGGCAAAGAAAAAAATGCTTATGCAAACTGCCAAGTTTCCAGTCACAGGTCTATTTCTGTTGGAATTTCAAATGCATTTTAAAAATTAAAAACTACAATGCCTCCTTTTGCCAAACCCACTGGACCAAAGGAGGTGATGAGCGCAGTTGCCAAGCCTCAGTAAACAGGCTTTGTTTGATGGGGAGATTGGAAAGGGCTGATGGGAATGAGTGGGTGGTATTAAATTATATTTTTGATGTGCATTTAAATGTGTCGACTCATTTAAGAATGTGCTGGTCAAAAGACAAAGACATAAAAAAAACACAAAGGAAAAAATACTAATAAAGCTTTTTGGTATCAGAAGATAATACAACAACAACAAAAGGTAAGGAACTGAATCAGAAGGACATCACGTTGGCCATAAAATGTGTTTGTGTTTGCTGCTGGATTTGGCATATTGTGTATCAGCTGTATAAGTGTATGTACATGGATGCCCATGTCCACCGCAGGACAACAGCAGGGTCTGGAGCAACGTAAGGGTTTGGGCATGAAAACACTGAGATTAGAAGTATATGTAGAATATATGTGTGAAAAACATATGAACAACAACAAAACTGATATTTCTATGCAAGTGATCCAGTAGGTCTGCAGCTAATTCTGCTGGGATTAAAACCACCTTACACATAAAAAGTGACATGGTTTTATGTTTTAGTTCAGTTGATTATTTCCTGTTTTATGTTGAAGAAATTTGTCCTCAAGACTGTTTGTTAGCTTCACTTCCTGCCTTCCTGTTTCTCGCCTTTGAGAGAAGCTTTCCCTCTTTTTCCTTGCAGTGTTTTTTTGGATTTTCCCTTGTGTTACCTGGACCCTGCCTGTTTTTTGGATTTGATTCTTTTCTCTTCCCTTCTGGCTTTGTACACCAGTTTGGACTGCCATCCTGGTTTGGACCTTTGCCTGCCTACTGACTCTGTCACTTTTTTCCCCACTTCCTCATTAAATCGCTGAACTGATCCTGTCGTTTCTGTCTGTATTTGGATTTCTCATGCCCTGTTTACATAGTTGCAACAAAATCTAACCTTTAAAATGAAATGTAAACTATATTGTCATAGACAATAAAACGTTCTCTCTGAAAGATAAAATTTCAGATTTGCAGATACTGAGTTTTTCTTTTTACTTTAATCAGTTTTTGTTTGCAAAGGTTTGGGGGTATAAATGGGAAAAAAGTTGCCATTTCACAGGATAGAATCAGTACATTTTCCTTTCCATTGTTCCTTGTTGCATCTCCACTGATTCATTCTCGCCCTCTGTCGTGATGCTATTTGCTGTCATTCACTCATGTAGAAAAAAAACACACAAAACACTGACTTGAAAATTGCCTGGACTGGATAATCCGTCACAGTGAACATGAAGACCTCATTTACTTTAGCCAAGGTTTCTGTCTGTTGCAGTATTATTCTCTTGTGCCTCTGCTCACTATATTCATATCACTGAGTACAGTACATTGTTCTGTCTTGCTGTCAATCACCTGACACCTGCAGCCTCCTCCAAGAAAGAATAGATTAGATCGCTGTAGAAACTTTGTCAAGTCAATGTATTTAGAGTGAGAATGACTTAATTCACAAAGGGAGCAGTACAGTACAGGAGGGAGTGGCTTGTTTTGGCAGTACAGAATACACATTTTCCAGATGATAAAGAATGTTAAATATAATATTGCTATTGTAGAAGAAGCAATGAGTTGGTATAAGATGCCATTGCATGTACTCTTTATTCAGCATCTAAGATACTGTGTTATGAAATCAGTCTTAAAAGTAGAGAACAGAATTCATGTCATAATTACAAGGTGATAGACAAAGTTACAATTATGACTATTTTCATACTGATTGTATTCAGTATGCAGTAATATCTTGAAAGGAAAATAATCACTGTTTCCTCACTGTTTTCACATCCCATCATGTCTCATTATAGCATCTCAGTGGTCACCAGTATTAGTCTGGTCCACAGTGGTGGAAAAATGTTCCAATGCTTCATATCAGCAAAACACAAGTAAAAGTCCTGCATGCAAAATATTACTTTATTAACAGTAAGAGTAGTTACTGTTATTAGATGAATATAAATAAAGTCTGAAAAGTACAAGCACTCATGATGCAGAATACATTTAGCATTTTCTTGTAGCTGGTCAAAGTAGAGAAAACTAACAAATTGCTTTGTTTGGTCGTTCAATCATAAATTATGCTCCAAACTCTATAAAGTCATATATTTTGTATGGAAAATCTTAAAATCCCTGAACATACATAATCCACCAACACAGGTGTTTTCACTTATGTTGACTAATCAGGCCTATTCTCAGGACAATGAGGATGTGTGAAGGTCAAAAATCTAATCTGACCACACATCAGCCAGAATAATTAGGGCAAAGGTAACAAGTGACTACAGCTGCCAAATAAATGTAGTGGAGTAAAGAGTACAGTAGTCCCCTCTGGACTGTACTGAGGTAGAAGTATACAGTTGCATAGCATGAAATTATGTAGTACCTCAAATTAAACTTGAGTAAATGTACTTAGTTACATTCTGCCACTGCAAGAATGTGGAGAAAGTCATATTGCTGTGATGTGTTTTATTATGTCCCTTTTGTTCCACATGCTCTTCAAAAATGGTACCAAGAAATCTCGTTCTCTTTGTGGTTGTTTATTGCCAAGTTAGAGGCCTCCCCGTGTCCTTCTTTTCTTTAACGCTTCCATGATGCCTTGACAGCGCTGACTTATGAGCCGAGCATCTTGTGAGCCCCCCTCAGTCGGAGCTGCTTAATCATGCACTCAGTGGGAATTGCCCAGCACCAGGGCTGATTTAGTAGGCCATAGCTTTGGGTGTTAGAGTTCAGCGTCACATCATTACTTTTTTACACCTTACATTGATTTGTTTAGTGGGGTAACAGGCCTTGTTGTGGTCCACAAGGGGATAAAATAAACACTCGCGCAGAGTGCAGTCAATTGCACTTCAGTGGACGCGACACTCTGTGGTGGGTTAGATGGGATGGAGTCAAGATGGACAAATAAGGAAGTGGAACCTGTTGTCATAGAGACAATATATTCTTTGATATTCTCTTTCTCGCATGTACAACCTTAACTTGTATGATGCATGCATGATTTCCAGAAATCTGTCATCATGGATACAGTGAGCCAAGAAGCAGCAGCATCCCTGGATAATGTATATGACTGTGCAGTATATGACTATTACACTGAGAGAGCAAACCAACATGAAAGATTCTGGTGATTTGAAAGAACTCTGACATCCCATCTCCTCTGGACAGCACAGGAGATTAATGCTAAAACAGACTTGTTCTTACTCTGGCTGAAGTAAATTAGGTCTTCATGTTTGCTATGATGGATTATCCAGTCCAGGCCGTTTTCAAGTCAGTGTTTTTTCTACATGAATGAATGACAACAAAGTGTCACATCAGAGCTGGAGAATGAATCTGTGGAGATACAACTAGAAACAACAGAATACAAACTTATTCCTCTGATCTAGGATGCAACAACATGAGGACGCACCATCAATCTGGGCTTTGACTGCATTACTGAACAGCGGTGTATGAAACCAAGCTTTACAGACGCCAAGTCCCACCCAAGCATTAACTAATGCACCTGGAACAGACACGTCACATGGGAAATCACCCGACATGGAATTCGTATGAGACCCATCTGTGAAGGATGAAAACCACAGCGTGAGCCAAACATGTGAGACCCTGGAAACGTTTCGTGTTCCATATGCGAAGGAGGATAAAGCCAAAATCATGGTAAATGACAGCTGCATCACTGAAGTACATTATTGGCATTGAACATCCTGAAACATTAAGGCTCCATTTTCAAGGCGGCGCAATGATCGGCACCATCACACTCCAACCGTTTGGTGTTTCCCTGACCTTGAAATTTGCCCATCTGGGTGTTATTCTGGCACCCAACACAGAGCGCACGGTGCACAGGTGGGAGGAGAGGCGCCAACATGTGGGAGGTTCATTCAAATGAGGCAGCGCAGAGCGGGTTGTTGGTGGGAATTGGGCCTTAGAGTTTATACGTCTGTTTCTGGTGAAACGTCTGATGAGTTCGTCAACAGGGGCAAATTCAATACTTGAAGCAAATGCACAGCAACAATGTAATATTTCTTAAAAGTGAACTAAACTAATTGACACTCCCCAGCCAGAAAATGCATTTAAATCAGCATCAAGAGAAAGTGTAATGTGGTGACAGCAGGACTGCTGGTAACAGTCTGCATTTACTGTCTCTGTGAATTAATATGAGTGATTCTTACAGTATGTGTTGTCCACAGCTGCTTTTTACCGTATGAAGAGCTTCTCCTTCAGCTCATTAAATCCCTGCAGAAATCTGAAGGCAGCAGGACACATATGTTGAAAAATCTGCAGCCTCCAATTTGAGAAACACCACATCAGAGCACAGCACCAATACGCACAGCTGTCCACCATGTTACCTTCATGAAATCACATGCATGAGAAATAGTAGTAGTAGTATTACTACTATTATTATTATATGTAGTAGAGTGTAGTACATATAACATTACATTACTATATTATTATATTATACATGTACATGTATGTTATACACTGTATATGCTATATTATATTATACTGCTACTATATGCTATATTGTATTATTTTATATTATAGTATTGTATTATATTAATATTATATTATATTACCATAATGCACTATACCGTTACCATTAGCATTACCATATCCACTGCTGCTATTACTCTATACACACTCAGGTGTCTATTCTTAGATTTTATATTTTCTATCTTATATTCTACTTTATACTTTGTATTCTAAACAGTGCAATATATGAGGGACGATGGAGATGTCAATTTCCCGGAGGGAACCTCCCAAAGGGATTAATAACGTACTCTGTCTGTCTGTCTGTCTGTCTGAAATGCAAAAACAATTTTAGCAGTTCATGTTTTCGTCTTCCAATGCGTGACTGTGCAAACGCTGCTGTATTACAAGATCTGATGTGACATTATTATTTGTTTCTATTTACTTAACTGTTTAATAAAAACCTGCACCATCTGCCTTCGGCTGCAGATTTATGGCGCGGCGTGTTAATATCGTGCTGCTCTGCACCAATCAGACAACAAAATGATTTCCCGGGGAAGCGCCTCTTAATTTGTTGAGCTGTTGTTGTCATGCGTCACTGTGATTGGTGCAGCTGCTTCAGAGCAATGAGACCAGCCATGTGCCTGACTGAGAGTGTGTCTGTTAATCACCACACCCCAACTTCAGCCGCCACTTTTTTGCACTCGAACGCCCCGCACGAACAAAAAACAGCAGGTGATCGTGGAGAGAGACTCCTCTTTTGCTCCGGTCTTGTGCGTTTTAAAACAGGTCCCTTGGTGTTTATATCACGTCCACTTCCGATTACCACTCCCAGCGTGCCTCGCTGTCCCTCCAGCGCGAGCGGATGAAAGGCGTGTCCAATCAGCTCGTGGAATAATCATTCCACAGCGCCATGAAAAATGGATTGTGGGCTTACGGATGGGAGAGTGTGGGAATGGTGAAGGTGTGAGGATGATGTGTGTGTTTGTGTATGAGAGAGAGAGAGAGAGAGAGAGAGAGAGAGAGAGAGAGAGAATAAGCAGTACTGCATGTGGGTTTGGTTCCCTGGACAAGAGCAATCAATAAAGCATTAAAACGATCGCGGGAAGGGGAACAAGATGTCGCAGCCATCTGGAACTGGTTATAGTATTAATCCATTTGGGAAGGCCCGCTCCCCACATACATCAACTACAAACACAACAAATTCAATCGAACAACATGGGTGTCTCAAGCCCCCAGTGAAGAGAAAATGGTACAAATGTTATCGTTGTCATTGCTGAGTTCCCTCAGAGATCCATCAGGAGAGGACGAACACACCTTGCAGCCTGAAGACGCTACAAAAGATCCCACTGTATCTCTTATATTATTAAGCCTGCACATGTAAGTTAACTGTTTTGTTATCTGACCGTGCCGTCTGATCTATGACCAAGCAAGTTGCTATACACGGAAATCACAGATGCACTATAAGTCAGACAATGTGAATATTTGATTTCAACATGAAGTGCACAGCAGGTCTACTGTAAACACATGCAGCGTTTGATCCAGGACTGGCAGCGAGGGGGTCAAATGGAAAAGACATCTGACGGCTCTTAACTTGATCCTGTTGACAGCTTCCTCTCTCACTTTGGCTGTCGACCTGATGTTTGTCAGGTTCTCACAGACTGACAGGACTGACAAATTGATCCGCAGGTCCTGATTCAAACCTATTAAGATGATGAGCTTCACATATCAATGGGATATGCTTCAAAGTTTAACGAGAAAATTCTGGCCACTGTCTAATCTCTCTCCTCTAGCTGAACATGATCCGCTGTCTGGCTTGCTGCTACCTGCTAGATCCAAGACTATATAATATCAAAGTATTGAAATTGTGTGTGAATTTCTCCCAGAACAGGAAATCTTTTATTTTAAAGCTGGGAAATAATATGTCAGGTCGATTCAAATAACATGATTTATTTGAAAAGATAAAAGTGTATCTTATTAAAGTAAATACAATTTTTTTTCAGCTTTTCATTTGCCTCTCATTGTTTTGTTTTTTAGGGTTTTTTTTTTTCTCTAGTTTTAAAATAGGTGAAATTTCAAATTCCAACATTCTTCCCAAAACCGATTTAATGAGCAGATGAGTGGTCCAGGATCAGGACCATAGTGCCAAACAGAAGAATATTAGATGATCCTCTGGCCATAAATAATGAACTGCAGAAAACAAACAAAAAATATGATTATAAAATGCTGGAAAACGTCATGCTCAGTCACATGAATTTAATTTGCTAGAGCTAAAAAAAAAATCTCAAAGAGATGATATTGCTTTCAGCATTGATTCTCTCCTTGATTTATGGGGAGCTGCAAGAAGATTGTATTGATGGGAAATGATTTGTTTTAACAGGGTCATTGATTCAGGATGAAAACTTGCATGTACTGACACCTTTGCGGGGCTTTAAGAAAATCGCTGTTTTACTATAAAGCTGCTGACAAAGGATCCAATGATGAGGAGTTGCTGTATGTTAAAGAGGTGACTCGTAATGAATCAGTGTTTAAATTCATCAGGTTCCATCAACTCTACAGAGTTTAAAAGTGTTTTGTCAGGTCTTTGTGCCAGATATTGCCAGATGATTATTAGTAGGAGTTGGTGGAGACAGAAACAGAATTAAACTGAACATGAATATTGGATGTAAATTCAAGGATTATCGCTAATGTTGCTCCATGTCTATCTATCAATATATCGCCATCATCAAACTAGTATATTATGTCAATATTGTGTTCACAGATTGTTGCACTGCCATCAAGTGGCAAAAAAAAAAATTTAAAAAATCAATAACCACTGCTTGAAGACGATGAACAAATATGAATCTAGTGTTTGTATTCCAGAGTGTAGCCAACAAGCAAAAGCAACAGGTCACGTCTGCTTTTAGTTACAGTAATGCAGAAGGTTTCACAGAGTGCTGCTGAGGGCAATAAATAGTGCCTTTTAACCTTGAATACTGCAAGTCAAAAGCCTGTTAACATCAGCGTCTGGAGGAAACAGAGGCAAGGTTGCGATGCAGCGAAGAGAGATTGAAAGGGAGTAAAAGAGACCAGATCTGCAGGATAATGGCTTTTACCTCCACTCTGGGATAAAGCATTCACCGTGATGTAGGAACAAGCTGCTCCGCTTTCTCCAAACTACCTTTGCCTCCCTCCTCTCTCTCTGCTGCCTGGGATTAATAGCGGTCGGTGAGTGCCGCTCGGTTGTGCCGGTCGGTAAACAAGCCAGCAGCCACTCCTGCCTGGCTCCGCAGCACTCCATTAGGGAGCCAAGTGCATTCTGTTTTTTTTTTTTTTTTTTTACACACTGGATGCACAAATATAATAAAGCTCCATGCAGCGGTTTAGGATGCAGCTGCAGTCTGTGGCGAAATGGAGGAGATTGAAGATGTATGTGTCCAGGTATTGGGACAGACAGAGATCCGTCCTCAACAAATTACCCCCCCATCCCATACGCCCGCGCGGAACACTTTGTCTAAATATATACAGCTATTTTCACACCCATGGGCACATGCATACGATAGAAAATGCACTGAGACGCGCACACAAACCATTAAATGTCACATCCTGTAGCAGATTATATCAGTGAGCAATTTCGTGCTCCCTGGCATCATCTGGAAGAACAAAACTGGCGGAAAATAAAAGCCGTATTGGACGATATGAGAATGGGGGAAATCAGTGGGACGGTCGCAAAACCTCCATAAAAAAAGGTTTAAGAGGACGAGAGATAAGTAAGTGCAGACCTGTGATGCAGCTCCCACAGAGGATACTGCTTACTACACAGTTCTGCTTCGGAAAACAAGGAGCAAGAATCTCATCAATCCTATATCTATTAACATTTTATTTTGAACACGCTCAAATTGCTTTCCAAAAATAGCCTTGCTGTTGTACAACTCAGTGCGCTACATTAATTCATGTATTCATTTTTATTTGACATTTTGAGGACTAACAAAAGTTGCGCCTGAGAAGCAGAGAAGTTTCACACCTTCAAGTGCTGCAGAGCTTGTGGAGCATTGTGCTTCTGCCAAGCGGCAACCTCCGGCGCTGAAAAATGAAGCCAATGCGGAAGTGCAAAAAAGCTGCAGTTCCTCGAATAATCGCTAGAGCAGGCCGCAGAAGGGAGTCAATTACATTTGACCCCCATGTTAAAATGTCCGATTTTACAACAGAAAAAAACATATTTACAGCCTGGTTCAAAACATGGCTCTAGTCTCATAAGCTGTTTTCCTACTCCATGACAACTCTGGGGGGGGCAAATTTTTTTTATAAGGCGTTCGTTTAAAATATACAAAATACATCATTATGCACAATTCATAGCTGTCAATCTAAGTGGCGCCACTTTGATTGACAACTAGCCACTGACGGTCTAAAGAGCGTCACCCCGGCTAATTCTCGTCACTGAGTTTGGGAAAGAGATCGTCGTGGGGTTAGCCGGCTAGCAACGATATTTAGCATTCAACCTAGCTGCTTTGATTATTTAGAATAAAGCAGCTTTTTTCAGCCAATAGCGTTCATTCAGCCGGCCCATAGGACCCGCCTCAGCTCCGCCCTCGCTCCACCTCCACCTCTGTCCATATTTGGAGTAACCGGAGGTAGGCTACCAAGATGGCTACGCACTACGATTTGCTTCATTTTTGCTCTTCAGAAACCTATGGGTGACGTCACGGACACTACGTCCATATTTTATACAGTCTATGGCTTCTGCATGCTGGGAAAAACAACACAGGATTAAGTGCAAATGCTTGCAGTGTGTAGAGAGTTGGGTTTTTTTTTCTTTTTTTTTTTATGTGTGAACAAGTCCAACCTTCCCACCTGCTTACACACTTCACACGGCAACAATCCACATCTGTTAGGCGAGCGCGGCGACATAATCGACACCCTCGCATCTGCCCCCGCACATGTCGCCCGCGGCACGGTCTTTCTCACTTTTGCCTCATCCTCGGCTCTGCCTCTAATACCTTTCTCCTCTTTTTTTGTGTCACTGTCGTCATTATAGGAACTATATTGTTTCTCACACTTCTCCCTATATTTATCTCCTTGTCTGTTTACCCGGTTCCTTTAATGTACAGTGGAGCTGGGATATTACACTTGTTAGAAATGCGAACTTTAACTGCACTGTCAGATCTGGGGCTTCATCTGCCTACAGAGAGTAGAGAAAATAACAGCAGGATGACAGCGATGACAAACTAAGCCGTACCTTTTTTTTTCTAGCGTGGGGAGAAAGAGAAAAAAAAAGTCAGATGATGCCTAAAGCCACAGAGCAAAATCATTAAGGGAATTCATTTCCCCATGAGGGAAAACAGCTTGAAGCTGCGAATAACACAACAACAGTCTCGCAGAGTCCCGGCGTTAATCCACTACCACATTTGACATACTGTTTGTCTCAGTGCCTCTTTGATCCAACATCACACAGCAGAAGGTGATAGATATCCCGTGCAAGGGTAAACACTGCGCCATCACTCTGTTGGGCGTTCAGCTCAGCCCCGCCGAGGGGTTCCACAGTCACGCGTGGAGCGGGAGACAAACGACATCACAAAGACGTGGTGCGTTCGAGATCGATGGTTACAGTTGCAAAACCAATGGATTCCCACCCCACCCCTGCGCGACGAAGCAGACGCCGCTTCTCTCGCTCTCGACGCTTGTCCTCTCGGCGTGGATAACGTATTTTCAATAACACCTGTGGTTACCTGCGCAGCCCCTCTCATTAGTCTATCTACAGCTGTGGCTTCATCTTTAACTCTGTGATTTGTGACCTGTGGGAAAACGCGGTGGTGCTGAAAAATTGGCACGTATGAATGTATGCTCATGCGTACACACACACACACACATGTTCGCACTGCGGCCTCATTGCGAAATTGATTTGACGAGGAGCAGGTTTGGCCCAGATGAGAATGGCAGTGTTGAGCAAGGACAGACGTGAATCAATGGCATTGAGCTGCATGGCATTATCAAATCCTACTCTACCAGAAGCCTTATACAGTAGGAGTAGATGGACCACACACACACACACACACTATCTCCTGTGCACACAAACAGGCCCTCAGTGTTTAAACAGACCTTACATGAGTTTGTTTTTGGATTTTTGTTTTTCAAGACTGGGATAAAGAGATAAGAGCTGAGACAAAAAAAATCATTGATGTCTTTTTTTTTTTTTTTTTTTTTTTTTAAATTCTCTGATGGCAGTAACAGCGAGCACCATCCTCACTGAGGAAACAGCAAAGAGCAGCTTCTAATAATTCACAGTGTGTTATTTTTGGATGCAGGTAGTGTATGAATGCAGAAAATAACTCACTCATATATCATTCATTCAATCAATGAGCCGCTCATTGTTAGTCTGTCTGGTCTTAGTGGGCATGAGGATGCATGGCAATGTACACACAAGCAGGCTCAGGCCATGGTCACCTTTCTGCAAGTGTATTGAACTGGGAGTGCTGCATATGTATGACAGTGAGAGAACCTTGCACCATATTTCATGTATGTCATGTTGCACGCTTTTTTTTTTTTTTGCATATAAAAACTTGTCACCTCCTATCATCATCCTAATGAATTAGCATGACGCATAGATGGTGTTTCTCTGTGCATCTGTCATTCAGTGATGGCAGCAACTTGTTTTTTGTGCTCTCACAGTTTTAGTGGACAAACAAAGCGGTTGTCCATTTTGTGGGGCTTGGGAGCAGCGGGGTGGCTGGCTCGGGTCAAGCAGAGACCACCGAGCAACGGCCACCCACCGAGTGTGAACTAGTAGGTGGAGAGGCACCAGTTCACCTCCTGGGTACTGCTGAGGTGCCCTTGAGCAAGACGCAGACCCCCTAACTGCTTGAGGGGCACTGCCATGTGGACTCACTTTCATATGTGTGTGCATGTCTATATTTAGGTCTATTTGTGTGTAAATGGTACACTGAGGTGAAAAAAAAATCTAATTTCCCCTTGGGGATTATTAAAGTAATTCTTCTTCTTCCAACAATAGTATTCAGTGCAACTTAAAGCCCAGCTGAAATGACATTGCATCTTTTGTGAGCTACAGCAGCAAACATATCTGCTCCGTAAATCACATGTCCTGTGTTCTCCTTCGAGAAAAAAAAATCAGATAGCAAAAGGGAGAAATTCATATCTGATAGCCGGCTGAGACAAAAAGGAGCATAGTGATATTTCCCCAAAGACCTTTTTTCCTTCCTTTTACTTTATACTCTAAGCAATAATACATTTATGTACAGACACTTGAGAACTGAATCCTGAACAGCGAACATTTTGTCACCGTTTTCATTTCGTCAAAATGTTGTTATCGCTGTGTAGCTGGTGGTACGTTCAAGGACACATCGGCATCAAAGATTTCAAAGTCGGCCGCCATAAAAGCTCTGGATCCATAAGCTATGTTTAAAAGTCATACCCTAAAGCCAGACAATGAGCTGACAAATGTTTGACATTTGATGTTGGAACTCGTTAAATGTACCAACAGGGATTTCAAAACAGTCCCTGCTTGGCAAATGCATTACCAACAAATGATAATACACCTTTGAGGAAAAGGTAGACACAAAACATTCAGAGTGATGGATTACCTATTGCAAGCAAGTTTAAACTCTGTAAACTGAATACCATTTTATATATATGTATATATATATATATGGTGAAATGAATGGAAAACAGCGACTGCCTGGAATGTATGAATTCATCTAACAATGCACGGCATGTCGAGGAAAATGAACAGCAGCGTTGTGAGGTGGCGATTTAAAGCAGCCGAAAGTTGGGTTTGAAATGAATTACGTGCTGAACGGGTTTAAGGATGATCGGCACTTTGTTTCCTCCATGCATTAATACATAAATTTATCAGGTGCGGAAATAGCACTGTCACACATCAGCGGCAGATCAGAGACGAGCAGAGATGCAGAGCAAACATGAGTTTGTAAGAATTTAGCATTAATAAGGATGTAATTTTGAAGCGTCATTTCACTGACAAACAAGCTGTTACTGTATAATTTCAACATCAACTCGCAGATAGCACATTGCTCAGTCTACTGTGAACTGTGAAAAATAGTTTTAAAGCTGAAAAGTGCCACATTGGGGGTTGCAGCAATGGCCTCTGACTATGCGTGCTGTGAAAATATGTGAATAAACCTAGTTTTACAGAATCATGGTGAGTGTGAATGCATGTATAGATGGAGTATATATATTTTAGAAAGATGTTTTAAATTAAAAAAAAGCAGAGTTTGTGCAGCTTTTCCACCTCCAGGTTGTTTCCTGGGTGAATGTGGAGCTTCACACCTGCACAACGTTTGTCACACAGCAAAAGTAACAGAGACATCCTCTGAGTTCTGTAAATTAAAACAAAGTTTCCCTCTCCCACGCATAAATTCCCAGAAGAGTGACAACATGTAAAAGAAAACAAAGATATACGCCGAAAAGGATGTAAACAGTTTATCAGGAAATAGCTCTATCTGCCTATTATAACGCCCACGGCCGTGCACACTGTTTGTAGCTGCTTACATCTTCATTTCTTCCTGTCTCTTCTTTCACCATGAGATTTAAAAGAATGTGATCTGCAGCCTTTCTTCCACCTGTAAAGGCATGCTCTGCAGCTGAAATATTTAGCAGCTTATATTTATTCATTACCTTATGAACTGTCTACTTAGCTTAGCAGGAATACCTTTATTTATCTATTTTTTTTTTCTTCCCTGGAATGAAACTGCAGTGACTCTATCTGCATAAAGCATAATTTCATGCTTGCGCCGGGAAAATGGAGCTATATATTTTGGGGATGAAAATAAAGAAATAAAAATTAAGACGCCCACTCAACACCCACAAAACGTAGATGCGCTCTCGTGCTGCATGCAGATGAACACGCTCATAACAAGCAGCCAAAACATAAATGGTGCGATAAAAACGTCATTGTAAAAGTATGATTATTACTAAAACTATCATTACATTAAATAAGAATTATAAGAGTATTAAAATGATGCAAGGTGTGAAAAATACCACAGAGTTGTGGGGTTACTGACCTTATCATCCTGAGTACAAGAGCACATTTAAAGTCCAGGACGACAAAGGAATAATGTGAATTTTCTCTCCCTCACACACACACACGTCTAATCAAGGTGATTTTATCCACACAATCAGTTTTTGGTATTTGTTGTGTTTGGAGTGTGTGACCTTGTCAAGAGGAGCTGAAGGACCTGAGGTCCTGACTAATCTCATTCATGCTTGGCCCTGGCCTTGTTCTAATGGACAATCAACACTCTATATCTGGCTGACATTTTCCTCCGGCTGATCAGCTGCTTTGTCCATGTGCCGGAGTGATGTTTAGGCCTGTGATTACACCCTGACCTTTAGCTTGACACGGAGATAAACAACACAAAAAGCCGCTAAATAACAGCCTGTGCACACTCCAGACTCTCCGGCTCAGGTTCAAGTCTTAAGTGAAATCAAGTTGAAATGGTAATGTTGGATATTGGCAGTGGTGGAATGTGACCAAGTACAAAAAAACAGTTTTTTTCCCTCTGTTTCCTTCTGAGATGTAGTTTAGTACAAGTGTGAAATTACAACTACAAATATCTATACTTTCTATCCCACGATATCACATTGATTTTTTTTTAAAGTATTTTTTTAAAGGAATCAATAGCCAGGGGAGATTAGGTCTCCACCCAAAATGGATTTGGGAGAGGCCACCAACACCCATTAAACACATGTCAACCATGACCCCAGTCAAACAAGTTATTCCTATTTACTTCATCTCCCTCCATAACACAAGTTAATGGCTTTCAAAAAATTGTAATATGAAGACACACACTGAGGTAAGTTAAGTTGCCAAATGTCACCTGACTTTGGCATGAATTTAGTGTTAGTGAAGTCTGAGTGGTGTGTATCATGTAACCTGAGCTAACCTCTTCTCAGTGCACAAACAAGTCAACACAATTAAGCTATTACAATCTAGCATCATCTGGCAAGTAAAGCAGGTAGATTAGCTTGATATGCACACGTACTGATACAGTGTGATATGAGTCTCAGTCCTGGGTGTTTGCTCAGATGCTTGAACCCAGGACCAGCTGTGGTTTTGTTGCCTGTGTGGCGAGGGGCTCCTCCCTGTGCTCCTTTAGCAGATTTAAGACTTAAAATTAGATGGTGAAGTTATTGAATGACAGAATGAGGATTAACATGGTAGTAAAGGGCTCAGCTCTTATGGGTTGTTAATTTTTAAGGAGTGGTGTGTGAACCCTTAATGTCGGGTTAAAGTGCAAACTTTATTGGTCGGACTAAAATAGTATGATTCATTATTAATCCCATCTAATAACTTGAATAATTTGGATTAATTAAGAGTTTATTTCTATTTTATATTACAGCTCTCATCTCCAGCGATAGTCCAGCTTCAACCAACAAGCGGCAAAAACTAGAAGAAACCATCAAAGTTACTCAGATGAACATTGACCATGTGGCGATAAACTTTATAGTCCAGGGTTGGAAAAGTGCAACAGTCAGGATTTAAAAGTCTGGTGCAGCAGCTTCAGCTTAATTCAGCTGTGATGTCTTGGTCAATTCAAACCAAGATTGAAAAACTACTGCTGAAGTGAAGGCAAATGTAAGCAAAGCAATGCGAAATATCAAATGCATCGCCACAACAACAGATTGTCGGACGGCACGTCGGCAGTTTTATTGGAGTGACTGCTCACTGGATGGATCCTGACAGTCTTGAAAGATGCTCAGTAGCTCTTGCTTGCAGGCAGCTTAAAGGATCCCACACATTTGATGTATTAGTTGCTGTCCTTAACGATATACATACTGAGCACAACAACCGTGAGAAAATTGTCAGAACCACCACTAACAATGGCTCGATTTTCATCAAGGCCTTTAGGCTTTAAGGCCAAAACAAAAGGAACAATGTGGATACATCTACAGAAGTAAGTTCAGCTGAAGGGGAAAAGGCAGTAGAAGTAAATGACAATGAGGAAGTTCTGTGAGTGGAGGCTGTTGAGACATCTCTCATGAATGAAGATGAATGAATGGATGTCATCTCCTTCACCTGATCACAATGCTGAATGCCACAACTCCTAGGTTTCACATGCAGTATTTGCCAAGTGCTTGACACTCCTGCAAAGTTTCCATTTCTGTTTTAACAAAAATATAAATATAAATAATAACGTTTGAGTTCGTGGATCATCATTACTCTTTAGCTTCAATAACTAACTCCAGTTTAACCAATAACAACATCTGGGTTAACGTTATTTCTGGGGACATTCAGAAATGCGACGTTAATGTTTAAAAGTTACAAAAACGTTATTGTATTTACACACAGTTCAGTTTAAGATCTTGTAGCATTAGTTAACAAACATGGAGGATCTTTATTTTCCAACCTCACACACATGCCTTTTATTCTAAAGTATTAACACCATAAGTTATAACACTTGTTATTATGTTTTGACTTCAGCAGCTTTAATAACTGAGGCTACGAGACTCTCCGAGACATCGTTAGCTTAGCTCAACCTCCACTGTCCTCCCCCGGAGAAACTCATCCTGGACACCACAACAATGGCAGCACATTCAAATTCCAGCCAACAAGCAGCTCCACAAACACCAGAACAAACTCACCGAGAAAACAGCACAGACCTCCCGGACAAAGAGCTCAATGTTAATTAATTAACTGGCTAATTACTATTAAATGAAAAAACGGGAGTGCTGACTTTTGGACAGTCTGTTAGTACAATAAGTCGCTCAGCAAGCCGAGTTATTATTTATCCAGTATTTATATTAAAAAATATCAGAAAGGCAAAAGCACCACAAACACAGCTTAAGTTAAGTGACCAAATGAGCTCCGTTTTTGGAGCTGACAGCTGTCAATCAAAGTGACGTCGCTCTTCATTATTTAGAATTTCAGATTTTAAGCAGGTGTGATATAAAAAAATTTCCCCCCCTTACAGTTGTCATGAAGACAAAATGCTGCTTGGACAGATTGTGTGCTGATGTTGTGAAACTACAGGTGTGTCAACGTCATTCATGATTCTTTTTGAGGTAATTAGATTAATTATGTTTCCACTATTTAGTAATTATGGTAATTGTTGTGTGTAGGCCTGGTAACAACTCAAGCTCATCAGAGGAGGATGATCATTACAGTGTCATGAAGCAGGACCACATTCAGGGGAGCACCAGACAGCTGGATGGAGACTTGGCTGGCACAGCTACTACCATGGATGTTCTCAGTCCCTGCGGTGTGCAGCTTTTTTTTTTATCTGAGGGTCACGACTTGGCCTCACCCTTACCTCAGCTTGAAGAGCCAAAAAGGAGCCAAACTGTTCGAAAAACTCTGAAAACCAACTTCTTCTGAAGTTGAACAGGGAATTCTGTCAGTGAAACAGACACACAAACTTTTAAAGTTCATGAAATGCTAGATGGAGGAGGAGGAAGAAGAGGAGGAGGTGAGCGATGGCTCCAAATGGGTCGACACTTTCTGTCAAGAAAACAGTGTCAGGAAGTTACGATTGAAGGCTGAATAATAGTATCTTGTATCAAAAGAGTTGGAGGGGATGATCACAAATTGGAGTTGAAATGTGTCAAGTTAAATGTACTAAACTATGCAAACCACAAATATTAATTCTCATTCCATGCAGGTTCCTGAGTTTTGGCACAATTGTGTAGAAAAGTAAATGAAGAGGTTCCAAGTTAGGTTTAAAATTATTAACAGCCAAGAGCCAAATATTGAGGTTTTTCATTAAAATTTGGCTGCATGCCGAAAGGTTCAATTCCATAATTCAACAATAAGTTTATCATAATTACACAAAAACTGAATTTAAAAGTCAGACTGTCAACCTTCCTTCGCATGCTTTTAATCACCAAACCAAATGTTCATCTCCCTTAACAGTCCAAAGTCAAACTATTGAAACAGATGATAGATTGAAATCCTGTGTTTGGATCAGTGCCTGTTCCTGTGTTGTGAGTTGTTTTTAATGTCTCTTTTGACTTGTGTGTGACCACTGCTGTCAATACAGCACAGTGGTTTTTAAAGGTCTAATCAGTCTTCTGTGTTATTTTGCTTAATGGCATGTAATTCTGCAGGTCACTCCTGAAAAGCGGCAGGTAAACATGATCAGATCAATAACCTTTATAAGGGAGATAAGATAATACACTTGGCAAGTAGTTTTACTTGTATTACTTTAAGTGTTTTTAAAAGAAACTACTGACTTTTACTCAAGTAGAAAGGTTAATGTGCTTCTTCAAATTTTACTAGAGGACATTTTTTGTGTTTATTTGTACTTTTACTGAAGTAAAGTGAGCACTTCCTCCACTGTATACTGATCATCAGTAGGTACGTTGATGGTTTTGCAGCAGAAAGTCTTAGACCAAAGAGCATTTAGTCACATTCTTAATGTAAAGTGCACTTAAACATTGACATTAACAATTTATGAGGATGAGATGGGAAAACGTGTTAGCAAATAGTTGCCATTCAAACATTGAGCAGATTTTACATTTCACTCTCTCAGCTCAGATTTGAGCTTTGTTTTGGTGAACTTAGGGAAATATCCAGCTGTCTAGCTAATAAATACTCGAACAGGCCTATGTGCACTTGTGCAGCTTCATAACTTTGGGCAGTTATGTGAAAACAAGGTTGATGAGAGTGATAAGATTAAACCATATATTAAAGTTGCAGGGTCTAAAACCAAAACACTGAGCTGAAAGACATTAAAATGCTTCATATGGCTGATGAGACTGCAGACAGATGACAATTAAAAGCACTGATTAGTGCAGCTGAAAAA
Organism: Centropyge bicolor; assembly: GCA_037975185.1. Classification (NCBI taxonomy): domain Eukaryota; kingdom Metazoa; phylum Chordata; class Actinopteri; family Pomacanthidae; genus Centropyge; species Centropyge bicolor. Next base: position 4,282,067 of record JBBMOC010000005.1, read on the forward strand.
CATGTTCTATTATGCAGAGGGCATTTATTCAGCATGTTAAATTATTATATGGGCACTATAATATTGGATTATACCAAGTAAGGAACTTAGCAGCATTTTAATTTAGGCTAATTTTATGAGCTTTTTATGAAGGCTCCAAATTTGCTAAATAATTATACTTTATTATCATAATATCTCAATAATTATAATTAACTAACTATGGCTGTTGAATAGGTTTACTGGGCTAAAACATTGTTTCCCTCTGAGATGTAGTTTAGTGCAAGTGTGAAATGGAGTAATGAAAGTACTCCAAACTTGCATTTAAGTACAGTACAGCACTTACAGTTAAGTAGGCACTTGCATTTAACTACAGCACTTGAGTAAGCGTAATTACTTTCTACCACCAGGAGGCAAGGGTGTATCCAGAAGTGGGGGATCGTGCCTCAGCCCCCTGTTGTATTTATGATTCATAAAGTTTAAACTGCTAACTTTTGGACAGTTAACTTTGACGTGGTTGCCGGTGCAGATCTCCCCATGGCTTCGCCCAGCCTCTCCTCATTTACTATTCACGTCGGTCTCCACGCCTCCACGTCCAACGGCTGTCGGTTTTCGTCGCTTCCTTTCCTCTGTTCTGTCTCTCCCTCATTGATTTCCGCAATCTGCATCTGCAGCCCAAATTAGTGTGATCGCTGTTGAATAATCATGTCTGGCTGCCTGTGCACTCATTAACACTTTGTAGAACAAATAAAGTAAACCACCCACATCAAGGCCTTAATTGCCACGACAACTCAGCTTTCACCGAGACAACTGCACCTCTCCTGATCTATTATGACAAATAAAGCGCCTCATTGATCTAAGCTTTACCTTGTCATTCCTCCACGAGGTACAGGAGGTAAAGAAAAGCACTATATTGTATTAAGGCATTCAATTGTATTCAGTGTTTGAGCATGTGGGAAAACGTTCTATGTAAACGCAAGTGTATCCAAATTAATTTCCCATCTCTCATTGAACTTCAGCTCTGCATCTAGACAAGATGAAAGTGGCAGCACAGTGAAAGCAGTGAATACAAGCTTGATTAGTTTCTTTTGTCTTTATTTTACCATCTTTAATTTCCCTCTTTTGTTTCCTACATCGCACTAGACTCTGAAATAAAAACTGTGAAATGAACATCTTGCCCGCTCAGCTTGACACTTAACAGAAACTTAACCATAAATTCCTCTGTCCAATTTTTTTTTAAAGGACAAGACAAGAAATTTAATGTAGTTTTAGTTTGCAAGTGACACAGTCTAAAAAAGTAAGTGAATGGCGATGTGGCTGACCCTTACATATATATTTGATCTGTCTATCAGAGATGAATTTACAGGAAGTGACATTTGGTACTTATATATAATATATAGTAAATTCATATAGTAAATTCAGTCGTGTAAGTTTGAATGTAATCATGTGTAAAGACTTGTTGTTTCTTGCTGGGAGTAACTCAGAGGTTTTCAATGTGGGATGCGGGCTCCCCAGGGGGGCTTTAAACAGTTTCTCAGTGACTCAGTGAATGGAAGTGAAAAACATCACATTAGTAATTACATTAATTATCAAAAGGGAATCACATAGAAAAGCCTAAATGTGTGTGATTTGGTTTAAAAGAAAGTTCAGAGATACTGTAAGTTTGGGGAGTTTAACTGTTTTCCCCACTTTCTCAGAGTCACAAACTAATAAATGCTTGAGGACAGACCTTTTTTAATGTAATTGGTTTCGTCTGAAGTTTACCAAACAGCAATATTAGGCTGTCTTGCCTCCACTGCTGAGTGTCTATGGGTTCAAGTAATATAATAATAAACTCACAGGCGAATAAAACACATCTAAGGAAGTAAACTAAGAGGGGAGTGAGGGGGCCTTTTGGCGACAGTCTCAGACTTTGAAAACCTCTAATGCAAAGTAAGAACCTCCCACTTGGTTAATGAGGTATTTATGATGTGCATGTTTGGATAATAAACACTAGAAGGGATTCACCTTCACCTGATACAGTGTGTGCTGATGATCTTCGTGTCAACTTTGCACAGACCTTGAAGCCAAATAAACAAACTGACTACAGAAAGAAAGTTACATACTGTATGCTAGAACAAATAACAAGAGTCGTGCAGCTCTGTGAGGCTCCACAAAATGCAAACACTGCCATCCTAACATGCTCAGAAATATGATTCTAACGTGCTCATGCTCAGCAGGTAGAATGTTCACCATCTTACGTTTGTGTGTTTGCATGCTAACATTTCCTAATTAGCACTAAACAACCACTGAGGCAGGTGGAAAAGTCATTAGTTCTGCAGGTATTTGGTAATAAACTGAATGATTGCACAGATTCAGTTATAGAACTTTTACTATATGAAAAGTCAGGGGATCACCAAAGTGATTATAATTCACCATGAATGTTTTAATAAAGTTAATGAGAATCCATCCAATAGTTGTTGGGAACTCAGTCAAAGATAGAAAATGTCAACATCATGATGCTGCTACAGATAAAATCAAAGAACCACCAAAGCCATTATATCTATAAGCCGTGACTGTTTCGACAAAATGGCAACCTATCAAATAAATGGAGATACGTCAGGTTGAACCAAAGTAGAGGACCAGCTGACCAACAGAGCATGATTGTCATCCTGAGCCAAAAGAGACAACCCTCTTTTTTTATAACACACTGCATCCATTTAACAGCTGAATCTGGTGAAAGATAACTGGGTGAAAGTGATTCTCTCTCATTGTGTCAGCTCTTCACATCCACTTCGCTCTTCACTCAAACGCCTCGTCGAGCTCTGACTGACCGTTTCTCACAGTCAGGAAAAGTAACCACGTCCCTGGACTTGAACTTTGTCTCCATTGTCAGCGGCAGGAAAAAATTGAACCTATCAGCAGGTTTCTGAGCTCCAAGCTGCAAAAGGTGGTGGAGTGAGAAACAGACACTGCTCACTCTAAAACAGGCCTTTGAAGATTCACTACACGAGATGTATCAATTGTGTCATGCTTCAAACTTTGATTTCCAAAGCGCTTGAAAAATAAATTATTGTTCTTTCCGAGCTTGAAAACATCCACAGGGACATGAAGCCTTAAACACGGTTGGCTGCTTTGAATTTTGTTCCAGCCCACACCCGACTGGTTACGTCAGGGGTGCTCAGTACGTCGATCGTGATCTACCAGTCGATCGCGAAGGTAGTATAGGTAGATCGCATGACATAAAAAAAAAAATAGACGTCAGCCTATGATCCATCCCGTCACTTGATTGATGTACAGGGCAGCCAGTCAGATGACAACTGAATTTTTCTGATGTTTAGGTCACTGCGCATACGCAAACTACGGCGCTAGGTGCAGCAAAACAAACATGCTAGTCAGCGAGTTACTTCCAATTCTAAGCCCTCACTGTTTTTTTTAACTAAAGAAAGCTTATGGTCATCAAAAATGAGTGGGGCAGCTGGACCAAGTAAGAAGACAAAAACGTATCACTTTCATACAGAATGGGAGGTGGACTTTCTGTGTGTCTGTAGCTCAGCTGTGCAGCTCGACAAATCCACTCAGGAAACATCTTGTTTTGAAGAAAAAATACAAAAAAATCCAGGTTTATTTCCAAGGAAATACAAAGAAAATAGCTGGCTAACACACTTGTTTCAACTACTTGCTAATAGAGAGAGGTAAGAAAACCGTTTGCTCTCCAGCTCTCAAGCACTGACTGACGACTGAATGTAAACAAGGAAATCTAGCGGCTCTGAGCGCTCTTAAAGGGAAAGTACACCTTTTAACAATATATACAAAATCACATAAAAACATGAATTCCAATTGGCCTTTAACCTTTTTAACCATTACATAAAGTTATTAATGAAATTATGAATTATTAAATTACTCTGTACTTATATTATTGAATTATGAATTTTCTTAACACATTTTAATATATGAACTATATTTATAACCATAAACTGTACTTCTGCCTCTATATTTGTAGTGGGTAGATCATTTTGACGTGGTCATTTTATAAGTAGCTTGCATGCTGCAAAAGTGTGAGCACCCCTGAGCTACGCGCATTGTGTGACTGATGAAAACGAACCGAGATGAATAACATGGATAAAATACTAGTGAGATAACAGAGAAACTGAGAAGGTTCCAGCGGCAGCAAATTGGATCGTTAAGGAAACATCACCATCACATAAGGTGACATATTTCTCGTGTGAATCATGTGCGGAATTATCAGGAGTTGGAGAGAATATTAAGACGCGACAGTCTTACATCCACCTGTGATAATAGGAGCAACAATGTCGGCGGCGTGCTGACAGACGGTGACAGTTTTATTCTTCCATGTCTTCTTCGCTAGAAAATAGGGGTCCTTGAAGTCTCACATTCCACTCACACTCATTTCCCCTCAGGCTTTCATCTTCACAGACTCCTGGGCGCCGAAGAAGTCATAAAATGACACCTATTTCTCTGATTCGGTGCATGCTAGTGTGCGGACGCCTACTCGAGTGTGTAAATCCACGCGTCAGAACAGAACGTGGGCACGTACGGTGTGTGTGTGCGACCAGAGAGAGTGCGACACGTGGCCGCAGTAAAATGGATTGAAGATGTTAGGAAGACAATGACTCACTCGCCGCGGGGTCTTTTCCGCACGGTGAACTGGACGAAATAGAAAAAAGGCCCTCAGAGAGGCGAAAAACCATCAAAGCAGTCAATTCTTTTTGGGGGAACGTCAAAAAAAGAGCTGTATCCTCGCCGCAAATGAGAACACTCAGTCTGTCAAGTCAGCTTAATACGGCGCGGCCGAGCAGTCGCCACAGAGCGTAGGAAAACATTGGAGTGAAGAAGGAGGGAGACGTAAGGAGGAAGAAGCCAGACAATGTCCTTTTCTTTACCCAAACGTCTTGTATCGAGAACAGAGCAGGATTTTCCTCCTGAGCAGTTGCCTGTGGCATCACAATGATCTTAATTCACCGAGCAGCTCATGAAATAATCTCCTCGTGTTATTTCCACCAGGGATTTGTCTCTGGTCTCATCCCAAGTAGGTGGCGGGGTTGGCAACGGCAGCGCCTGGCTTCTGTTCTCATTGAGAGGGCAAAGAAAAGAAGCGCAATACACTGTTGACTTCTGTTTCTCAAATTAATTACAGTCTTGGATGGAACAAAGGGAAACGCTCACGCCTCCTGCAGTCAAACAGCAGCAGAGGTGCCGCGTATTGATTGTGAGGGGAAACTCGGCAAGTCAAGAAGAAGACAATGATTTCCTCTTGATGGAGCTTCTGCAAGTGTGGTTAGCTCAGAGCAGGTACACACTCACACACACACACACACACAGAGACTGATGTCATCCCAGTTGAAGCACTGTGTCTTACTGGATGTCCATGGGTAATTGACCCATAAAGGTCCCACTCACCTCCTCTCACCCCTCACCTCACATTGACATGAGGGGTATTTCAGGCCTGTTACAGTCTTGTTAGTGTCACTCAGCCGGGCCCAGTCATCTCCACCCCCGCACAGACATGGTGCACAGTCCGCTGCATAAAGAGCCGGCCTGTCTCAATATGAAGCATTCTGACACACGGTTACAGTCGTGTGAGATGCTTGAGAACTTGTTTGATTTCACCTGCATTCATTTTAATATGTTTTTTGAGAAACTGATATTCGGAGGAGGAGCGTGTTGTTTCCCACATTAATGTAAGCGTGGATTTTAAATGATGATTAGTTATAGTAAAATGCATGTGTGCCGTATGATTACTCACACTTTAGCTTGTGTGTGTGTGTGTGTATACATGTAAGTGCTTACATTACACTACTCTTACACCGCTCTCAGTTTTAATGGGCTGGCTGAGGCGGCGGTGACAAACGTACCCGATCCTATTTGTCACACACACGGGTGGATTCCAAAACATCAACAAAGGAGAGAGAAGCAGGAAGTGAAATGGCGTCACAGCGTTGTGGAGGATTAAAATGTTAGCCTCACTGGCATGAGGCGAGAGCAGACACCCAGCTTTATAATACACAGTAAATGATAAGCATTTTAAAGCCCAACAGTGCATCAACGTTACAGCACTTTACCTTGCTCAGCAAGATAACTAAGTGATAAAATATTGATAGGGGAGTGTGCACATTTCCCTGGGAGACATGTACTCGTTTTGGGAGAGGTGTGTTATTTCAATTGATGCCAAAAGTTACTCGAGGAGAGAAGCAGACAGTTATGGTGTCAAGTAGAGCTGAGGGGGAATCAAGACGCACACACACACATACACACACACAGAAATACACACTCGGTTTAAATATAAAAGCCTCAAGTTTCCTGCATGAACTAACTTAATACTTTAATTATACCTTAATGCCACTGCTATCATTTTAAATCCCCTGTAGCTTTGTACTCCACCTTAATGATAATTCAACATTAAAGGGCCTTCTCCAGTTGAGTATATGCTATATATCTGTATTTTCAGAAAAGCACCTACAGCCGTTCTTGGAAGCCTTTCTGCTACGTTCCAAATGTCACACGTTTAATGAATACAGTAGACACATAGATTAACAACATGAGCCAAAAATACTACATACTAATTCTATACAGTATGTACTACATAGTGACATAGTATATTGATTTTCTGATTATTTAGAGAAAATCGACATTGTATACCAATTAAAATGTGAGTTTGAAATGTCACATTAAACTTCTGGTTCAAAGACACTTATTTATACATATTTTCCAACAGTGAGCAGCTCCATTTCCTTTGTGCATTGCATTGTGATAGAAGAGGGTCCATTGGCAACATGCTTCATTTTTTACAGTGTGAGCACACGACACAACTAAAAAAAAATTTGTGGTAAAACGCTAATGTTAAGCATGAATAAACTATACCATGCTCATCTTAAGATAAAGATAAGATAAATAAGATCAGATAAATATATGGAAATTGATCATAGCAGGATGCTGAAATAGATGGTAGTCAGTGAGCATGATGGTGGTTTAGATGGAACTTTAAATGAACTTGTGCTTATAAATTGAAAGACAGAAAACTCAAAAGTCCAAAATTTTTACTTTCAAAAGTAATTAATATTTCTATACACATTTTTTTTTAATGGAAAATACAACTGAATTTGCACTGACATCGTCAATGAGGATTAATATTTTGAGAGTGAGTGCTACACATCAGGCTTTGATTTTAAATTAAAAAAGGCAATTTCATTTACATTTGTCAACTTTGTCGAAAAGATGAGAATAAGCAGCGCAAAGTGAGCGAGCTGCATGAGTGATACCCAGACAATATCATGAACCTGAGTTATGCTTTGTCACTGGCGCAGTCAGTTGTACCACTGTTATCTACTGGCGAGAGATAGTGTTGATATCCTTGTGTTGCTGAATGAATAAACTCAATAACCGCTGTTTTTCCATGCGAGTCCTTTGGGTGGTGATCTGCCTGACTGCACAAATCCTTGTGCCACAAATGAATGGATACTTCGAGGCTTTGATGGCCGTGCCAACATCACACACACACACACACACACACACACACACACACACACACACAAGATCATCAAATGAGACAGTGGGCAATTACAAGTCCTTGTATTGGTTGACTGGCTTTAATATTTGATCAAGGTTGTATCAAACAAATACAAAGACAGATACACATAAAATATAACCCTGCAAAGGACACATCGTCGACAATAAGTCATAAATTACACACAGCTGCTGTAGTTTCCTGGTTTCGATTGATGTATCGACTATGTGTCTGGCTCTCCGCTGCGGATTAGTCAACAGAGCAACCTCATCAGTGCAGTCACAACTAAATCTGCCGCTGTGTTTGGAAGTGACGAGACACACACTTTTCTGTCACAACCCTAGTCTCTATATGACCTATAGATACACCTTGTTGTGTCCATACATTGGTCCAATGTTTGATCAAATGTTATAATTACATCCCCCGCTGCTGATGTGATAGAGATGTTCTGTTGACAACAAGCAACAGAAAAAGCAATCTGTCAGTCTACATAAAACCAGCAATAACATTTTATTGTCTGTGCACATTATAGTTTTATTCGATTCTACATTTCAAGGCCTGGTTTATCTAAGAGTTTCACCTTCAGTTAAATGGATGGGTCAGCTAACAATGCCTTAAAGGGATAGTTTGGATTAAGGTGGACACAGATGCAACATGGGAGTCCAGCCATCTGAACACTGGTGCAAACTAAATGTGTTGGAGCACAGGTTTTTGACGCCAACAATGACATTTACAGCCACAACAAAACATGCAACATGTTGAATCCAAAGATTTTGTTTCCACAGCTAAATTATGTAAGAAGATCATGCAACAAGGTGGTAACACCACTTCAGCTGCTGAAAAGTGGCACAAAATGCCTCACAAAGTAAAATGAAAAAAAAAAAACAGCAGCAGAGAGGATACAATTGAAGATTAATATCTGAAAATTGGAAGTAAATTAATATACAGTTTCACTTTTTTTTTTTTTTCACCCAGACAAGGATCATATTCTCTGGGAAACACCGCAGACGTTGAAGGTCAAATCTAACGAAGCAAACATATCACCAGCACCAGCCTCTGACAACCTGTTGATTCCCTGTTGTAGGATGATACATGACTGACACATGACACATTCACACGTCTGCAGTCGCTCCTCAAGTGCAGCAGACACATTTAAAAGGTGAAAAAGATGATTGCCGCAAATGCTGTTCATCTCCTTGATTTAAATTTCATGTCTTTTTGAATGATGCATTTCACTGAGTCGCTTCTGACAAGATAGATAGATAGATAGATAGATAGATAGATAGATAGATAGATAGACATACGGTCAGGCAGATGAACAGATGAACAGACAGACGGTCAGACAGACAGACAGACAGTCGGTCAGACAGACAGATAGACGGCAGTCACAGGCGGGTAAACAGATAAAGACAGAATGAGGATAGACACTGTTTTGCATTGTGCCAGACTCCTCCGCCTCCAGTTTCTTTTCCATCCTCTACTCTGTCTCTCTGAGCCTCCAGGGATCCCTGACCAGATTGTGTCCCTTGTTAGGAGTCTGCTGTTTGTGTGTGCAAATCTCCCCGCAGGTGTGTGCGTGTGCATGTGTGTGTGTCTGTGTTTCTGTTTGTGTGCGTCTGTCTGCGTGTGCTGCTTTAGACGGCCGCCCGAGGCATATTTGGACCCCTATTACCCTCGGCATGTGGAAGAGCAGTTTGGGTTTTTACCTTTTAATGGATGGGTGGGACGGGAGGTGCAGACTTCACCGACTCCCCCTCTTTTTTTTTTTTTTTCTCCTCTTTCTGACTGTTATTCCCTCACCTGAGACCTACTTGGCAGCCGAAAATATCCACAACAGAAGGCAGCTGGAGAAAATGCCGTCACGCGCCGACACAAACGCACCCCAGCTCACGGACTCTCAGGCTTTGTTGTGCTCAGAGAACAAAACACACACACACGTGCACACACACACACACACTCTGATTATGTAAAACATGTGAACGCAGCTCCACAGGGAGCATCAGTCCCAGTTTTAGGGCTGCTTGTAGGATCCTTGTGTTTGTGTTGAGGTGGTTCACATGTAGGGGAATCTGCCACACGTCTATGTGAACATTACAGTGCCTTGTTGACATGTTCCTGCTCAACAGCACCACATTTGTTTTACTTGTCGTCTGAATTTCTTTGCTTGTGCCGTATAGAGACGGGACATTTTTTTCCTCAGTGCTATTCTAAGATGCTGTTACATGCTGAGTCTGAAAAGTGATTCAGAAGACTACTTGCACGCTCACGCTCGCAGGCACACCTTTTTATTGTCTTTTTACAGTTATGCGGTGTGGGCTGGGCAAAGTCTAATTCTGCAACAATGACTTATTTTGCCAGAGACATCTTTTCACACAACTATACAGCCAAAATTAGAGGTAGACTCACGCAGGCATTGAGCTGCCAAAAGTGAGATAATAAATTCCAAAGGGCTATTTTTTCCATTTTGTTTCCATTTGCTTGATCATATCATTTAATACCTTCCTATGCAGACGATCCAGTCTTTCTATATTGTCATTTTATCAAACAAGCACTTGCATAAAGTGCAACAATCTTTAAATTCTAGGCTTTCAATCAATTTGCCTTTTGAGTCACTTCTTTTTAAAGAGATGATATTAGAAATAGGAGGAAAACTGGGCATCAGCCTAGTTAAATGCATTTGAAAAAAAAAAAGTGAACACATTGAATAGGGAGGTCATACTCAGTCCCCTCCTCATGGGTGGACCCCTGGGGGACGAGGCACCCTCAAGCTGGGGGGTCTGCCCACCCAAATGAAAGTAACAGGATTTAGTGCAGGCTGTAAGCTTTTATCAATGTCACGTATTGATGAAGTCTCATTGGCATCGAGCCAACGGGGCCTCCATACTGTCTGTTAATGCTGTGGTAAAACACAGTATCAACAGACAGCGAGGAAGAGATAATGATTCACCTCGTCCGATTAGTGCTCCCCAACTCATTATTCTAATCCACAGATTTCTCTGAGCTGGAACGCACAAAGAATGATTGAGAGCCAAGATAAGAAAGAATCATCAGACAACTGCAATGTGGAAAATGAACTTTAACAAAGTGGAGGACGTTTCATAAAATAACACTTTGAGTTAATGTTTATGAATGGTTGAATTGTGCATGGTCAGTGCTGATTGGTGGAATATCAGATCCTGTACGACTGTTTCCTGTGATGTCTTTGGCAGCTGTCAGTCATTAATTCGACTTTAGATGCAAAAAAACAACATTTGATTATATTCTTAAAACTATTAAATTAATTGAACAACACTCAAAAAACATCACATCCATCCAGTTTGCTCTCTCTGGCTACATGTCGGTCGCATTATCAGCAACAGCCAGTTTCAGTCTCTGCACAGTTACGATGAGATAAATGGCTCCGCTGCTTTGTTTTCATGAGTGTGTGGGCGTCAGTCTCTGTGGGTCAACAAAAAGCAGCAGGTGAAGTGCGAACACCCACTTGACACTAACATACATGCCTGAAGTGCCATTATTAATGTATCTCCAGTGTGAGTGATGTTGAGGAGACTTTCTTCAGAGACGGGGAATTAGAAAGAGAATAACCGGGCTGTGAAAAATGTCTCTGAATTGTTACCGGCTATATTTGAGGCCGCACAGTATGTGGCGAGTTCACATCACATTTCAGATTAGTTCAGTCCAATAAGCCAGCCATTGTCAGGAAAGTCCTTTTCTCGAACACATTTTTTGCTTTTTAAAGACTTCCAATCAATCACCATTAGCATACCTCTTGGCTCTCGTTCATTCAATTAATTAAATTCAATAGCCCAAGTCAAAGTCTCATGTTGCGCTATCTATTATCGTTCATTAAGAATGAAAAGGTTTTAAACTTCAATATGCTGCATATTCAGCAACGCCAAGCACAAATAAATTAGGAGAGATGGAGGGAAATCAAACATTGGGAATGTGTAATTATCATTCTGGCTGCTCTGTTTTCGCACACACACACATGTCTGGAAACACCTCGGAGGTCCTGAGAAGTAAAGTTCAGCAGATGGGAGAATAAAGCCTGCAGTAGGTGGCGTCTTTTTTTTTTTTTTTTCAGACGCACCCCTTCACTTTCATTACACTCTGCAATGCAAAAATAAAGTTAAGAGCAAACAGGCTCACAGGGTTCATTACTGTGATGGACAAAAGAATGTAAGCATAGTATCTGCCAGCAAAAACACCACCACTCTTTAACACAATGCATATTCTGCCGCATCTGTTTTTAAGCCGCGTGACGTCTCGCTGAAATTGCACGCGTTCATAAACGGGCTGTAACAATTTCTTTAATGTGGAAGGAAACGAGATTAAGTTCCAGTAACAGTCCGGCAATCTGATTTGCCGTTTCGTGTTTACTTTACGAGACTGTAAAACACATCTGTTCATTCTTTATGGAGTGACTGACTGCTGAGCCAACCTGTGATAAACACATAACAGCTCCAGACACCCAGCCAGACTCTTACACAGCCAATCCACAGGCTCAATTTGAAAATGAAAAGTACACCATTAAAAGGTAAAAGATTGTTTAAAAGCTATTATAAAACACTCGTGCAGACATTATGTAATTAATATGGACAGAATTAAAAAAAAAAAAAACTTGATTAATAACTCTTGTTTATAGCACTGTGGAGTGTGTGAAGAGAGAAGAGGCAAAGTCTCACTGAAGAAGGTGGAGATGAACGAATAACACAGGAGCGTTAGAAGAAAAGACATGTAAGTTCGGGTTTGAACAAGTTGATAGAAAGTGAGGCTACAGAAGTTTCTCAAACTAACTTGAAAGAATATATTGATTCAGCGCGCCTGATCTCTCCTCAGGCAGACTGTTGTGAAAGTGTAGAGGCTGTGGAGGAGTAAGACCAATCACCTTTATTTTTCAAACTCCACTCTGGTGCTAAAAAGGCCTGGCCCGTGGCATTTAATTAGCTCACAACGTGTGCACATAAACGCCAGGCGCGTGCACGTGATGCTAACTCACAGAACAGTATCTGTGAGCAGAAAAGCATCTTCACAAAAGAGTGTTTCTGCTCCACCTGCTCAAATACAGTATGAGCGTGGGGGGGCGACAAGATCGCCCCTCCCTATAAGATTACAACTGCTCAACACTGGCTTCCTGATCAAGCTGAGACTTTTGGAATAGACGGTGCTGACGTCTCCCCTCCTTTGATTGGCTGTGACACAGCTGAAGACAGGCAGACAGCACCAGTTTGTGTACCACTTATCAGTTCAATTTCCCATATAAAAAAAATGAAAAATAGAAGCTGAAAAACATTAAATAAAGATTGGAGTTGTTTTTCTAATTTTCTATTTGTGGAACGTTGGGTAGAAAAATGGAAAACTGAAAAATAGAAAATCTCTTGTGGCTGTCTGAAAGGGTGGGATCCAA
>JBBMOC010000005.1:4299878-4370061 GCA_037975185.1 Centropyge bicolor
GGGGGTGGGGGGGGGCTAAAGGAGAAAGGAGAGGCAGGTAAAGGGTAGAGGAGGCAGAGAAGGAATAGGGGAGTGGTGGAGCATGATAACCCAATTTGTTAGTGGTGGATAAATAGAGGTCTGGGAGGTAAATCACCACGGGGAGAGCAAATGAAATAAGGATGGAGAGAAAAGGAGGGAGGGGATGGGGAGGAGAGGAGGAGGAATAAACAGCCCGGGCTAATGTAAATAATGCCAACCGTGCTTGTTGGTGAGAGGCTATATTTCAATATTGAGCATATAAAAAGGCTACAGAGAGAAATTATAACTGCCTCCGACTGTACTAAGAAGTCATAAATCACTCCGGTAAAGCAAGTGACCTATTTTGAAGACAAACATTCATTGAATCTTTCTCAGTCAGCAAGGTTTCTTCTTTGTGTAGGAGTTTGTTAATTAGATTTTCTTATCTCTTTCCATTTCTATCATTACACCTGAATCTAAATTGGAGCCTTAAAAACAGTCAATACACCTTTCTCCGGGGACTAAAAAAAGTATATAAGCAATTAAACATTTGTACTCTCACTTATTAAAGGATCAATAAAAAAAAACAGTGCGTCACTCATTCAACTTTGTCACCGTGAGCTTCCCAATTAGGCTCCTAAAAAAAACGTTGCTCAGCACTTTACACTTTGTTCCTTGTTCATCAGAGTTGCTTGCCAAAATTCTTCACTGAGAGTACTTTGTTGTGTCGAATTTGCATCAAAATAATGGCCCATAAGGGATGTAGCGCTGTATTAAAAAGGACAATGAATTACCTCTAGCTGATCTGCCTCCGAGGGCGGGGACGTCTCTCTCTCTCTCTCTCTCTCTCTCTCTCTCTCTCTCTCTCTCTCCGTTTCATCTTTCAAACACAAATCCAGCGTATGACAGGAAATTATAAACATCCATTCAACCTGCGTTTGACATTTCATAGCAGACTACTGATCATCAGTAAATACCAGGTTGTTGCTTCTCAGGCGAGTCTGGGATTCAAAAAGCTAGGGTTACAGCTCCGTACACCATGCGGCTGTATCCTAGTGGTGTGAGATGTATGGCATGTAATCTTAATGTCTCTGGTTAAATTCTGGTGTGGACATTTCCTGCATGTCTTCTCCCTCTCTCTTCTCATGTTTCCAGTCTCTACTCTTTTTTTTATATATATATAATTTTCTTTTTATTGAGTTTTTCTCTTTTCAACAACAAAACATAACATACATACTAATAGAAAATGCTCAAAAACAGACAACACATCGCTGCTGAACTCGGAGTGTATCAGCCCTGTAACGTTTGAACAGGGTCACTTTGCACAACCCTGTCTCCAAAAAAATGATGTTTAAACTATATATTTGTTTGAAATATGCTGCCCTGCTGTTTGACCTGCACAGCCACTGTGGACGGTGGCCATGCAAAGCTCAGATCATAAGGGGATCAGGGTTTGTGTACTTTGTCCAATGTTTGCTGGTTTATACACTAAAATACTTGGTTGGGAAAAGATTGAGGTTCTGGTTAAATGCCGGAAAAATATACTTTATTATGATTCAAGTCAGCTTAAACCTTTTCATTTTGCCTAACCTAAAGCACTTGCTTAAAGAAAAAAGTTGAATCAGTTTTAGTAGTACAGTTGCAGTATATAGTAGCACAGAGTAGTATTGCAGGGAAAACAAATGAAATTGTTGCAGATATGTTTTCATTTAAAAGTGTGTGCTCATTATGTTGATTGAAAACATAATTGTGGTGGCAGAAGACTTCCCAAAAAAAACATGTTGCAAATAGTCGTAATAGTACATACACATAATTCCTTGGAGAACTGTTCTGCTTGTCACTGGCTGTTTTTTTGTTTGTTTGTTTGTTTGCTTGTTTTTATCATTTTATGAAAAGCTACCGAAACAAATTATGCTCCACACTAATTTCCAAAAATCTTTGTGGTTGAAACCATTAAAGTCTCTGAAAGCTTTGTTTCAAATATTCATTCACGATGAAGTAAACAAGAGAGTTAACATTTGGGGAGAAAGTAGTCTTTGTTATTATTTATCATGATTTGAATGCTCAAAAAAAGTATTATCAATATTAGCTAATCTGCCTCATTAGGACGCTGTGGATTTGACTGAAGTGTTGCTAAATTGTGATTCATGTGCACAAGCGCGACATCATCCTTTTCCAGCTGAGCCCTGCAAATTCCAAAGCAGCGAAAAAAGAGCACAGACAAAACTCAAGTTAAAGAGAATCCAAACTATTCTAACTGCAGCTCATTGGAAAAAAAGGTGATTGAGACCTTTTTTCAGGGCCTTGAAGTTTTTGTTAAGAAGCTAAGACGATTCTAACTAGGGCTGCACAATTAATCGAATTTTAATCGCGATCACGATTTTGGCTGCCACGATTAAATTAAGATGATCGTCGGCGATTTTAACATTTAAAAAGCGAGCTCTGTTGCATGTCAAATCAAGCACTTTCCCAACCCAATAGTCACCAACCACCAGGGGGCGACCCATAGGTTAGGGCCTCATCATTACGCTGCCTAAACAGCAAGCGAGCGAACCCTGCAGCAGCGGCAGTCTCAAATGATTAAACTGTAAGAGAGTGCAATGACGGGAGCAGCAGGCAGTGACAGTGAGGAGGCATCTGGAGGTGAGGAGCCGCTAGTGCATCTACTGTTGACCCTTTTCCACTGCGCTGGTGCTAGTGCTAGTTCGGAGCCAGTGTCTGACTTAGCACCAGTTCTTTGTGTTTCCACCACGTAAGCACCAGCTCCAGGTGCTAAAAACCTGTGCTTAGCAGGCACCAACTCTTCGCTGGTCCAGAGCTCAGCACAGACTACGTCAGGGGCTGGGGGCGGGGTTATCGTTAGTGCCGGTAGCCAGTTTCCAAATCGCAATTGCGACCGGCTTTTGGGCTGGGACACACAAGCGGTAATTTGTGTTCGTTTTCGCCAGGACGTCCCTGGTCTGATCGCAGATATATTGAACTGACTCCCGGCACACAAGGAAGTTCTGCACAAACTTTTGTGCGCTGAAATCCGGTGTTCGCGAGATCGCGGATGTGTCCAGGCAACAGGCGACCTCCGCCTCGCAGTCCTGAAGACCCTCTATAAAGATACATTTTCATTTCATTTTATAATTGCATTTTGCAAAAGCATATTTATTTTTTCCCTTTGTCTTTGGGTAAATTTTAGTTTATTGTTTATGATTTATGATTATTTTAAGTTTCAATTTGAAAACTTGTTTGTTTAAAAAAGAGAGTGCAATAAAAAGGTATGTTTTACCTAACAATGAATAATCGTGATTAATAATCGTGATTACAATATTGATAAAAATAATCGTGATTATCATTTTGGCCATAATCATGCAGCCCTAATTCTAACTATTGATTACAAGATGCTAGGAGCAGGGCTGTGGAGCCAGGTAGGATTGTCTTCTCTCTCTCTCTCTCTCTCTCTCTCTCTCTCTCTCCTTCCACTCAAGCCTTGTGATCTGCATCGAAGGTCCCAATGAGATCCTCTGTCTCCGCTGTTTGTGCCTGATGAGATCCTTGACAAACAAACATCTTGTATCCTCCTTGGCTTCTCCGCTCCACTGCTGGGAATTTTAACCTCAATACGTGGAATCTTTAATGGGGAACACTACATAGCCGTCGTCAAGCAAACACTCTCTGACAGGAAATGTTATGCTGGTGCACTCGTAGCTGTGTACAGACCAGGGGGCAGATTCTTCAAATGCACAACTTAAACTTCAGATATGCACACATGCACAAGCCTCATTTCCATGTCCCATAGACAAAAATGAATGTAAACGCCCTTCAGTGTTGGTTTTGCATACCTGCTAAATCTCCAGACCCTTCAATGAGAAGAACGGCAAACAGGCAGAACCAAATGTGTCGCACTGGCAAGGTTGTTCAACAACAACAGGAAATTTGCATCTGAAAATCCGATAATTCATCGTATGTATCTGCAAACTATTACAGAGGCGATATCTCATTCATTATTATTACATTTCAGAAGGATCAACAATTCAGGATTAAAAGCTCATTAATGTCACAACATGAATTCATCACTTATTAACAACGTGAAGAAGAAGTTTATAAATGTGTCTTCAATTGATATTTTAGAGAACAATGTGTAAAATGCAAAATAATACCAGTGAGTGAAACAACCTAAACCCACAATGTTTTATGACACATCTCCCACCTTATATCTCATTTCCACCTCATCTCATCACCTGCAGCTATCTCAGCTAAAACAGTGCGTACGCCTGCTCTGTTTTCTTACATTCTTTTTTATTAGATACCAGTTTGTGTGTGGGAGATGGCATATGCATGATTTCGTGCATATGCATGTTTTGTGCATCTGGGCCCTGATGCTTATTTTAATACGGTGCAGTTTTTAAAAGGGGTCGGTTCCACAGGTGCGTGGATTGTTTTATTTATTTTTCATCTTTTTTTTTTTTTTTTTTTTGCGGTGTGAAAGAAAGAGTCCTCGGTCATTAAAATGTAGAATGTTTGGTCTCTTACTCAGTTACAAATTCACTCCACATTCTGGTTTTCATTTCTAGCAGAAAAAGCTTTTTCTACTTTAATGAACTTCATGTGAAAAAGCTAGTTAAATTTTAACAGTGTTTCAAAGCTGTTCAACTGTTCAAACGAGCCATACACCGACACAAAACATACAGGACTGCAGACTGGCTGTGCATAATTATGAGCTTTAATTATGTATGTTGTAGCTATTTTGTTAGAGCCTGATCCCATGTCAAATGTTTTCATTCATTCATTAAACATGTTATACATTTAGTTTGGCTCTCAGGGAGCACGACCGTGAAAAGTGAAGACGACAAATGGTAAAAACACAGGCTGATTTAACATAGATTCACTCACATGTATTGAAAGTTATACAGTTAATATGTTAAAAAAAAAATCATTTTTTAAAATTCTACTTTTTTAAACAGTTAAAAATGAAACAAGAATCACAATAAATGACATAAACACTAAACCTATGCAACAACTCAATAAACAAATTTCTCACAAACACATTAAATATCGCATGTTTGCTCACATTATCCTAATTCTCTGTACAACCTGAATATCTGATGTCAACAGAATGAAACTCATCCAGACAGACAACGCTTCCTCATCGACCTCTGGAAAAATATTTTTATCTTGTGCACTTTTTTGAAATGATTTGTGCTTGTACTTTGTGTTGGCGCCACATCAAGACCATTATACAAATAAACCTGCAGATTAAAAAACTCTTCATATGACGTTTCTGTTAAGTTTTTAATATTGTACCTGGTAGTGGTAATTTATTTTATGACTTCTACATTATTTTTTGTGTATTAAATTTTTTACCAGATCCATGTGTTTGCTAAATCCTACATTGTTTACTATCCTTATGACTAGTTGAATAGTTGTAAAGTGCTTTTCTATGTGTCCCAAACCTCCACACTGTAACTCAGATACAGCAAAAACCAGTGAACACTATCGAGTGTGCAACGCTTTGTTATCCATAACATTTATGAAAGTGAAAAGCCACAAATTACAAACGCAATTTCATGCCAAAATAAGCTCCAGAATTACACCACAGCCTATGATCTGCGTAAACACAACCTCAGCTGCGACATTTAACTCACCAGGATGCAAAAGAGTTTGTTTGGAGCGACGAAATTACCAGACAAGAGCAGGTGCAAAAAATTGACTTGCATGTGGCGAAAATGGTGTTACAGTATAAATTGAGAGGCTCGACTGCTTTGCTTATTTTTGTGTTCTCCTCTCGTGCTCGTCACATTCGGGATTCTCTCTCGTGATATAAAGCAATGCAGCCTACAGTCTCTCACATCTTACAAGGGGCTGGTAATCACACACATTCCTCAAACACAATAAACTGAAATAGTCTTAACACTTCAACATGTATTATCTTAAGTGCAAGAGGTAAATAATGTTAGTTTTTAATTTTCACACTCACTATATTGCAGATAGAGTGACCTTCCTGTTCATCAGGAAGAGAAGTCATAATTGACTGAATGGCATTTTGGCAACCATCATACTGAACACGAGCAGGAGATATTGACGCCTTTGTGTGTGTGTCTGTGTGTGTGTGAGTGTTGGTGGGTGCGAGAGCGTCGGCCTTGGGGAGCAAGTGACTTTGTGTCCTTCTGCCTCGTTTCAGACGTGTGGAGATGGAGCGAGCTGGCGTGAGGTCAGGGGGCTCCCTGTGGCTTTTACTAGCCGGCACAGCATGGAGGGTATAAGTTTGTGTTGTCGTGTTGTTCTGTTTGGAAGTATGGGCAGGGGATTACAGGGTTCAGTAAAGGGACATAGAGTACCAGGGTGTGTGTGTGTGTGTGTGTGTGTGTTGGTCTGGTGAGAGAGTAAGTGAGAGTACATGGTGCTTCATTGCACAGAAAAGAACAATGTTGCAGTGGGACTTATCAGTGGAGGGTTCACTCATTTTTCAGCACTTACAGGTCACTGAGACTGACAGACAGCGCAAGCACACACACACACACACACACACACACACACACACAAATGTTGTTGTACTTCTATGCCTGTAAGGATTCTCTTTGACATAATGCATTCCCCCGGCCCTTTATCCTAACTTCAACTATCACAACTAAAGGCCCAACCTTTATCCTATTTTACTACTAACTATTTTAAAAGTTACAGTGGTGAAGTTTGCAGCTAGTGTGATTTCAAAATAGGACTAGGTGCTAAGGTCAGCATCATTGCTTCAGGCAAGACCGCTCCTCTGGGGAACTTTACTGCCACATATTTATGATAAATGAGTCAAGATGTTTGTGGTGCCACCTGCAAATTTTGACGACTGCAAATGCACCGTAATTCAAGTTCGGACAAGGTGGAATCTGACTGTTAAACAGTGGGAAGCAGCAGAGTTAAAGGCCGAGACCAAGACAAGTCTGAGTGAAAACACTTTCAAGATAAGTTTGAGACTGGACAGAACTCGAAACCAAGACAAATATCAAGTATTCATTGTTCCTTTAAATATTTCTGTTTCACTGTAATCCTTTAGTTCATAACACCACTTCATTTCATGACACAAATAATACACTTTCACAGACATCATATTGAGAAGAAATGGACAGATATAGCATCACACACAGAGGAGAGCCTGGTGAAAATTATTATTATTTTTTTTTTTTATCAAGAATAACAATATTACGTGGCCTTCAGACATAAGATTAATCATCTTCACAACACTCACCCTCTCTCCCCTCGTCTTGGAAACAAAACTCTTCATCTCTCCGCTCAAAATAATTTACTTAATATCGCTGGATACCAACTCACTATTATGAGCTCTCACTATAACCAGGAGAAACGTACAAAAGGTTATGATTCAAATCAATGCTATCACAGCTCAAGCTCCCAAAGCAATAATGGGGATTAATGGGGAAAAAAGAGAGAAAAATAGAAAAAGGGAAAAAGAAACTTTGATGGATGAAATGCTGCTATCCCTGCAAGCCATAGCGAATAGCAGTGGTCAAGCTGCAGTGG
Organism: Centropyge bicolor; assembly: GCA_037975185.1. Lineage (NCBI taxonomy): Eukaryota > Metazoa > Chordata > Actinopteri > Pomacanthidae > Centropyge > Centropyge bicolor. The sequence goes on from JBBMOC010000005.1 coordinate 4,307,394, forward strand.
GTAATCACTCAACAAGAGCACATCATTGAAATAAGAGCCTTCAGGTTATGTGAAAACAACCATGCAGATTTAGGTTTAAGCCACGTTGTTAAATGCTAATTTTGTGATGCTTGTGGCTAATATTTACATTCATAACTCAGCTTATATTTAACCATTTAGTTATGGAATGACTGGAATGGAAGGGAGTAAAAAAATCATTAGGTGCTAGCTTCAGGATAGCAGCCGAGAGGAGGCTGAATGCAAGACACAGATATCATCTCTATCTGTCACTGGGGTTCAACCTTATTGCCTATTCTTCACTTGCTAAGAGATATTATCCAAACTGAATCTCTTCACAGTGTTCTTGTTCTATCCTGAGACCTGTATTTCTTTGCAGTTTGATACCATCAGACTCAATATTTCATGGCTTCAAAGAGCTACAGGGATGGATTTCTGTCAGAGTCCCAAAGGACTCTCATATCTGTGAGTTCCTCCCAGCTGACTCTTAGCAACAAGGCAACCTAAAGCTTTTAGCGTTGCAGCCATATGGTGTTACTGCAGTGCAGAGGATCGGACCTCAAAAGCTGGACTGAGTGACGTAGATTCAGATTCGGTTATCTAGGTCAAGGTGAGGGAGTTTCAGATTTATATAGAGATTTCACACAGGTCTGGGTGTCTTTAGAGGCTCTGTGTGTGTGTGTGTGTGTGTGTGTGTGTTGACCCAATTCCCCGTAGGGATGCCACGGGTCATTTGCTCTGACCTTTCCTGTATGCACAAGCAAACAAAATGCTGCAAACAGATGACAAGGCAAACAGCCCCATATTCACACTCGTATGCTACAATAGCACATTGTAATCGCAGCAACAAAAAGCTGAATGCAGGAGCTGTGTTCGTGCTGCAAGCAACCAAATACGAGCAGACATTTTTAAAAGAGAATTAACAGGCCACTGTTTGGCATTATTGTATCTGCAGATCAGCTGATAAGTGAGAGTATGCCCGAGAGACAATAAAAAGCACAATAAAAGGAGCAAGGAAGACATATTAAAAGACTGAACTATATTTAAATATCTCCAAACTCATGGTCCTTCTCCACTCTAAGAACAGTTACAACATACAACTGAGTTCCTAGTTTTGTTTCCTGCTTTGGGGGTACAGCGAATTCCAATGGCCATGAACTGCTGGGGTACGAGAACGGTGCCCTGTGGTCAGACGTGAGCTGCTCGTCTGCACTAGGATCAGGATAATGACTTGAAGTTGAGCTGTATTTTAATGTTTCAGATGGTTGAAGAGAAAGCAGCAAACAAGAGAAAGTGTGAGAGAAACTAAATTAAATTTTATTTGCAATTTGTTTGTTCAATGTCCCAAAGCAGAAACAACAACCAGAAAAAAAAAAGCAATTGCTGCTACTTTGCAGACTGCACCTGGCCTTTTTGGCATCTTCTACGCAATCCTTGGCATGTCTCCTTCTTTAAACATCCATTCAGACAGATGCAACATAGTGACAAAAATGACATCTCAAACAAAACTACTGGTCTCTGTGTTATTGGTAACTTTTGCCTAACCTTTTTTTTTTCTTTTTTTTCAGGCACAGAGAACAAACATGAAGGATGTTGAGGTCACATGACTGCAATTGGCTTACAGATTAGTTGCAGAACACAAGAACCGAACAGAAGACTTCCGAGGCTACTGGATTACATTATTTTCATAATGGTGTTGATGTTTTTTGTGTCCATCCCTGTGTGTGTTTGCTGGTGTGGGTATAATTGTGTGTATGTGTTTTCATGGAATTTAAACTTCCAAACATCTCAGGAAACGAAATCCCACTTGACAGCAGAATTTCTTTTCCCTGATTAACTAAATAAGCCTGAAGGAAAACATGTTTAAGCAGCTATATTTGGGCGAATTAAAAGTGAGATCTCCTCGGAGACAAACATTTGTACCTGGAAGTTTAATGTATTCTTTATTTGGAAATAACAAGCTTAAAAGGAAGGACTATTATACAACTACCAGAATATAATCATGCGGAGTAAACAACAACCTCGGTTGCTCGCGATAATGATGTGCGGCTCCTGCCAGGTGCCATGAATTATGTTTCCCTCTACTTTCCTCAAACTGCCTTTTCACTGTCTGCAGCTGTGTACATGTGTGCTTCTGCATCTGTGCTTAAAGCGACGAAGCGAGAGATGATTCAGAGGGAAACCACGTACAAACATGGAAGGGGAGGGAAACAGTGAAACTGTATATAAAGCAGGGCTGGAGATATCAGCCAGCCAACCAGGTGGAAACCAGCTGTGGGCAAGCTCAGGAAACATTCAAGGAAGGTCTTACTCACATCCCAGAAGGCAGGGCAGATTAGACAAATCACAACGCTTGGAGAAAGCATTAGTCATATCCCAGAGTGCCCTGCTCTGGAGAACGTTGTGGCACTGGAGAGTCAGGTATCATGGCTGAAATGATAACTCCGAGATGAATAAGTGTTTGCCGTGTGCACCTGGATCACTCAGCAAGCTTCCTGGGGGAAGATGAAAGGACGATTGCAGACACCGAGACGAAATGGAGACTGGGAAAGTAGAAAAACGGGCTTCGCCTATTTTGCATGTGGGCTGATTTTTTTATTTTATTTATTTACAGATGTGTCTTTTCAAGGTGGATAGAGAATAAGAGAAACACATGGTGTGGACTCAGACAATCATTGTTTCACTGTCATTGCAAAAGTAAAATGCAAAGCCCTGAGTGGGTAGAAAGGGAGGAGAGAGTTAAAAAAAAAAGAGGTAGAGGGCAGAAGGAGGAGTGCAGGAGGACTTTGATGGTTGGAGCGACAGCTGTGTCCCCGGTGAGTGTCTTTGAAGAACAAGAGGAAGCCTTGAAATAAATGCATTAATTGTAGACGTGGGGAAAAATGAAAGAAGAAGGATGGAGATGAAGGAGAGGAGAAACAGATTGTGTTTGTTGACTCAGAATATCTCCAGCTGAGCGAGATGAAAGGAGCTGCAATTGTCACGTCAGAGGTTGGAGAAACCCGAATGTGGAGCTGGTGGATTTTTGCCTTAGTGCGCTGATGTGTGATTGGTTATTTTCATCCGCAGCGACGTTAAAATCTTAACTATATATATTCGTTTTTCTTTTTGTATCATCAGACTTCCAGACCTCCAGTGGATGTATGGGACTCACAAGTGGCCATAATCACAATGTGCAAAACTTCTGTCTTCTCAGAACTCGACGAAATAAGAGCTGAATCCAACAATGTTATTGTGACACTCCTCGTTGTTCCTTGATCTATAAATCACAAAGTTAGCAACTTGTTTAATCTTTTATCGCAGACTCTTTTTTATGCCAGACACAGTTGTCAGTGTTTCATCACCCTCAATATTTCGCTCTGTGGCCTTAGTCCAACCTCATCCATCTGTCCGCGATAAATAAATGATATAAATTGAGAAAAATAATAGCAGGAGAAGCAAAGAGCTCGTACGAAGAGGAAGGAAGAGAAGGAGAAAGCGAGACGGGGAGGTGGCCAAACTTTATTGGTATTACAAGACGAGAGGTGAGGGGAAGTGTGACTATAAATGTTAACGGCCTCTTCCTAAATCACTTGGTTGTTCTTGTCAAACTTTTGGGAGTGCCTGGGTTTCTCATTAAGGTCTACAGTTTTTAAAGCACGGTCGCCGCTTTGACAGCGTCAGAACTCATCCCTAACAACATTGCTTCACTTTTATCAGCTTTTGTCGACCGGAGAATCAGTGATTTATCTGAGACGAGCCGATTGCAAGTGGTTGAAGCAAAGGGGAATGAAATGGCTGAAAAGCTCCCAGGTGCCTCGCTGCAGGGGGACTGGATCTCTCAGGTGGTTTCTGAAGCAGCCTATCTATAGCCTCAGTGCAACCTAACTGTATAAATATCTCCTCCTTCTCTGCCCCCCGCCCACCTGCCTTCTACCTTACACCATTACCCAGAAGACGTCCTTTTCAGTTGCTGAGTCTCCACTGCACCCCCCTTATTCCAGAGACCCTGCAAGTTCCCATCCTTGTTACCATAGGCATTACCATACCTTTGATCGCACTCGCCCTACCTTCTCTCCACTTCATTACCCATGCACACATCTCCCTCTCTTTTTTCAAAATATCTTTGTCCTAGTCAGCAGTTAGGAATGTTCGTTTAACAACTGCCTTAGATGGAATTATAACGGCAAAAGGAGATGGCTTTGAAATGGAAATTGCGAGCACGGGAGGCCCCGGTGAGCGCTCCGACGCTCTCCTGGATCCTGATGACGAACACCCGCGTTTCATTCCATCTGACATCAGAGGCAGAGGCGGGGACACGAGGAACAAGCGTGTTGCGGAGAGAAGCCGAGATAAGAAAGATAGACAGACGCCCCTGTCCTTAGTTGACAAACAGCTGCATCGCTTCCCTCTTCTTCTTTTATCTGCACTGTGGTTTCCCTTTCATCTGCCTCGTGGTTTGATGTGATGGTATTATTTACCCGTCATTAGACGCAGAAGAAATTGTGTCTGTCATTAGCTTGATAACACCTCTGCCGGATTAGATGACAGACAAGAAGCACGGGTGGCCTGATTTGAAGAGGAAAGAACCCATGGGGATCAGAGTCAGAGGTTGGGTATTACTTTAAAAGATGGAATAATAAGATGAGGGCCAAAGAGATGAGATGGAGATGGAGGTGGAATAAGAGAGACGAGGAGGCGACCAAAGATGAGAAGACGCATTATACAGGCAATGTATCAGTAGACTGGAGGTGAACCTACAATTAACTAAACATGCTGTATCTCCAAGAAATTAGTACATATCCCTTACATCAATCCTCTTACTGTGTGTCAGTGTGTATGTGCATGGTTCAGTGCAACAAGTCCTCCAAATTTAATGGGATAATACAGTGACTGAAATCTCCCTGCAGATGACATCATTTGTCAGCACACTCGAAAAAAGGTTTGGTTATTGTATTGTACTTGAAGTAACTACTCAGTTGAAAGATGGTTGCCATACTGAAACAAGTGGAAACGGAAGGAAGGTCTAGGAAACAAGAAGTGAACAACGGTCTCCAATGTCAAAGTACAATGTTTATATTGACCAGTCCATCCATCCCAACCTCCATCCTCTGAGGCTCTATAACCCACCAACAACATTTTTAAGAGCAGAGAATTCTTGATATCATGATTAAAATATCTACTTAGACAGTGTTTGGGAAAGTTCATAGTCGTGTTTAAAAGACAAAGAAATATGGGAAGTTAACAGAGGTCTCCAGTGTTTTTGTCCAATCTTTTGTTGACTCATCCATCCATTCTGACCTCTTACCTTTGTAGACTTTGTGGCTCCGTAACAATGTCACATTACTCCCCCCTTTGCCCCCGACAGACGAGTCATCATTCCCCGTGCTGCTGGAGGTCCTCGTCCTTGAACATAAATATTTGTCTTTATTGGCCTTTTGCTGAGCGACTGATGCTGTTGGTTTTCATGGGAGGATTGTCTTTTAAGAGTGGAAGGTCAAGTGAAGCTTGTAAAACTGAAACTAAAACTGGCCTTTTTCATATGATCTTCTCACATTTATCTGTTTTGATGACTTTTGGGAAACTTAATTATTGGTAGTCTCGATATTTAGGATTGCAATTTCTGTCATCAGTGAGGCATTTTTATCCATGTGTCAGTTGTCTAATGAACCTTTTCCTTGGACGTTTGAATGTGTTGGGGCAAGAGCAAACAATTATTTTCATTTTCACTTAATCGAACGTGTACTTTTTGATTGACCAATCAATTGATTAATCTAGAAAATACTCAGCAACTTCTCATTGAGGATTTCTTTCATCAGTCTATTTGAAAAAGTGAAACTTGTTCCTGAGGTTTACTATCGATACTCTGAGGTAAGTGTAGTCCCTCCAATAAGAAGGTGAAACCCCATAATTTACGTTTAACAATTCATTTGTTATCATTAAAAAATTCATGAAAATTATTGTTATATTATTATTTCCTTCAATGCTATCACCAACATTATTCAGCTTTTTTCTGCCTAAAAACAGCAATGAACTGTCAGTGACCACTCAACTCACCCATGAGCTCCATCTGTTCAGTAGAGGACATTTAGTCCGTGATGGTCTTGGGCTTCTGGGAAATAGTGTTCGCTAAAGACCATAATTTAATGTATGAATTTTCTTTTTCATCCACCAACCTCATCTAGATAAATGAAGTGAATATCTTTAAAACAGCTTCGCTTACTTCTGAGATAGAACCAATGATTTCAGGTTTCAATTATTCTCTCTTCTGCTTTCGTTAAAACCTCGAGGATAAGGAACTCACAACGATAGGAAGCAGAGCAAAACAGCAAATCCCCACATGTGAAAAGCCGGAACGGGTAAACGTTCCACAGCATTTCTTAATGAACACCTTAATCAATCAATTATCAAAGTTGTTAGAATTTTTCGCTGATCAACAAATCAATTAATCAATGAATGGCTTGATTAGTTGCTTACGTTCAAAGGTGACTTATGGGAACATAAATGAAAATAGTTTAATTGGCGAGCGTGTGCGGCCCCCTTCCTCATTCATTTTCCTGTAATTAGTGCAAGCTTGTTAATTAAGCCACAAGGCACTCAATTATATTTCTCCTTTTAGAGCTGACCTAAACCTGAGGGAAAACATGTTGAGCCGTCTAAGAAACAATGGCCCCACTGATCTTTGAGTAATTATCAATTACTATGCTAATTCATCACTCACGTCAATCCCCCTCACCAAAGCCTCACGCAGCCTGACGAACGTGCGCGGCCCCCCCTGCTGACAAATTGCACGTCAAAGTTAAAAAAGGTAAATGCCATTAAAGTGATGACCTATTGACTTTGCTCCTTCCCAGCGTGGGCTGCTGACATGCTTGGCCGTCTGAAATCGTGGCCTCTGCTTTGCAGTTAAATCAAGGATGAAGGAGACAAAAGGTAGATTAGAAGTTTTGTTTTCAGGGGCAGATAAAGTGCAACGTGATATTGAAGGTTTATTTGCAGAAAACCTTGTGGTCAGACAAAGGTCAAGCCGATTCTCCGAAAACAGAAAAAAAGGCATTTGTGTTTTAATGTGTGTGCATTTATTAACGTGGTTGCTGGAGAATTAAACACTTGCATGACAACACGAGATGAACAAAGGGATCAGATGATAAGGAAGAGAAGAAGCAGAGCAGGGAGAGCTGAATGCAACGAGTCCTTTAACTTGCTCATAATTAAGGTAAAGTCTTTGTTCTGCATCCAGGTTCCCAGGGAGAGGGCAACACATTCATAAGCCCTTCTCATAGTGACACCGCCATCTGATTAATTGGCCCCTGAATGCACAGCTTTAAATCACAAAGTCCTAGACACACACCCACTCACATGCAAATCGTCGCACACGAGCGCACACACCGTACATGCAGTAGGTCAAAGCCCCGATTCACCACTGCATTAAATCACAACAGTAGGGCAAAACACCTACTGATCTTTCCCCACGACGGCACCGGGGCGCAGGCGACCTTGTGCGTCGTCATCAGCGGGAGAAGATGAATGTAGAACACCTACAAGCATGCACACTGTCCTTCCTGGCCTTTTTTTGAGAATGAACATTTTACACGTATTCCTTCAGGACAGGCTTTATTTAGTTTTCCAAAAGCAGCAGTTCCCAACCTTCTATCCCTGATGGAGCCTCACAGCCCTGTCAAGGGAACTCAAGAACCCCTTCATCAACACCACCCGTCATGATCAGATGTGGTCGTTTGAACTTGTCTTTTTAAATGGTTATTATTTAAATGGATATATTTAATTAAATTCATTGATTGTTACAAGTTTTTCCATATAATTGGGCTATTTTTTTTTAGGTTATTTGGTTGAGTTTGCAATTGTTAAATTATCAGTTGAAGCAGCAGAACTCAGTGTTGTAAACATTTATCCATTTCTACATTTATCTCAGTATTACAACTATTTAAACTTTTACCTATATCAACTATTTAGCCATCTATTATAACTAGGGATGCACCGAAATGAAAATTCTTGGCCGAAACCGAAAACCGAAAATGAAGAAACCAAGGCCGAAAACCGAAAACCGAAACACCGAAATAAATTATTATGCCAATTGTTACCATTGCATTCGTGGCTATGACTGTGTACTAACCTCACTAAAATCAAGGCATTGCAATTGCATAGATTAATATTAATGCTTCAAAGAATAAATCAATTACAAAATTATGAAAATATATATTAACACTGACATTAAAACTAGCTATTAGCTATCCGTGGGTCGTTCTCGGATATAATGAAATGCATCCACACCGCAGACATGTTGGCAACTATCCAGACGTGCGCGGGCCGGTAGGGTTGCCAAACATCCCGAAAAATACGGAATTGTCCTTTATTTGAAAGTTAAATGTTGCGTCCTCTTTTGAACTAATACGGAACGTGATTTGTCCCATATTTCATACATGTCCCATACACATGTCTGTCACAAACACATTTCAACACTAAATGTAACAATAATGAACTAAATAAAACACAGGAAAGATTAAGGCCAGCTAAATCTGTGTGCCGGGGACCATATGCCGGGGACCCCGAGAGGACCCGCTGCGCTCTCTGCCAATCAAAAAGCGCTGTCACGGTTGCCTAGTTACAAACACTGGGGCCACTACACACGCATTTTAAAAATGGCTGGAAGCGGCAACCGCCCGTGGTGGGCGTGTTTTTTCTTCGTCATCACAACGTCTTTCGGCCGTGTTGTTTCGGTGACAAAAGTCTTTCGGTCGAAAACCGAAAATGCACTTTTGAGCCAGTTTCGGCCGAAAATCTTCGGTGGCCGAATTTTCGGTGCATCCCTAATTATAACTACTTGTCCATTACTTGGATTTCAATCTGCTGGCTTGCTAAAAGTAGTTGCTGTGTATTTCTGTTTCAACATACACAACTAGACAAAGGAAGATGCTGGAATGCGAGGGCATCTGATATTAAATTCCATTCTCTTTTTCCCCATTTATATCTGACAATGAATGACATCCACTTCCACACACACGAATTCTCTTGCTTATTGTACACGGTGAGGGTTCAAATCTCAGCAGCCACTTTTGTGAGATCAATTGCTTGGATCTATTTTGAAACAGGAAGTGTCCTTGTCTCCTGCCCTCTCTCATGCCAGCAGCACATGCCTCTTATTACTGGCCGGCTGAAGAGGAGGTTTCATCTGACGCACTCAAACATCTGTTCCCCGGTCGCTTCTCCTTCAACCCTGTCCTCTCAGCCTGCTTATATATTGATAAAGGTATTGCTGGTGAAATATCAGGTCCTGTCTGCCAGTAATTGATTGTTTGCAGTTTGATAATACATAAGCGTGGAGACTTGCGCTTGTCAGCTGTGCTCTAAAATAAATGCAGCCATAGATTTCCAATTAATGGTGGCTGGCAGGGCTATTAGTTAGCTCTAAAGGTAGCTGTCAGGGAGCAGAATAAGCGGGGGTGTATAACCACCGTGATAAGGCGGCTGTGAGAGGTGTATTTATCCAGCACTGGACACACAATCTCACTGCTAACAGTGTAGACATTAGGATCTATATAGAGTGTTTGGGTTGGACGGTATCATGATGTATACCATGGAACAACACAGATTCGTCAACAGTAGAGATTAAACCATTTCTACAGTGACAACCAAGGCTTAATTTGGAACGGATCCCGCCGGAACAAGATCCGGCACCTCCCAGATTTTGACCGGCACTTATTTGATTGGATCCAGCACCTCATTTGTGTCTAATTTTGATAAAATTTTGAAGTATTAAATTTGGACAGCTGTGTCTTTTATTGAGTTTAAATCACTTGGAAATCTCACTGTAAACACAAAAATGAATGTAAAAACTGAAGGCGAGTGAGGAAGAGAGGGGGAAGTCGGATGTTCTACTGTGGTGCTGAGTCATTAGAGGAGTTATGAGTGTAAAATTTCGTAAATAATTATTTTGCATAAGTGGGTTTTTTTGTTGTGAAAGTTTAGGGATGTTTGTGCTGAGAGTGGCTGAATTAGCTGGGGTTGATTTTGCGCTGTCCTTGGTGCTGAAACGTGGCAGATTTGATGACTGTCGCTCAGAGACAGAGAGTGAGTGGGAGAGATTCTCTCCATCAATGAAACTGATGACTTTTCAATCAAAAACACCACATTCTCTGGTATCAGCCTCTAAAATGTGCAGATTTATCCTTAAAAACAGAAAAAAACACCCAATTTGAGAGTTAAGTTATAGACTGAAAGATGAATAATTGATTGAGAAAATAAACAAGATCAAAAACCAGTTGCAGCCCAATCTGTAAGCAAAGTAAAACTACAGTATTCAAATAATGTTTGATTTGCCTGAGAGTCATTCTACTCACCAACAACCATCCAGGCAGGAAGGATCTGTGTCCTCATGCTGCTTCTACCAACTTTTCTGTTGTTTTTCACTCTTCAGTAACTCCCTTTGGATATTACAGGCATCTTCATCTTAGCTCAAAATATAGTCGTCCATCTGTTTTAAGGGCTGACATTTGAGTTGTGCGCCCTGAAATGCCCTATCTGTGCATCACTTTTGTACTGAGGTGTTATTTGCATTTTTGTTTTTTTTGGGGTCTGCGTCTTAGCTCGAACACATTTCCCCACTTTCCTGTGACCTCTTGCATCAAAATGGCACATTTACCCAGAAGACTGCTACGGCTAACTGGAGCATCTTAGCAAACATTCAATGCCATTGAGTGGAAAGTGCTTCAAAATTGGATCTTCCTGAACTGTCAGAAGCAGCATTTGGCTTTAATAATTATTAGGGAGAAAAATGATATTCATGTGAACTCTACTAGACTAGACGGCGAGGACAATGTGTGCCTGATCACTTTGTTCCTGACAATGTAGTCTGTCACATAGTAAAGATGATCTGACGGAAATTGACTGGAAATTATTAAGGACTAGGAAGCGTGTAAGCGAACAAATGAGTGAGGGCAAGTATAGAAGAGAACAGCGAGATAGCCACAGGAAATTTAAAAGAAAGGGGAGAGAGAGTCAGACGGAACGGCAGAGAGAAGTGTGTGTCTGTTGGGAGAATGAGTGTCCCTTATCACTCTGTCCCATGGTGCTGCCTGTCAACCCTATTTCTGGATAACAAGGCTCTTCCAGCTTCATTTCAGCCATTCCTCAAAAACAGCCTGCCTCGCCTTGGCAGATGAATCCATACAGCCTTAGACACACACGGGGTTAGGCTACACACAGCCTTATTCCTTGTGCATGATCGCAGAGCATGGAGATGAACGGCTTTTCTTCAAGGATCAAAGTACACAGAGATATGATCTTGAGAGATGTGACACGAGCGGAGGACCAGAGTAGCCTGTTTTCCACAAGCTTCGAAATCCATCTCCCTGTCTGCTGTTGCTCGTGTTTGCATATTCATCTGAATCCCTACCACACACACACACACACACACACACACACACACACACATACACAGAACACACGGATCCGATCTTGCTCATGCGATTCCCACATCTAACCAGCGTCTCAAGAAGCACCTCGGGGTCATTGTTGAAAAGAGACTCCACCCATTTGAAAATCCCATTAAGCATGTGAACCTGCGTCAAGTCACGTGAGGTCTTGCTCAATCAGCGACACAATTTGAGGAGTTGGGGAGGGGGGAAAACAAAACAAAACAAAAGACAAAAATACTTCTACCCTCACAAAGTGTCACTCAGCTCTTCACTGCGGCTCCTTCATCAAGCTTACATTCGTCGGAGACTGCTGTTGTCATGGAAACCATGAGTTTGAAGCATTAACCCATTACGTCCCTCTGAGCTCCCCCCCTCCCTCCTTTCTCTCAAACACACACACACTTCCACACACACTAAAAACTAATCACCACTTTCTTCGCAAATCCCTCCTCATAGATCTCTCACTGCTCTCCGGAGACTCTCCACAGCGTATTAATCAACGTAATTGAAATAGTTGATTACATCACTTCACGCCTCATCCCAGTTTAAGGGACTCTGTGCGAGCGAGCAGTAAAGACGTAGTAAAAGAACAGCGAGATGTTGTGGCGTGTTTGCACATCTGTGGCTAAAAGGCATTAGCACAGGCGCCGTAAAGTGCACTACACGTAATAACTGCAACTGTCTCCACTACAAGGCCATTACTCACAGTTCTTTTAGAGGAAAGTGCGAGGGCATCGGTACTTTGACACGCACACTCACATCAAGATTAAAACTCTCGTAACATTAACTGAGGCTTCGAAGAACCGTCTCAAGCAGGAAAGTTTGTATAGTGCTGTGGATGTGAGTCACAAGGTCATGTTCCAAAATCGAACACAGGTGAAAACACGCTTTATATACTTCAAACATCATTTATAGTGTGTACTAGAAAATGCATGGATGCATTTTATTCAAAGCAATTATAAGCAGTATGTCATGATCTTTCATCCCTGAGGAGTTTGGATAAAATATCAAGAATTAATTGAGGGGAAAAACTCACCTATTAAAGAAGTTGGTGACCGATGTGATGCTTTTAAAATGTCCTGAAATTACTTTGGTACAAATAAACTTCTGAGTTTTGACCAGGTAGTTTAGAAAGATCTGCACGTTCACACACACACACACACACACACACACACACACACACACACACACACACATTTGTATGGCTATCCCCATGGGGACCCTTCACTGACATTATGCAGTCCCCAGCCCCCAACCCTAACTCTGACCATCACAACTGAATGCCTAACTCAAATCTTAATCTAATTCTAATACTAAAACTGAAAACAAGTAAAAAAAAAAAAAAAAAAAAAAATTGTGACAGGAAGTCCCCACCAGGTCCTCCAAATAACCCACCATATATATATAGACACACACACTCACACATTTTGCAAGAACTACAAGTTAATTTCCACATGTATTCAGAACCTCACACACACACTCACTCACTTATTTTTCCTTATTTGCTACTGACATCTGACGATTGATAAGTTGGTCAGTAAGTTGAATATTATCTAAGGGAGAGATGCTTGTTTTTTTGGTCAAGCGAGCAGCAGGGCTCTAGTGATGGAAATGTCCTCTCTGTTGTTCCGTCAGTGCTCGGTCAGTCCACCACTTAGACTGAGCAAAGACTGAAATATCGTATATATATTGGATGGATTGCCATGACATTTGGTGGAGATGCTTCCCAGACAATACACCCGAATACACAGTGGTGATCCACTTTGAGGTTCACGTTTGTGGTTTTCAGTCAGATGTCTCAGGAGCTATTGGATGGACTGACATGGCATTTGGTTCAGACTTTCATGGCCCCTGAGAATGAAATATGATAACTTTGGTGATCCCTTGTCTTTTCATCAAGCACCATCATCAGGTCACGATGTCAGTTTTCTCCTACTTTGGTTTGCTACTTACTGCCTGCGTGAATTAGCAAAAGATGCTAAGATGCTAAAACATTGTCAAGCATGTCTGTAGATGTTTAAAAACGAATCAAAATCAGCCAACAAATAAACGACAAAATGCTCGACTCAGGTATTTTGTGGCTGTTCGTGTGTAAACTAAATGCACTGCAGTGTGTGTTTGTAACACTAAAAGAAGAGCCAAAAAAAAAAAAAAAACCCGGTAATCTCTCTTGTCAAGGTGAAGGCACTGTATTTCTTCACTTTCCCACTTCTGTGTCTTCTCCCAATTCATCTTCCTCATATCGATTTCTGGCTTTATACTATTTTTCAGAAGACCACAACCACTCAGCCATAACCTTTTGGCCTGCAATGTCTCTATGTCTCAGAAGTGGTGAGGTAATTGCTCTTTTTTATACTTACGTGCCAATGCAAGGGTAAAACCAAGATTGGATTTCTGGACTCCTTCTGGTAATCTGCCCTCACAGAGGTGTGCCACAAATCGTCCAGATCAGGTAAGTAACAGTTATGCAGCTGATGGTAGCGATCGGCTTAGTTGATCAGCTCAGCAACCAGTTAGCTCATCTCATAAAACTGAAAATCCTTTTAACAAAGTTACTTTAGCACATAGCTAAATTACAAAGTAGCAATACTCAGACAGATGCTTGGCTGTGCTGTGCAACTAAAAAAAACGTGGAGGATACATCAATTTGGGGGAAACCCTAAAGCTACAGTACCTCAACCTGCCTGTAGGTGTCAATAATTTACAGCAAACACTGGCTGTAGAATGCTGATCCGAAGAATCACATCTGGTCCTCAAGGGTCTCAACTGCTCCCAATTAGCCTGACTTAACTTGAACAACAAACACAGATATTGAAGAAATATTACTTAGCAAAGTTTACAAAATAATTAGCATACGCAAAAAATGGTTTTAATGCAATTCTAACAGTAGTTATTTAGACATGTTCCCAGCTTAGCCTGAACTTGGCAATGAGTCACAGAAGAAAAAAAGTACTATGTAGCATGGCGTATAGTTAAAAATGTTTGTGAATCAATATTTTTTCTTAATTTACGACAAAGCAGCTAAAAAGGACCAGAGAATAAACTGCATGTTTTTCACTGTGAAGTCACGACAGTGTTTGTGTACAAGTAAAGCAAAGGTTATCTACATGGAAAACAAGTAGTAGTAGTAGTACAACAACTTATCTGTTAGTAGTACAGAGCAGAAATTAATTTCCAGTCAGAATCAGTTTTACTGCCAAATAGGTTTTCACACACAAGGAATTTGACTTGGTGCTTCGGTGTATAAGAAAAAAAAATGAGTCGAGAAATATAGAAAAAGATTTTTTTTAAAAACAAGCAGTAGAAAATTGAGTTGTAGAGTTTGTGCAGGAATGTGCAAAACTATTCGCCAGAGAGAAAATAAGAGAGAGCGAAAATGTCGAGAATGTCAGACAGATACAGTGATTTCGTTAGAATGACATTGTTCAACCAAACATAGTGAATGTGTGTATATATATCTATCAATGGAAAGAAAGACATGAAGTCAGACAGACAGATCCACACTAGACAGCAAAGGCACGTCTTATTGAGTTGATAACATTTCAGCTCGAACAAAAAAAACCTGCGGCTGTCCCGAGTCGTCTCGCTCCATGAATGAGCGGAGCAGGAAGGGGAGAGGGATGGTAGGAAATGAAGTGAAAATGAGGTTTCTGGTTTTAAGTTGGGAGCTGTCACACACAGTTGGTGCTTGTTGTCGCAGCAAACGCCCCTGTTGTCAGTCCGTGGTCAAAAGACGCAGACAGCGAAACAGCTCTGGTCAAATTCAGCCAAAAAGTGAGGTGAGAATTCAGCAGACGGCTTGCTCTTTATCAGCAGGTGACAGAGCAGTGATATATTATTACACCCCTTCTAGCAAACCAATAAAGGTCAAGGTCAGAGCCGTGGCGCCCTGATAATATTCCTCAAATTGTAAATAATGCAGACGTGCCAGGAGAAGGTCAAAATAGCGTCTAAGCAGGGAGTTACAGGGATTTTAGAGCTATTAGAAGAGATGGCAAGTGATTGAGAGGGGAGACGGAAACATGAGGTGCTTTTTGAGGAGATGGCTTTTGTGCTTAAAAAGGAGGGCGGAGAATGACTCTGCTGTTCTGACTGGACGGAGAAGGTCGTTCATTGTGCTTGAAAATGGACACTAAGAATAGGACGACATTAAGGATATTTTTATCAGTGACTACTCACGATATTACTGATAAATATTGATTGAGAAAAGAAAAGGTTTGCATTATAATTCTCAAATATTCTGCCTGGTAATTACTTGTTTGTCATAAGTCTCCATTCTTCATACTTTTAAAACTCGAACCTCAAACGGAGGCTGTGCATAATACTGTGGACGCACCGCAGCCGGTCTCCTGCTGCATCTTTTCCATCGTTCATCAGTGTAATTTCTGCTGTTTATATCTCGGAAAATCATTCATAATTACAGCGATTGATTTTTTTTTCAGAGAATCTGTATATGTGATTATATTTTCAGCCAGTTTTTTAATGGGGGTTTTAAGGCCACACGCCGCATGTCATGGAAAACATGGTGATTACAAAAAGATGATTTGCTACCCCATTAAAATTGCACTGTTCCTTCTTGGCTGCTTTTATTAGTCCACAATGAATCAGAAAACATTTGTTATTACAGCGTGCTTAGTTTGCTTTGGCCCTTCCTCAGAGACAACAGGGGAACATTTAGTGATTGCCATTTTATGGGGATATGAAATGTTCGCTCAGGATTAAAAAAGGAGACTTTGTTGTTCCGTTTGCTGCTTCTGTGGAATGAACCAGAGAAATAAACAAGAAAGCTTTTGCATCTGGTTTGAACTTGTTTTGACTCTGGTCCACAGAGTCTGGGTCATACTGTGCAGCATGTTACCAAGGACAGCTGCCCAACTATCATCCAATCTAAATGATGAAGCAGTTCAAAGGAGACAAACTAATTGATTACCCACACGTGGTAGTTAAGAGGGAGAGGAGAGGGATAAGGAGGCAGCCTCTCTATCGACTCCTTCATCGTGAGGTTTGGGAGCGGGCTGGAGCCACATTGACCCGCCTCTGTCGTCCAGGCTGCCTCTCTCAGGGCTTTTGATTACCTGGCATTGACATCAAGTGCGAAGGTTGACAAGCTCCAGTTGAAGGCCATTGTCTCCCTGCTGCCTGCGGTGCATCCCAAACATCCCAAAGGCTTTACCCTGCTGCTCCTCCTCTCTCCTCGTCTCCTCCTTATCTTTCTTACTCAAAAGGAGAGGAGTGAGGGAGAGGGCCAGCGGACAGAGGGCAAGTTATTTGGGATGGATTTATGGTTAACCAGACACATGGTCGGGAAAAGACATCCGTCCTTGTCATTCTTGCTGCTATTTACGAGATCCTTATGGATTTTACTCACGTAGTTAGATTCGTCCTTTTCCTTAGGTGGAGTGGTGGCCATAACTGAGAAAAGATGAATCAACAACAGCTCATTTGGAGGGGAGGGGAAATTCTGCGCACATCCTTCAGCCGACAATTTCTGTTGGACGGCTTCGTCTTTTGTTGGCACTTGCGGCGTGATGTATAATGCATGTCCGCTGAGATATAAACATATTCCGCAGGCATTATGCCCGTGGCTATGTCCATTATTTTTATATGTACATGATTGTGTGTCAGTGGGCGAGTGGGTGCGGAAACGCTGGGAAGGTGGATGATGAAGATTCTTCAATTAATAAGCAAAAACAACTGTATGCGCAAAAACAACCAACAACCTCTCAAGGTTCTCATTACATGACAAATGAGAATACTGTTCATCCAATATAGTTCAACTTTGCCAACTATGTGTCCTTGCTTCTCAAATAGCTCTTGGGTGTAACTCAGATATAAAGAACGTTCCTGAGAACCAGGAGAGAGAACAATAAGACACTGGGGCACTGTTTTCACTGAGCTTTATAGATCAGTGATTCCCAAGCAGGGATACTGGCAGCTTAACATAATTCATTTGAAGAGAAGAGAAATTGTGATTTGATTAAAAAAAGGTCCACATATTAAGTCAACTCTAACATGGGTGCATGGAAACTAGCCAGCAAGCATGCAGATTAGTTTGAGGAGTCAGTTAAAGCTAATGGATAAACAGTAGCTGAAACCGACTGGAAAAACTTACATGCATTGGGTCAAAGGTTAACATCGATCTCAAAAAGGAGACTTATGGGTAAATTGTTAAAATAGTGAGCTGAAGTGTAGCAGAAACAGTAAATGATTGAGATGGTTAACAAAAAGTAACAGATAAATGGTTTAAAAGGTTAGAAAAAAAGTTATAAGAAAAGTATAAGAAGTAGCCAAAAACAATGGATAGATGGTTGAAATAGCAAAAAGTAATAGATAATTGATTTAAATGTCAATCATCTGTCTCTCCAAGTGGTATGATTATAGACCTGAATAACAAATAGTACAAATGTATGAAAAATATCTACCACTCTCCACTTTTAAATGAGGTGTTGTTGAAGTTGAGTTCATCTGACACAGCTGTTGTGAATAATTGCTGTGGACTAAATGTAAGTGTTCTCATTCCAATATATTTTGTTGGATTCATTGCTTCACATAAACTCAAATATTCCTTTAATTACCTCTCTCTGATGTTGACTGAAACATGTATCTTCACTGCTGCAGCTCTTTCGGTATAACCAATTAATGAACATTTTACGAAACACGTTCCATCTCATAATCAGTCAAAAGTGTCTAAACAGCGAATGATTGCTCGCTTGAACAAGATGATCTGAGAATAACAACAGTGGTATTTTAGCAGGTGTGCAGAGTAAACACAGCCTAATCAGGGCAGGACACCGGGAGATTGATGCGGAGACAGCAGAAAGATTCAGCCACCTGTTTGTTTCCTTGCCATTTTCCAGCCCCAGTCCTTCTCGGCATCCGCTCTGCGATCACAGGCAAGGTTAAAATATGCAACCGAAAATTAAAATCAGGAAGTCAACGTCAAGCTGTATTTGATCACGACGTGTCGCAGTCCATCACATCAGAGGAAAATTCAAGTGTCATTTGACGTCTCTGGCACAGCAGACTTTGGCAGATGAGTTCAAATAAAGAGAGAAGCTGGAGCGAGTGAATTATGATAGTGAAAGAAAGAAGCTGGATATTTAATGACTGGGACTCGATGCCAATGCAAGAGACAGTGGCTGCTTGTATTTTCTGATGACGGATTCCTCAATGGATCCAGACAACCGGATTAAAGCTTCTTGAAACTTAAGTAAAAAAAAAAAAAAAGTTGGAATGATAAACAACTTGAAGACATCAATTTGAAGCAGCCTAACCTTAACCCAGAAGACTGATATATTGTTATGAATGAAAATGTCACCAACATCGACGCCCTCGCAGGTGACGGTGCTCACTGCAACATTTGAGGGGAGGGGGGGGGAGCAATAACGCAGATGGCGAAAATTAAACTGTCACTCACTTAACACCCTACATTTCATAGTTACACATTTTATGAATAACAATGACAGATTGCTGTGAGAGCGTGCCGGAAAATTTGATGGCTCCCGGAGTAATGAGAGTGGAGTTTGAATGAGTTACAGAATCTGTTGATGCAGCGTCATAAATTTTAAGCACAGCAAATTCCTCAGCTCGCGCCTGTTTTAAATTTCAGATCATGGTACGATCATGATGCAATAAGCTCCTCTGGAGTAAAATGATGTAATTGGGTTGAGAGTGCATGGCTCTTAAAAAACATAAAAGCTAATTGATTCACACAGATAATATACTGAGTGCTAGTTGATTTGTGCTGTGTTAAGAGTTTGGAGGTCGCTTCTGAGAGCTTCTTTTTGAATGGAAGAAGCGGCGGGGTCGAGCGGGCGCCTCACTTACGCTCGACCTCGAGGGCAGGCCTTACAGGTTGTAAAGACAAAGGACAGACAGCAGAGGTAGATAAAATGAGTGTAGTCTTATGGTGCTACATGTCCTGGGTGCATTAAATGCCACAAAATGCTGAGAGATTCTGCAGGTTTTCTGTGCATATTCATCACTGAAAACACACATCTGTTCACCTGTATGTTCACATGTACAGACAACTTAAAGGAATAGTCTGACATTTTGGGTAATATGCTTATTTGCTCTCTGCCAGACTGTCACATGAAAAGGATGACATCACTCTCATAATATCTGTCTGTTAAATAAAAGGCTATAACCAGCAGCTAGTTATCTTACATTAGCACAAAGACTGGTTCTGTCAATCGCTAACAAAATCAATTGTTTCATCCATACAAAAATTGAAGAGTGAAAATGACAGTTCTCTTTATGGGGGGTGATTTGCTGGATTATTTCTTGGCTGAGCAGTTGCCAGATAAACTAACAGGCTGCTGCCTATAGCTTATTATTTAATGAACGGATACAAGAGTGGTATCAATCTTCTTATCAGGTGCTCTACCAGAACACAAATAAGCATTCAGTATTTCGCAAAATGGCAAACTGGGTTCATCCAAGGTGTTGCCTCACTACATCTAAAGTAGAACGAAAAAATGTTGCCTGTTCCAAATGGCAGCGCTTAAAGATGAGGCAAAAATCCTTCCATCACAGAGTCCTGCTGGCTGCATCATGCTGCCTCTGGCATGATCTCTTTCCAAGAACTCAGCATCTTTATTGAGTCTATATAGTGTCAACATGATTAATCGTATGAATGGGGGTAAGGGTGTACACTTTGTGGGCAAAATGCACTCATTCAAAAGTGTGTGAAGAATGAAAAAAAAAAAACACTTGAAAGAGAACTTCACTCCATCTCAGGTTCTCACCACTACAAACCTGGCACAAAGTAAGAGGCTAATTATCAGTTTTGGAAAGGTACACTTTACCTAACCTTCATGTCTTTGGACTGTGGAAAGAGACCTGAGCAGCCAAGCACACGCATACACACACACACAGAAAGGCCCCAACCAGGCAGTGGTTTGTATCCCAGAAACCTCTTGCTGTGAAGTAGCTGTTCTGACTAAAAACTGAGCCAATGCTCCTCCCTGGACCCATACAGGGTTACATAATTACAACAGCACCGAATGCACCAACTGCACTGAATATCAAAGTGTTGAAAGAATGAGCTGATTAACAGAGTCAATTATGCAAAAAACACTTTTGCTGATCAATTAATTTCCCATGTGCAACCCTGATTCCAAAAAAAGCGAGAAGCTGGAAAACATCAATAAAATGAGAATGCAATCATCCGAGCCCATGTAGTAATCTCCTTTATCCAATCATGTGTTTGACCAAGTGGTGAACCTCTCTCCATCCTTGCTTGTGAACGACTGAGTCTTTCCAGGATGAACCTTTCATACTCAATCATGATACTATCACCTGTTACCAATGAAGATAACAGGTGTTTTTGGATCAGTCCACAACTTTCACAGTCTTTTGTTGCTCCTGTCCCAACTTGTTTGAAACATGCTGCTGCCATCAAATTCAGAATAAGCTGATATTTACAGAAATCAATGAAGTTGATGAGGTCAAACATGAAATATACTGCCTTCGTATTATTTGTATCAATTGAGTATATGTCAAAAAGGATTTGCAAATGATCACATTCTGTTTTATGATGTTTTAGACAGCGTCCCAACATTCTTAGAGTCGTGGTTTTTATTTATCTAGAAAAACAGTGGGGAACATTTCAGACTCTGAAATATGAGGACTGGCTGTTTCTTTCTGTTTTGTGTCACTATAAAAATCAATATTTTGTGAACAGTCCATTCTTTTTGACAGTTCCAGTACCAAACAATTAAATCGATCAATTAATTTAATGAAGATAAATGTGAAGTGAAAATAAGCATTAGTTGCTGCTCTGCATATTAGTTACAGCAGGACATGGCCACATTAGAGCGAACACACACACACACACACACACACACACACACACACACACACACAGTTCATACACTGACTGCTCTCTCCAGCATTAATAACCAGCAACGTCCCAGGATGGATGGAGTGAGCAGTGAATTCAGCCCCTGATCACCAGGGCACTCTGGCTGTTTTACTGAGATTCTCTCTCTCTCTCTCTCTCTCTCTCTCTCTCTGTGTCCTCATGCCTTCCTCTTCCCTTCCACTATAATTCCCTCACTACTGTACAGCGACTGCACAGCGCAGTTTAAATCTCTGTCGAATTCTTAAGTGCTTATTAGAGAGTTCAAGAGCTTAGCTGGAGATGAAGCGGGATAGGATTGTGCATGCGTGTGTGTGTGTGTGTGTGTGTGTGTGTGTGTGTGTGTGTGTGTGTGTGTGTGTGTGTTTGTTCACAAGAGGTCAAACAAAGGGAACTTGTGCAGCGTGTGTGTGTGGCAGTGCCCGTGTGCATGCGCGTGTGTAAGTAAGAAATAAAACTTCTACAGGCCAAAATAAAAAAAGAGCAGCAAGATCATATGCCTCCAGGCACAATGGTGGGAGGAGACAGTGGAAATAGAGCATTTCTTATTCTCTCCTTATCTTCACTTGAACTCTGCAAACCCCCCTTTCAGATGCAAATGCAGCACTATTCAAAGAGAGGTCAACTTGTTCATCCTGCGTTTCACACTCGGCGCCCCCAATGAATAAAGATGCGGTTCAAACGAGCGCGGCTCCAAACATGTGCCGCAAATGGTGATGGACACGCGTGAGCATGTAAGAGAAGGGAGAAAGAAAAGAGAGAGATTACATGGATAAAATGACTGTCAGGATAAAAGAAGTCTTTGGCTTCCTGTTGCAATGTCAGATAACGCTTTGCTTCAAAGTAACACATTAGCTCCTCAGTGAGACAGCTCCTTTAAAAAACACTTTTCCAGCGTCTTCATGAGATCATAAGCAACATTAAATAGAAAAACAGGAATTTGGATAAATAAGGCAATTCACTGGCTAATTCAGAGTAGACACAGGCAGCTGCTGTTTGTGTTCACAGGAAGAGGAGGATACAGGTGCTATTTTAGATATCTCACTCCCGGGGTTTGATTGGAACCGCACAGTAAACAATGAAACAGCGGGGAAGCTGCTGGCAAAATTTGACGAACGGCACAAAGGAACGACATGCAGTAACAATAATGGCTGGTGTGTTATGTGGCGTGTCAAAGAACAAATACTAGTCTTTCAGTGTGTAATCATTTTGCATAGCAATTTGAAGTGAAAGGGGCACTCCACAGATTTTACACCTGACAATTTTGTTTCTCAAATTGGGTTTCAGGCTTAAAACTTACTGTAAAAAAGGCATGGGTGTTACTTATGATGTGAATTTTGATGCTGAGTTGTAAAGACAATAAGTTAGATGTTAGTGTCTGTTTGCCTTCTTTCATTCATTTAAGTAAGTTGACATGACTGTATCTTATTCCTGCTTTATCATGTGGGTTTAAAGGCAACTTACAGCCTGTTCGAAATTTCTCTTTGATCACTGACTGTGTTTGAATAGATCTGAATATGTTGTCTTTCTGTTTCAGTTGTCAAATGACTGTACAAATATATTTGAAAAAGCAGTTTGAGGTAAGGAGACCCTGGCTGATGATGACTGTGGCGTTCCCAGGCCAACGCTGACTGATCAAACAATGCTGAAATGCATAACTTAACAGGCGATGACCAGGTCAATTAAACATTTATTTTACATGCTTTTGATTGTATTAACATTGATCAGGCTCACAATCAGGCAGATTTACACTCAAGGATGCAAACAACAATCTTTTAACTTTAATCTCGTCAAACAGAAACTACATGATAGTCAAGACGAATAAAAACCCACTATAGCAAAGGTCTAAAGATTATTATTTTGGAGGAAAGACTTATCAGACAGGGACACGTAAACATAAACACATATTGTTAACAGCATATATTATATATTTTTTGTGGAGATGGGATTTACTGGGAATTATAGATGATCTCTACAGACTAATTTACATATATATCTGTGCAAAACACAGTGCACAAACACAATTTCCAGCGGCTACAAACCAAATTACATAACAGAATTTTATTAGATATATGAGGTTGTGTCTTGACTTTCCAGTCTCGACAACATCTGCAGGAATTAAGATCATGCTTTTCTGCAAAGTTATCAAGGTGTTAACATGTTATTTGGTGGTTTTTTTGCTTGAGAAGGGTGATTTTGAAATATCTGGAGCTACTTTAAAATGTAATTAATTTATTCATTTGTTTTGCATTGGGAGCAGCAGTGTGGTTTCTCACTCTGGAGCAGGATACAGGAACTGTGTGCTCAGTTCCAGCAGCGTGTTTACAAAGAGCCGTCAGTTTGTCTTTACAATTAGACAATATAACAAATATGCAACGCTCCCAGAGGACTGCAGGGAGTACATTGAAAAAAATCTCTTTGATGACTATCACATTTCATTAGCACTTCTCCGTTTTTCAGCAGTCATCTTCTCAAACACTGTAATCATCCCCTGTCTTCCGTTTGCTCCGTCACCGCATTATGTAGCGAAGCACCCTTCAACGTGCAAAAACCCGCCCACATTCCCTTTTGATCAGAGCCACTCAAGATTAATTAGGCCATGATTTACTTTAAATAGGTCTGATTAGCACGCTGATTAGCATTTTCTCTCTCTCTCTTTCTCTCTCTCTCTCTCTCTCTCTCTCTCTCTCAGGAACGGTTTATCAAAACCACACCTGGTCACTTTGTGTGTTGGACCACATGTGGGAGAATCGGTCAACTAATGAGCACACACTGTGATTAAGACCTCCGCATTCACATCATGATTAGCTCTGTTTACACAGTTATGTAAGCTCACTGTTATGTTACATGCATGTTGTGCTTCAGTGTTTGCAACCAAACAAAAATCCACTTTCTTTACCCAGCACATCTTCCTTTACCATCCATACTTCAATCTATATAAACTCTTTCCCTGAATCTCCTTCTCTCAACATTCTCCTCAGTATTTACTTTCTTGTTCCCTTCATCTTCTGTCAATAACATTCACCCTCTCTCACATTTCAGACTGGCCTCTCCTTTTGAATCTGTTTGTTCCTAACCTAGCCTATTTTCCTCTGCACTCTTCAAGGTGTTGGCTTTTATTTGCTGACCTCATGCTTTATCTACCTAAATCATATTTTTAAGAACAAACCAAACTGGACATTTGACTCTATTCTCCGAAAAAGTCTCAGGTGAGGTCTGTCTGACTCTGTAAGTCCCAAATACAGACATATGGGATCGAAACTACAGACATGATCAAACAAGCCATGAGACGTTTAGCTTAGCTCCAGCAAGCAACTTCCAGTGAAACCACAACATAAGAAGCACAGTAGATACAAAGTGTTAATTAGCAATATTTAGAGGTGTTGGTAGGCAGATTTTGTTGGTGTTATCCCCTGCTGTGTTTATGCTAAGCTAAGCTAAATGTTTGCTGGCAAGAGTTGAGGGTGGTGACATCACTGTTGGGTGTGGTTACAGGTGCAGCAGGACACAAAACTGACCACACCCATCAGTGATCGTGGGTGTGGTCAAACATAAAGCCTACCTGAAAATTGCAACCAGAGGGGGGCAGCAACACACTGCTTCTCAGTCTGGATCTTGATGGAAAGACATTCTAACCCTCTGCAGAAAGCAAAGAAGCTAATTTCCTGAAACTATTCCTTTAACACCATAAAATCTTTCTTAGACGTTGATGAAATTCAGATAACAGCTTTAGCTACAGTACTTGTTGCCTCAGTGTGTTGCACAGTGTGAATAAACTGCTGATACAGTTCCTACAGTTCTTGCTCCCCACATTAGATTAATATAAAAAATAACACAATTTAGCAATTTGCAATTATATTATTTACAATAATCATTTATTCAAACTGTACAAAAAGCCTCACTTGTCATGAAGCAAGAGTTTGAAGCAATTGTTTGAGGCACAAAAACAGGTGTCCACAGCTCAGAGCTCTGATTGTGAACCTCTTCAACTAAATAGCGGTGGATGATGAATGCGACCTCTGCGCTGACCCAGTCACTGACCTAGAATTACCAATGCTGGACTGCAGCTACAAAATTACAGGTTTTTGTATTTTTTATAATATCTTTGCTTGTCAGGGATAAAAAAAAAAAAAAAAGCTAAAACAAGATACAACGAGTGATGAAATAGGTCTTGCACTTTATTCAAAGACCTAAACACTCCTTAAACTCTCTCACGGCTGGGAGCGAGTTAGCCATTCAAAGGAGGTAAAGCTCCCCTGAACTTTGATAATGGGGATGACAAGTGGAAGAAGAACGGATGACCATTTGTCATCAGTTTGCCCTCTTGATGGTGCACTGACACAGTGGGCTATGTAATGAACAAGGTGTGAGACTGGTCATCCTGCTTCTCTCTGATATTTGACTTGGTGGTAATGAGATTTTTTTGGGGGGGTCCCGTGTCATTCCTGGTCCCCAGCATGTGTCTGTCAGTGGCTCAGAGGAGGCGATAATGACATTCGGCGGTTCCGCTAAGGACCAGCGATTAAGGGATTGAAGAGGCACCGGAGCATGAACGTAAACCTTCGGTGCATAAAGCTGTGTCAAGATTGCGCAATGTCCAGGGAGAACATATAGTCACTGCTGCCTCTGGCCGGATCATAATGTCTTCATATTTACTAGAGTGACTCCGGAAATCATCTGATGAGGCTGAAATATGGACAGAAATTGAAGCAGAATGGTGTAGAGGAAGGAGACTAATGGAATAGCATAACGGATGCATGTGGAGACCAGAATAGAAAATGACTTTATTGTCTATCCAAAAAAAAATGAGGATATCTAAATCATCAGGACATAATAGACGGACATCACTCACAACCAGTGTGTGTCATTCAAATCACAGTTTTTACACTCCCAACATGTTTCAGGATAAGTCTACTGATAATCTGCAGTTTTTGTTATTGTCAGAAAATCTGATCAAAGACCAAAATCCAAAGCTAAAAATGCATCACCATGGCCTGATGTAGTTTATATGCTGGACACGTGCATTGTTGTCTGGAAGCTACTATTAAAAGTACATCAATGAGCCAAACTGTGGTGGCACTGAGAATCATCACAATAAACACACAATGTAGCTGAGTAGACAATAACGAAAATACAGAATATCACCTGCCTCACCCTTGAGGTAGGCAGTCTGGATTGGCCTACATTTTCAATTGTATAACGGTTATTTTCTTTTTACAGCCTTTAGAGCTGAGCATCATCCAAACAAGATGACAACTCAAAATCAAAAAAACATCACAGGAGGCGACCTGTCTTGTCGTCAAGCTCTTTATAGAAACATTTTGAGTCATTTTAGGGCGAGAGGACAACAAAGCCGTGCTTGCAGTGATTGTAGCTGAAAACTCTTCAACACATGTTCAAGTGATTCAAATGTTCCAACTACAGCGAAGACGGCAAAGTTTTGGTGAAAAAGTCGAGCCCCCAAATTGCTGTTTATAATAATCAGCCGCCACAGAAGTTAACAGGAGTGCGACACTGCTGAGCTCGATTGAGCTGCGGTTAGACGTGTGAAAACACAAACGCGGTGTGAAACATGTCACTTCCCGGGTGCTGGCTTTGTTTTTTAATGGACTTCATTAGAATTGTCAACCAGGACAGCTGCAGTCCAATAAGACAATCAACACTTTGCAATAGCAGAGGATGAAGAATCGTCTCCAACCACGATAACGGTTTGTTTATTTCACCCTCAGCTTACTGATGGACTGCGTTGAAAAGAACAGGCGCAATGTTAAATACATCCCTTCATGTATCAGTAGGCCATTTTTGTGTTTATCATATTCCATTTTTCATCAGTATGCAACATTTTTTTTTTCTTCATCTGGCCTGTTTCTCTGACAGACATAATTTTGCAGCGATAAGCACCTATCACATTTTCCTAAATATCCCATAAATCCTTTAGACAAGCAGTAATGGCTCTCAGTGCCCTTGCTGTCACATCTACTTTGAGTTGGTGCGACGCCAATGCGTTATTACCCACAATGTCCCGTGGCAGGTAGTCCGCCTTGTCTAAACACCACTGCCCACCAAGGTAGAAAACCAACACTGTCATCCAGGAAAATTAGGGCCACTCAGAAACATTCAAAATTTGACGGAATTTTTTTTCCCCCCATCCTGCCAGATTCAATATCCAAAGACAGGCCCTTTAACAGGCTCAGTCAGGTGTTTGAGGACGAGTAGAGAGCGCTAGTTGGAGCAAATTGGGTCCACCCACTTAACATGTTGGAGTGTAAAGACCCCTGACGTGATCTGGATGAAGCCACAGGTGAGTAATGCTGTTTGATTTAGATTTGCTCGGCGTAGCGAGGGAAGCGGCGTTCCGAGTCCTGAACTCATCTCGCCCGCTCGAGCTAGTGTCAGAGTTTATTAGTAAAAGCAGTCCACCCTTTGCTATATGTTGTGTACATTAGCATAAACATATGTGGCTGCTTTCTTTGGCACGCAGGTGGGTGATTTAATTAACAGAGGACCCTCAGGGCCCCTACCACTGTAATTTCACGGTGTCGGGCATACTTGTTCCTCATCACTGTAACGCAGAGCCCTGTTTCGAATTGTCAAAACAAATTTGAATTAATAAAAATATCCCCTTAAACTGGTTGATGTCAAATGGGGTAATGAATTCGCTCTATCTCTCCTCATCCGGCGCGCTCCCTCTGTTTATGAACACAGATTTCGACTCAGGATGAGGCCATTAACGTAAATGAATGACACATCCCCTCAATGTCAAAGGTCAGCCACCCCCATTATAAGTGAATAATTTCCATGTGAGAAAAAAAAAAAAAAAAGACGCAATGTCACAAGCCTCAAGCTAGGATTCCATTCAGCTCTGACAGGGCATTTCGACTGGAGGCAAAACTCAAAATCTATTCAGCAGTCAATTTGCCTCCCCAGCTCTGATTATGAGCACTGCTGCAGCAGCGGGGTTTGATAGCTGCTATAATACTGCCAGACAGTCCAATTTCTCCCCTCGCTTCTTCCCCATGCCATTCACACACAGTCCAGCTCTGTATACATAACCTCAACTAACTGCTGCGATACACCACTGACTCAATAACAGACTGAGAAAAAAAAAAAAAAAAAAAAGCAAATCACTTCCCTCACATCTATGTATCGGGCATCACAAGGAATCCAAATGCGTTTCACTTTTTCTGATGACAAACAAAGGTTTCGAGATGCAGTCAGCCATGACAGTTTGAACAAATTAAAAGTTCTCAATGGCCAAGGCAGGATTTATGATAGGCTTTGACAGCATCTCCTCGGGTTTCCTTTCTTCACTTCCTTTCCTTCTCTTTGAGTCTCCCTATCAGTAATTTGTCTGCATTGCCAGCCATGGACTGATTGTAATAATGCTTCTATTGAATAGCACAATCAGCCCTCCGGCCGCATATGATTTTCCTTGGGGATCGCTCGCTCTGTCTTCACAAAATAGAAAAAGAAGAGAAGGGAGAGATTTGTATCAAGTGAGCATGCGCAGAGAAAAATTCATTATCTTTCATTGAATGCAAGCTAATATGCTTACTAAGTGACTCCTTACATATCATTGACAACATGACAAAGGACGTGGTTATGGAAAGGTGAAGGTCAGTTGAAAGTTTATCACACGGTCTTGAATGTATATTTGTTTCATGGTTCTGGTATTGAGCCACTATCCTTGTTCAGACTGCTGATATTTTTATATGTGTTTTATAGTTTTGTGATAAAAATGTCTGCAAAGCACCAGCCCGTGGCCTCTCCTCCTGAATTGTGGACAATGATAAAATCGGCTATTTCCTCTGTCGATGACTAAGAGGAGCGACTGCTGTTTGCATGAGAAACACTTCCCTCTGGACGAAAGCCACCAAGACAGCAAGGCTTGAAATTGAAAATTGGAATCCATCATCTAATGGCATCCACAGAGTGGGTCTTAAGTGATGATTGAAAGCGTTGGCGCAATGCCCAATGGGGTTCTCGCATGAACCCTTTTAGGGTTTTAAGGTCTGTAGCATTTAACACCATGCCCGGGGAGGAACTATCTGCACAGTTTGAAAAGCTTTTCTCGTCGCTTCTGTTATCTGCACCTGTGGTGTGGCGACTGTCACCGGCGAAAGTAGTGAACAAGCAAATTGAAAAACGGTGTATCGGTTTTGGTTTTTTACTCTCTGGAGAAAAGGTATGTTGTTGTGTTTACTCAATCTTCAAGGCTTGTTCATAGATGTTTGCTTCTATACCAGTGAAGCCTGGTTTTCCTTTGAACGGCTAAATCAAACTAATTCTAACACTGCTTTTGTGCTACTCTCCATGGGTTGAAACTTTAAAAGCAGGTGCACTTCTAAACAAACTCCCAATCAGGGATGTCAGAGTAGGGTTTTTTTTTTTTTTTTTTTTTTGCCTTTGACAACTGATGAAAACACCTGGTGTGACAACTTTTTGGGGTCTGTCCAGAACTGCAGGAGAGTTACAGGCCTTGGAGAATGCAGCAGTGGGCATCTGCCATGTGATTCTGTGCTGAATGAGCCTGTAAGCGATTCAGATCGGACTATTTATGGAATAGATTTCATGTCGAGAGACTGGCTGTGGATATCCATGCCAGAGAGAGTGGCCAAGGGAATCAAGGAGCCTACTCCATTTGTCCCAGAGACATAGTGCCAGGGAAGGACAGCTTCATGTGAATAAACCTGAGGGTTCACTCACTGTGTGCTATAACAAAAGGTCATGTGTTGTAGCAGCTGAGACAACCACACACTTTCACTGCCATGTAGTGCATATTACTGGGCTCTCTTGGAAAGTCAATACACTAATGAGGATTTAAATATATTTTAATTTTGAAGACCATCATTGGGGAGAATACAGCTGCCTTCATGACCTCCACCTCCCATCTCAGAAGCTACATAGCTACATTCCAAGCTGAATTAACAGAGATGTATTTCAGATGTGGAAACTAGGAAGGCTCTTTTTTCCACCTGGTGGTGACTAATATCCACAGTTTCTGGGGTAATATCTGTTTTAATCACACACTGGATCCACACCATTGTTTATTAGAGACATTTACAAAAAATAGTGTATATAAAAAAATAATTACTCCAAAATAACTTGGCATGGGAATCCAACTCACTCCACAGCTGGATAACTCTCAGAATGAACTATTAGAAATGTAGACAGTCTCCAACATTAGCAGCTTTATTTAGATTACATGAAAAAATGTTTCTTATTAGTTGTTGAATTGTTAACTTTCATTTACATTTACAAGTGCTTGTTGTCTCTTCTTCCTCTTTCTTCTGTTCTATATAATGTGAAACAGGTCTGGATCAGTGTTTCTGTGTTTAGCTTAAAAATGAAAGTGTTTTGGGGATTTGTTTGCCTTGAGTGACGTGTCTGTGCCGGTGAAGGTGGTGGTCCTGCCCATCCTACCTCAGTCACTGAATGTCTTGGCTCCAGGAACAGAAGACTTGGCAGAAACGTGAAAGAAACTGAAGAGAAACATTGGCAGCGATTGATAACTGAAGGCTCCAAAACCTCCATATAGAGACCAATGGTTGACATTGTTAGTCCCATTAATCAATTAATGTACTCAGTGTGTTCCACTTTGTTCCATCTCTATTTGTATTTTCAGCTTATTTAATCCTTAGAAAGCAGTGATGATTTTGCATTTACCCATATAGATTAATGGCATTTTGCTACGTCAGTCCCAGAGCAGGACATTGACAGAATCTGGGCAAGAAATCCCAGGTTCCCGGCACCTGGAATCAATCCCAATCCAATTTAACTCCATGCCTTGTATACAACCCTCTCAATCTTCCATACACTTTCACAGCCCTCAAGGTAACAAAGTTAAATGTTTTCTAATTTAAACACAGACTTAGTGGTGAGAGGATAGCCATCACATTTGTTCTCGGCTTAGTGGACCTCTGCTCAGCTACCGATACGTCTTAAATAATGCAGTCTCTATGAGGTGCCCCTGTGATTCTGTATGAATTTTTAAAGTTCAATAAACGTTTCTTATCCACTGGCCATACCTAATGGCACCCATTACTATTTTATGCTCAAGTATTTTGTACAGTGTCAAAGTATATTGCATTGTAGAGCATTACTACGGCAGCCTCTATTACATTACTGCCTCACGTCTGACCAAAACTTTTAGATCTTTACAGGCGTGTGTGGATTCATCACCGCAAAACCAAAGCACCAAGTGTGACATTTAAAAGCCAGTTACTTTGAGTGGGACAAATTTTGCACAAGAATATAAAGACTTCAGTGTGTGAGTAAACCCAAATGTTGCAGGCACATCTGTTGCATCATGTTTAGCATTGAGCATGCACTGTAGGTTCACATTCTGTTACCACTTTTCTGGCACACAGCAAAGTTGTTCAAGTGATATTCTTCAAGTCCTGGTAGCTAGTTTGAGTTAAATTATGTTGTTTTGCTTTTACGCTGTTGAATTCAAGTGGGAAACTATCTGTGTCCAGAGGAAATCAAAATGAACAGTGTCGCTTGTTTCCAGGTTGCAGCTCCAGCAGAGTTGGACCTTGCACAAGTCAACTTGTGCCCCTTGGCAGCACCGGTGTGTATTTCGAGCTTCAATTTACAATGAATGGCATCGTGTCCCCGTTGTTATAGACTGTGTTTGTTTCACAGAATCTAATAATTTCTAGTTTTGCATTGTGTTTATCATGTTTGCTCACCACAGCTCTCTTAGTTTGCTTGCTCATTTCCCTAGAGTTGCCATGTCTGAAGGTTTTCTGTAAAGTAAGATATTGTGAATAGACGTTTTTTTTCTCTTCTATTCTGTGCTGTATAGGACTCGCACTGACTCCAATGACATGCCTGAAATTTAAATCCTGTCATATGCAAAGCTTTCTAAAGAGGGATGAAAGGGACAGAGGTCAGAGAGGAGTGAAAGGAACACCAGTTACATCTCTGTGGAAGGATTATGTTAAACTTAACACCCACTACCACACTACTCAACGCCATATGTAGGTCATGTACAGTTGTAAGTCAGGATTGATTCCTGTTTGACTGGAGGATTATTTTGAGTTGACTGACGTGTTCCTCTGAGGATTTCCACAAGCCCTCACCAATCTATATTGTTATTAATGGAAAAAACAACGCAGATGTTGTTGTGGTGAATGTCACAGCGGAATCAATTCTTTTGTTTCTTAAAATTGTATTTACATGCTTCAGATTGTTGATTAATCAGGATGAATCCTCAAACCGTCGGCAAATTTGCAAAAACCCGACTTCTTTGTGTACATTATAAGAGTTGATCAATGATTTTCACTTGATGTTATTTTCACCGTTAAGTGCCAAATGCCAGAGACTGAACTTTGACATTTTCATTTTCATATCTATGGTTGACAAAATGCTAAAAGCCTGACAGTAATTTCAAATAGGGAATAACAGTTATCATCAAGGCCTGCTTTGTCTTTAACTGCAACTGCCAGGTTTCTAGCTCAGGTATGTGGGGAAAACAACACGGTCATGCACACAGACAATCTGCCACATTCACTCTTACTGGTAGCATTTTTCAGCTGTGGTCGGCTGACTGACTGGTAGCGAGCGTAGCCCACGGCAGGTCTGCCTGGTGACTAATGATGCCTGCGCAGCAAAACAGAATTGAAAAACAACAACTTTCACAATTAATAATAGGCATAAGGGCAAGTTTTCAATGCTAGGAGCCACACTTACCCGAGAACACGACAACAAAGCGTACATAATTTGTTCAATTATCTAAAATATCTGAGGAGTGTGGCGGCCGTAACCCCCGGGCGGCACACAGGAGCATGATTAGGCCTGGCAGTGTGAGGAGTGTGTCTGCGTTTGCCTGTCTGACACATCGTGTGTCTCAGAGAGAGAGGACACAGTGAACATGCGACTGAATGAACATGTGCATTAATGACAGGATAGTGAACCTGAACAGGGCTTAGATACTGTGCAAGAAGCTTACACAAGTATATCAAGCTTGAGTGAAAGGATTTTACTCTGGGCTTCAGTTATACAGGAAATCAATAAAACCTGCATTTTGATTATGAGGTGTCTGGTTTGAAAATACTCCAGGTCCACAATAAATGCATTTTGGAGAGGAAGGTTGTTTCTCCTCCACATACTAAAAATAATAATTGATAATTAAATGATAAGTTTCCATTTTATTGAAAATAAAAGTTAACTGCTGCCAATATGACGACCTCACTATGATAAAATCAGACAGGTTTTAAACAAAACAACTGAGATTTAAATATAGACTTAGATCACAGTTTACAGATCAATTTCCTGGTTCAACATTGTCCGACAACGTTGCAGTGCAGACGCATAGTTTTCCTGTGCAGTCAAGGATTATTACAGACATTTTGGACGTGCCCCTCTTCACTTTTATCTCAAGCTAAACTGATTGAGATTATGTGGCTGAACGGCTGTCTCGTTCACAACCTGTCTGATTGTCTGACCAGATGTCGGCAGCTACTTTAGTGATTATTAACCGGAATTGTCCTTTCAGTTTCCGTGACAATGAACAGGCTGCACAATGAAAACAGCACATCAGCAGTGCAGCAACTTCAGTCCTCTACCATCTATACACACAATGCATTCCTGCACACTTGTGGAGAAAACCCCATTTGGGGAGTTCTCAGAGACAAAGAAACAATCACAATCACTCTTAGACAGATGGTTTTGATTAAAACAAAAATGCATGTTTTCCTTCAAATGTGAATGAGATGGACAACTGAAAACACATCTTAATGCATGTGTTTACCACAGTATGAAGTTACACACACCTTCCGGCTTAACACTCTTCATTTGTGCAGAATATACTGAATGTGTAGCACAACCTTTCAAAACTCAAGAAAAAGTGATGTTTCTGAAAATTAGCTCCTCTAAAATGGCCAACAATAATGTTTAATTCCTGCTGCTCCATCAGGGCACCATGAGCCTTTGTGCCCCTTTTATTAGCATCTAAAAGTTCTAAAAACTATCCTCATTCATTTCATCAAAATTCATCCCATTACTGTTCGGCATATTACTATTCAATACTTTATCCTATCTTTGTAATGAAATGCAAAACCCAAGAGACAAGGGCAAAGAATAATGTTATTAAATTATAAAGAAAAAATTTCCAGACGTTTTTCTTTTTTGGCCTTATCAACTGTTCAGGTGACCTAATCCCTTTCTCTTTCTTCCCTCCTCCTTCCTCCTCTAACCAACCCTCCCCCCCCCACCACCACCACGAGAATCTGGAGCGATATCCTTTTGTAGTCCACCCAGGGCCGACTTCATATGCAGAAAGGTATCTGTCGAAGATAAGGTCTATGCATTACTCTGACAGTGTGCAGAAGTGCAGAGATGCTACAAGTAAAAATAATCAGGACGCAACTCCATTCTGCAGAGCTGCAGGGCTACACAGGCCAAGAAGAGAGATAGAGAGTGACCTGAAGGGAACTTCAAACTCTGCCACACACACAAATGAAAATGAAAGATACAAAGAAGTGCAGGAGAATGTTCTCCTTTCGTTTCCTTTTGCTTCAGTATTTGTTGAAGATCAGCTGCTAAATGTTTTATTCAGCAGAACTTGGCTCAATCTCTGAGGCCCTTTGATAACGGTGCTCCACCTAAAGAGCAGTGCAGCACAATAAAAAAGAAACACCAAAGCACACGGTAAGGGCAGGGAGGTTTGAGTCAGCCTGTTTCAAACTACACTACCATTCTGAATACCATGGATTCTTCATGATACAGCAGGAATTTCAAGAGCCTCTTATGAGACTTTTAGAGCGTAGTCAGGTTATGATTCCAGTGAAGTCACGCCGCACCTCCATCAGCTGCCTGCCAGAAGTGAGCGTCTTGGCAATCACTGTCGTAAACTCATACTTTGAGCATAGAGATGGATAGAACTAAAACAGATCTAAAATAATTTCGCTTTGTATGAATCATCTGTCATCTGGTCAAAAGCTTTGACAGGCAAATCACATACCAACATCTCGCCTATCGTGTTTATTTCCACATGCATTTCTGAAAACTTAAAGACCATTGCAAAGTACGTGGATTTCAAGGTAGCAACCATGTGGGTTCGAATTTGCTAAGATGAACTTGGGAATCCAAACTCTATAGCTGGATCTAGATAGCTAATTAAGCCAACATGAGCTTGATAAGTAGGTTAAGAATGCTGTACCTGGCTGATGTTTTAGTGCTCACGGTTAACTTGTATTAAGATAAGAATAGTGCATATTTCACATCTTCACATCTAAAACAATCAGAAAGTAAAAGTTTATTTCTCACTGTTTTGTTATCTCTCTAACACTACTCCTGCTTTTCATTCACTCTCTAGCTCGCTCGACCACCGGTGCACTCTCTCTCTCTGGCTACTATGATAGACTGGGCTTAAGAGACTGAATGATGACCTAGTAAGTATTATAAGAAAAAATGTAAAATCAGAGTCTTCTTTCATTCTTCACATTGCCTTGGTTGCTCTGCTTATGCACTTGGTTGTATTCTGCTGTTTTAATATTATAAGAGAATAGGAAGTAGACTTTAAATTGGAACAATATCGAGTCTGCAAAAACACAAAAGAACGCATATTGAGAAAAGCCTTTTAGACCATTTAAATAGAGACTGAATGGAACACACTCGTCTCTTGGCCACACATGTGAACAGTTCTGTTTTTTGTTGGTATCATACTAATATAACAGCTACATTCATTCGTTGTTTTTTATATCTTATCCACATGAAGTAGTCTGGAAATGGAAATGAGTTGGCCTCATCTGAAACAAACACTGTCTAATGACTGACGGCATGCCAGCACCTCGAGGATATCCTGTGAAATTTCAGCTCTGTTCTGTGTCTCTTGAAATCCTGATTCTTAGTAAATAAAATCTTTATTTTTATCACAGGCTGTTTCTCTTATTCCCCGCCCCATACACCGACTCTCCCTCGTGCTTTTCAATTCAGGGCGACCAGCATGTGTTGTAGCCATTCCAGAAATTACACTGCACCGCCACCACCTGAAGAACGCTTTTGTGTTAAATAACAGTTATACAACAGGTGTACTTCCAGCCAAGCAGCCTGAATAATCAAAGCCTCATTCCACCTGTTCTGATCATTCCCATGATGCAACACGAGCCACGGCATGCCAAATACTGTGAGAGATGGGACCTTCCTGGCAGCGTTCGTCCTGTTATTTATTCCAACAAACAGTATGCATTTTAATAAGAGTATAAATTAAACTCTTCAAACAATGCATATAATTTGGTAACAGTTGTAAAGAGGCAAAAAATACCCATGAGGACTTTCTTCAGTATGACTCAGCCAGGCCTCATGCATAACCATATCACTGTTTTGTGTACCTATACGCGCTCTTTCTTCCGGATTTATGTGTTGTGTTTGAGAGTGGGGCAGTGTTTCACAGCCAAAGGCATCACCATTATCCAAGCTGACTTATTCAGGGACATGGTGAGTGTGTGTTTATGTGTGATTGTGTGTGCACGCGTGTTTGTGTGTGTGTGATTGTGCGCGAAAGAGAGGCTGACGTGGTGAGCGTGTCATTCTGCAGCGGGGCGACCTCATTCTGTCATAGTGCCAGAGCGCCTGCCTCACGAGCAACCCCGTCACCATGACTCACTCATGCATAAGCAAACACACAAACAAACACACACACACACTGTACACAACTCGTATATCACTTGTAAAGGGGTAAAGCTATACTTTCTGGATTTTATTACAGAATTTGTACATTTGCACTTCTAAACCTTTGTACTCAAAATGGCACACATGAGGCATTTGAAAAGACTTCTTAGCTCATCAGCTACTAAAGTTAAGGTTCACATTGTTGACAAGACTGTCTTGTTAAATGTAGATGTAAGCAATAAATGCTTTTTAATCTTGAAAAAATCCTTACAAAAGTTTCATCAGGAAGGAAATATATTCAACATTTTTATTAGAGCTCAAGGTGTTTTGAGAAACAATGAATTCAATTTATGTCAATTTACCAGAAAAGTTCCTCTGGCCCCCTGAATTAATGAAATCCAGGAATGCCACAACACTGCTAATAAGACATGAGATGGGGCAAAATGCATGAGCAGTCACTGATTTTAGATAAAGCCCTACCATGGTTTACATAAATTCAGTTTTCTTCCCGACCTTGCCTTGACCTTGACTTTGTTGTG
Organism: Centropyge bicolor; assembly: GCA_037975185.1. Lineage (NCBI taxonomy): Eukaryota > Metazoa > Chordata > Actinopteri > Pomacanthidae > Centropyge > Centropyge bicolor. Next base: position 4,344,821 of record JBBMOC010000005.1, read on the forward strand.
TCATCCCATTTCAAGATCTTAACAGTTTAGAAAGCACAATACAAAGATAACCAAAACTATAAATATAGTAGTAGCCATTTAAAATTGCCAACTAAATTGTGGATGTTCACTGGGTCCCTGCTGTTCTTGCTCGCCATGTGATCCCCCTTGATGACATAATGAATGTAGCTCCCCCTGAAACAACTTGCAACAACTAATGCACCAGGAGGAGTTGTGATTATGAAAGTTGAGACCTTTCAAACTGAAGAGAGTCCATTTATAGTTCAAATATGAAACACTGATGACGGCATGGAAATGTGCCTGAAAGTAGCTGTGGACAAAACCTATGCAAACCTATGCTCAGCTCAGCACCTGCCACCAAATCCACAAGTTAGAATGGCAGCAGACAGAGCTCCGAAAAACCTTGCCAAGACCCCGGCCCCTCTCACTACAATACTTTTGCAGCTCTGCCTGAAGAATGGCTGCATGTACTATAACCAACAGGGACACTGTGGCGCTTCCTGCCCAGAAAAAGGAAAGACTCACCAGTAGTCTGGAGAGCTGTGGTAGTCCAGGCCCAACTCCCTCTAATGCCCTCTTGGCCACTGGCTCATGCACAGCTCCTCCTTAATGGTCACCCTCACACTGTATCAGTTTTCATCAGCTCAGGGGTGGATGCCAGTTTCCTGGATTTACCAGCTGGCTCGCCAGTTCAACATTACACAGAAGCTCCTGGAGGCCAGTGCTCTGGACGGCCATGTCCTCGCCTCAGCCTCCCATCACACTGCTCTGCTGCATCTCAGCATGTCAGGTAAGCATCATGAAACTCTGTCATTTTATTTGATTAATGCTCCTCAACTTCCAGTAATTCCTGGTTACACATGGTTGTTAAAACATAATCCCCACTGACTGGGTTACTGGAGTGATACGAGGCTTGAGTGAGCACTGTCATGCTGTCTGTCTGAGAAATGTCCCATTTCCTGTGTTTCCGGTTCATGGTTCTTCTTCTGAGTTTCCTGTCTAAGGTACATTTGGACTTGAAGGAAGTTTTCAACTAATCCCGTGCCACTTCTCTGGCTCCTCACAGACCATATGAATGTGCCTTCTCCCTGGCACCTCTCCCTCCAGGGGCCTCCCTGTTTGCTCCAGAGGCCAAGGAAAAAGATGTCAGTGAGTCTCTGGCGGCTGGCATCACTCATCCCCTGCAGGAGTCTTTATTTGAAGAAGGATAGGACCCTGCATCCCTGAGTATTGAGGACTCAATGATATCACGGTCAAAAACAGGGACCCCCTGTCTTCTATCTCATTCTTTTTATCAGCATGTTGTTGGAGACCTCAGTCCCTGACAGACATCTGAACTTGAATCCCCTTGACAAGTAAAGAAACATTTCTCAGAGGAGCTATTCAATCAAATTCAACAACCTCCCACTTCAGACTCTGAAAGTCATTAATACATCTCTTTTTATATTCAAGTTCTTATGCTGCATTTACGCTGACTACTATAGTGACAAGGACCTACTTATACCACAGTGTCACCAAGAAGTGGAGAAGATTTACATCAAATGAATTCACTAAACCTTGCTGTACGTATGACATTTTAAAAGTTAAACCGAGCAAAAAAGTAATTCAAGTCCACCAAATGTAATTAAAAGATTTCTAAAAGTACTTTAATGTCGCATCTCCTTAAGTGAAGCTTTTTAGCTTAGGTTCAAGAACAAATTTAATTTTCTAATCAAAAGAGTCATGAACACACTTTCTGTCAAACCAATGATCACACTGAACAGTATTTAAAGTAGTTTATCTTGTGTGCTGTCACTGCAGTGGATACAACTCTGTGCAACACCACATCTACACCCTGATGGAGGAGGCGAAAAAGTGGGAGACTGGGAGGTGAGTATTGGACCTTTGAATGCAGTTCAATGTCTTTTTCACATTTCATACACAATGTTTTTGGAGAAATATTCCATCTATGCTTTATTGTTTCTGGAACCAATGCATAGATATTTATGTTGTTTTGGAGACAGCACTATGTATCTATGGCCACAGACACACAGCTACTGTAGCAGCTGCTGCTCTCTATACCGAAATGTAGAAACTACATTATCAATTTACAGCTGCAATAAAAGTTTAAATAAAAAAGTAAAATCATGTTGGTGAATGTATTTGTGATGACTGCACAGAAAAATACTATTTACAACTTTCAGAATTCAAGAAAACACTGAACACATCAAATGTCGGGTATTGATTTTCAAAAGAAAGAAAAACGAGTTGGCGTTTTGGAGCCAAGGTTACCATTCTTTTCAATAATGTAATAAAATCAACTTGTCAATCAAAGTGAACAGCATGTTCAGTTCTGTCACTTGTTGCACGTCTATTCAGATGACGGTGGGGCGTTCCAACATCTGAGACCTGAGCTATACAGTCAGAGGAATCAAATCCAAAAGACACACTTGAGCAAACGTATCAAATTGGGTAGAAATCAACCGAATAACTCCCAGAATCAATTAATAGTTAATTAGTGTTTTAGTATTTTAGGGTGGAATTTGACAGAAGCAGAAAAATGCTTGATTCCAATCCTTTAACATGCAGCAACATAACCACTAATTCCTATTTGTCCTCTGTGGGAGACAAGACTCCAAGGCCTTCATTTAAAGCAACATGCAAGAAGTTTACTTGAGTCCAAATGTGCTATGAAAAGCACATCCTGGAAAATCACGTTTTATGGCAGTAAGACAGATAAGAGATCAAATTTATAACATTGTTTTTAAAAGTCTTAACTATATTATATTAAGATCATACAAGTGGATGTTGATGAAGCCTGTTTTGAGCCATGTCCTTTGTGGGGCACAGTGAGCCTCTGGGAGACCAGCAAAACTGGCCATTGCAAAGGATAAAAAAAAAAAAAAAAAAATTTTCAGAAAGAGAACTTTGTGATACCTTTCATACATCCCACCTTCTTTAACTACGTAATAAAAACAACTATTAAAGCGTCTTCCTTGCAGGTCTCAGGAGGTGAAGCACTGCTGGGTGTCTTCGATTCAGCTCAGCGCTCAGATCCGATCCCAGCCAAACTACCTCTGTCACAACATGCAAATCATCGTTTTTCTCAGCGAACATCACCTTTGGGATCTCGCAAGGCATTGTTTTAGATCCCGACAACATCTGCAATGACACAGTGTTGTCTCTCAAAGCTCATCTCTCAGGTAAGGACAAGATGATGTATGCATCCCAGCGGGGGAAGGTGATAGTTACAGTTGCAAAAGTATTCAGCATGAAAAATGGCGAAAAGAAAATAAACAATGAGAAAATGAAGCCCTTGACAAATATTACAAACGATAAGATTCGATGACGTGCTTGCATCAGTCATGTACATAACTAAGGGAAATAAATATGACATTAATTAGTAGGCACTTCATGTTAAACAATACAGAAATACCACTAACCCCCTGCACGAGACTGTGGGAGCTTTAAGTAGCTCCTTCAGCAACAGATTAAGACTCCCCCCCCTGCAAGAAGGAGCGCTACCGCAGGTCTTTCACACCAACTGCAATCAGACTCTTTAACACTTCACTATAGTTAACAACTGCATTTAAGTTATGAGTGCATTTTTTCTGATGTTCACTGCAAATAGTTTAATAATGTAATATCTTTCCGGTGCAATACCATAGCAATTTCTGTGCAATAGCATTTATAGCATCTTTATTCTCATATGGATAGTATCTATTACTTATGGATGTCAATAACAAGGAAAACATGTAACATAGTGTAAATACTCTACCTCACTCAATACTTTTTCTTGTCACTTTATTGTTCTATGCCACTTATTTTTCTTGTTGCTGTTATTGCTGCCTTATTTCTTAATTAGCCACTTTACTGGTATTTATTTTTGAGTTACTGTTTGCCTGTTTCTGCTGCTGTGACAAGTAAATTTCCCCTAAGGGGGATCAATAGAAGTTATCTTATCTTATCTTAATAAAGAAGTAAAAGTAGAATGCATTTAAGTATATGTTCAGGAGTGTATGCAAATGTTCCTTGCATATTAAAAACTTGAATGCCATATATTGCACAATCTAATCAATTAACTAGTATCAAAGTAGCACGTGAGCAGAATGTGACTGTTAGAAGCTGTTCCTTGTCTTAAAGGCAGGAGCAGATGTGAGTCGTCTGTGATGCCATGTAGCGTTTTACAGAAAGCCTTGCTAGAGAGGAGCAGTGTAACAGTGCGGTCCAGTGTTCTGTCGATCCCCTCCCAGTAGGCTAAAACCGGGGCCATTTGAACATGATGCATTGAGCAGTGTAATGGCTGTGACACAAAGAAGAGCCTAAAGCACTCAGTGTAACACCTCAGGGGTGTCTTCAGCTTCCCGGCTCCTCGCAGCGCAGACAGTTCGGAGGTGTTGTCCAAGATGGAGTTCACTTTAGTCCTGATCCTCCCCGTCTGCTCCTGCCTCCGGGGTATCCAGCCTCGACAAGACAGCCATCCTTTTTTTTTTCACAGGGATTATTAATCTTTCCTGCAGACCCTGCCTTGATGTCTCCTCCCCAGCTACTGGCTGCAGAGAGCGCTGTGCTGCCCACCGACTGGTAGAACATGCTGAGCAGACTATTACACACGGGCCTGACAGTCCTCGGGAACGAAAGTTAACTTCCTCTTTGTCAAGTGCCTCCGGTGTTATCATGTCAGCTTTCCATTGTATTATCGTTATATCATCGTACGAAATCAAAGGAGAATTTCACGCAGGGTTGCAGTCGTTATTGTGTGGTTGAGTAATGTTTCAGTCAAAGTTCCGTCTCCATTTGTGGGTTTGAAGTAGTGCCAGGCGATTAATTGTATTCACATCGTAATTGCGATGTTTAATTTGCTCAATATGGAAAAAACATGACATTGGGCAAAACGATTTTCCCAATGGTAATTACGGTAAAACGTCGCTGCGTGCTTGCCTTTACTTCCTGTTTCCTCTCGCTACAACATGTCGGACGCTAGGAGCGAGTTTGTCCAAAAAAAACCACATTTGACATAAATGTCTTTTTTTAGTCTTATCAAAAAATTGAAATTAAATCGAAAATCAATTTTTTGTGAAAAAAAAAAAAAAATCGGGATTATGATTTTAGTCCACATCGTACAGCTCTAGTTTGAAGTGTTGGTTAAACTGTAGCAAATGTGATTTTACTACAGATCAGGTTCTAAAAAATACAGATAACTACACCAGCTTTTTTTCTGTCCTCATATAGTAACTTAAGTTCCCACTGCATATATTTGTCCATAATCATTGTCACACACTGTGCAATGATTGCATTGATGCTTTGATTGAAAAGACCTCTTGAGTGTGTGTGTGTGTGCATGGAAATATACAGCCACTGCTTTCTTTTTTTTTCTTTTACCATGGTCTTTGGGCAAGAAGTATGACGCAGGGTGATGCACATCATCTCACCAGGGAACACCGCCGTTCTGTTTCCCAGCACTGATGCATGTCAATTATCCAGAGAGGCAGGAGTTTTATTGGATTTTCTCCCTGGACAGGCACAGACAGACTACTGTACCATGACTGCCTCCTCTGCCTATATAACACATCTAGGATGTTCTACGGGTGTCAGCTCACACATGTCCAGTGACGTCACACTATTTGTCTCTTTGACAACCAGGATTGGCACACAGCTCCCTGCATGGATCAGCCTAAATTGCTCAACGTAATGAATGCCACCTCATGGGGAGACACACATTTATAAGATTTCATTATTAGCAATCAGCATCCTTCAATGTCATTCACTCATTCAAAAAAATCATTCTTTCATTCAAAAACATGACCTGAGAGTAAAAAGAAGAATTCACACTTCTGTCCTTCAAGTCTCAAATCTGAAATATGAATATACTGCCAACGGAGTGTCGTCACTGCAGCATTGTCTGTTGTGTTGTTTTTTCTTTGGTGACACATGTTGCTGGTTGAACACTGAATCCTGTAACAATTTTAAAGTGTTGAAAAATGGTTCACTTCACCAGCTGCAATCAACGCTTGTGTGCTGAAATGACGCATTTGAGTGTGTTAAAATGGCTCACGCGTTGATTATGTAAAATGTGTTGAATCAATGTGCTCGTGTGTTGAAATGGCTCATAGTGTTGTCATTGACCACGTTTGCAACTTGCGTTAAAATTCTGCACAGCGCCTCTCTTTTTGCAGTGCACTGTGACACAAACACAGACAGAATGGTTTGTCGTGATGAAGCAAAGCGATGACTTAGATTGGAGAGATAATAATAGAATATTTTATACAGTAGGTGATGTTACATTTAGGATCCTAACATCTTTAGAAAAAGTTGTTGAAGCCATGTCAGTAACTTGGCAGGCTGATGGTGAATATTCATTTTATATATTTTTATAGTGATTTTAGATGAGAATGATTAATCGACAAATTCATTCAGTTTGAATGTTGAAATATGTTGTTACTGAACACTTTGTCGATATGTTCAAAATGGATTTTGCCAAATATGTTAACGACAGGTTTTTAATTAAAAAAAACCCAAATATAATTCTGGTTCAAGCAGATACTTATACATAACTTGTTTTAAGCGTGTTCTCTTTTGCAAATAAAGTAATACATGTGTGTCCTTAAAAAAGTCAGTCCACTGTTTCTTTACTTGTTCCACCATGTAACCCTCCGAATTTACATGATTAGCTGCATCACTGACCATCAGCCTCTTTTTTTGTTTCAAATACCACATCTCAAACCCTGAAACCGCATCTTTTCATTCCTCTGCTTCCATCTACTTTCTTATTCTGCAGTTTCAATTTCACAGTCAGTGAGACTGCCACTTCTTTAGGGTCTTTTCTTTCACCCGTCATTGTCTGTGACATTTTGCCTAAATGATAATGACAGGAAAATTACACTGCTTTAAACGAGTTAATTATTGGCATTTCGCTAAGCATTTGTGGGTAAATATGGAGACAGACACTTGAATCCACAACGATCCCATTACCACGCCGCGAGGACAAACTGTTGTAGGTGTGGAGTCTGAGTGAAAGCATCATTTTGGGGAAACGCTAAAACTGTGTGTTGCTCAAGTGCTAAATGTGTCAAATTAACATAAATCATTAGAAGTGCTACTAGTAGCTTTCCAAAAACAGATAAGTCAGAATAATCATTCATCCTAAGAAGTCGGTTTGCAGAAGATGTGCATCGCTTTTCATCGGACTCCAAGAGAAATACGATGTGGTTGCATGAGTGCTGCGGTAATGAAAAACAGGTGTCGAGTCTGATGCTTAAAATCTTCCATCTGCACTCGGCCAAGAGAGAAGATCAAATTTGGAGCGTCCAATGATATGCATCAATTACTACATCCAGGGCCTTCGGGTCTTCTCCTTCTCTGAATGAGGAATGAGGTTCCTCAACATGTGTGAAGCTTTGTCCTTAGCTTAAATGAGCCTTTTACAGGGTAAACTGCACCGACTGTAAATTTTTTTTAACATGTCCTGACATGAAAACGCAGCTGAGAGCGGACAAAGAGCGATGGAGTCAGGAGTGGCGTCTTGTTTCTGCAGCCCCTCTGTGGATCATATCCAGGTACATTTGCCACGTCTCTCCTGCGCACGGCGGCAGTAATGGTGCCCCCTGGCCAGCGCTGTGTGCTCTGCTCAGCGCGGTGTGGAAATCACCCAAGGACAGCAGGCAGAAACACATTTTAACCCACGCTGCTGACATCCATCTAGCCCTTGACACCGCAGGCTCAGACCTGTCTCCTCTATTCAACAACAACATGGTGGATCGCAATCACAGCGCCCCGACTTCCCTCCTCTCACACACGCACGCGCATAGGGACGGGTGGGTGTGTGCCAGAGCCACCTCACATGACAAATGCACAGTATATGGATGCAGGAAAAAAAATTACATAATGAAAAAAACATATCCAATGAACTAAACTGTCAAACACTATGGGAGCTGCCACTGAATATAACACTGTAAATTCATCTATTTGGGATCAGGATGTGTGAGCACGCAAACGCATGGTGAAAGTTGTTAAAATTTAAAGTGGCACAGTGATCAGATTTCTATATTTCCCTGCTGCGCGACAGGATAACAACCAGCAATTATACGTGACTGGCATGAATAAGACAAACAAGGTGTAAAGTATCACCCACGTGTTCTTTAAAAAAAACGAGCAAAGCATTCATTTGATGTGTAAAGACTGACTATGAGAAGTTTTATGTGGGTATAAAATAGATCCACGGCAGGCTGAGATGACATGTAAAACAAAGTATATTCACGAGTCAGCTTTTATCTTAAGCCACTCTGAAAGCACGCTGCTGTGGAAGTAAGAACACAGTAATCTCCACGTAGTAGCCCCCCAGCCTTGATTGTCTTTCTCCTTTCTCGGGCTGTTTAAAAACATCAATTGGGAGAAAGTGTTTGCACAAGCGATTAACTCCAGCTAATGATAATGAATTAGTGCCGTATTGCTCCACCTGCACAACAAATACACGTGTCCTTGTTTGACTCCTGGGGATGTGCCTCACCACATCTACCTCTGTTAAAGGAAGAAATCGTCAAGGAGGATGAAAGCAGTGGTTTATGTGATTTACATTTTTATCATACATCTTTGTATACATCTATACATCTTTTTCATTTAGAACTGTCTTTTGTTATGGTTGGTCAGCTGTATGTTTGGTATTAAAAGATATTGTGATTTTCTGTGGCATACTTCACCATAGTGTTTTCCCATCTATCCATCCATTATCTACCGCTTACTCCTTTGCAGGGTCACGGGGGGGCTGGAGCCTATCCCAGCCGACTTCGGGCGAAGGCAGGGGACACCCTGGACAGGTCGCCAGTCTGTCGCAGGGCACATATAGACGAACAACACAGACACACAGACAACCACTCACACTCACATTCACACCTACGGGCAATTTAGGGTAGTCAATTAACCTCAGCATGGAAGCCGGAGTACCCGCACCTGCACAGGGAGAACATGCAAACTCCACACAGAAAGATCCCAAGCCCTGACCGGGACGCGAACCGGCGATCTTCTTGCTTTGAGGCGACGGTGCTAACCACTGAGCCACCGTGCAGCCCTGTTTTCCCATCTATGTGGCCTTTTGTGCAATGAAGGAATGATGCATATAAGTGAATACAGGTTGAATGCAGAGGCAAACGAGTTGTCATAACTGTGGTGGCATGGATTTCATTGAAGTGTTTTTGTGATTTTAAAAGGGAGATCCTGTAGAACTTGTTGCATGTTAAAAAAACAGTTGTGCTGTTTTGAACATTATGATCTCAATATAGTCCAGTATGAACGGAAACCGACATTTTGGCCTTTGCTCATGGAATTAATTTCACTTAAATTCATCCTCACCATTGCATCTGTATATGTGTTCTATCCTAAATTTCACTTTTTTTTTTTTTTTTTTTTTTTTTTTAGAAATGATGCATTTTACCTGATTACAATGCAGGAAATCATGAATTGCAAGTTTGCTGATTCATATTCACAAACCAGCAGGTAAGTACCAGTTGGAGGACGCAGCACTTTCAGATATAGACTTTGAACCTCAGACAAAAGCCCAATTTTTCTTTTTTCTCAAAGTGTGTGTCATAACCAATGTCAAAGCAGTTGTTTGAGACTGAATAACGTCCACATTTAATTAGGCTAATTTAATCTGTGACTGTCATAAACCCAGATTCCTCTAATTTTACTGTCAGCATAAACGTGTTCAGTTCGATTTTGCTACCGCAGTGACGGCGGCGTCCCTGGGGGGGAGCACACATAAATCAACGTCTGCAGAAAAGACAGGATGTAAAGGTAAAGGATAAAATGTTTTGCCCACGTTAATCATCATCCTGTCAGCTATCAAATGGCAGATCCTATTACAGTGAATGCACAAACACCCCAAGCATTGATCAGTAATCAAAGCTCCTCTGTGTTTTAAATCACCTACTACCATTTGTTCCTATTACCTACGCAGTGCTCATCGATCGCCTGTTGATTAAGCTAACTTAACGAAGGGATAAAAGCTGGGAGCCCCTCTGGGGGTTCTCTCTACCATCGACCATCTCAGTCAGTGTGTGTGTGTGAGTGTGTGTGTAAGTAGGAGTGAGATGACCTGGCCCGACCTCCCACTTGCCTTATAATGAAAAGCCCTCTCTTCTCAGGCGGAAACTCTGTGACCCCAATATCCTTCAAACTTATAATACGGGGAAACAGCTGGCCCTCTTCACAGGGCTCTCTCTCCTTCTCACCTGTCTCCTCTGTGTTTTGCACACACACACACACACACACACACACAAGCAATCACAATCACAAAAGATATTGCACTATCCGCTTGATCAATCAACTTCCCACAGGCGCGTTTACCTTTCCCATCTCAATCATGCAGCTAATATACTCCCTTTCCCTTGCTCAATTTTCATCAGCGACGTCACCAGAAGAACGACGGCAACTGGCGGCGGAGCACGTGCACCACCTGTCACATCCTATGACTAATTACGGCAAAAGCAGGGGCCTCGACTGTAATTTCCGCCGTGACTTTTCCGAACGTGTTTATGTGGAGACAGAGAGGCGGGAGAGAAAGAGGGAGAGCAGAGGGTTAATGGTTTTCTGTCAGTCATCGATGATGAGCGAGGCTCCAGGTGGGATTTACTGTAAAAAAAAACAAAAAAACACTTGTGATTGTTGCTTACAGGCCATCGACGACGTGAGTGAATGAATCAACTGCGGCACAAATCCCCAGTTGCAAAACCTGCATACTGATCCTGCTCATTATTCCTTCATCTCAGGAGACGTTAGATTGGGATGGAAATAGAAAGGGAGGGGAGACAGAAGGAAGGAAAGGGCAGAGGAGAGTATAACACATGGCAGGGAGGCTGTCAGGTCAGGCAGCCAAGGACGTGAGGGATGAAACTACGCCCGAGCAGAGAGGAGCGTGTCCCGGCTCTCCTACCCCACCGGCGGTCTCCTGCCCTCCTCTTCATCCCAGGAGATGAGAGGAAGGAGCAAAGAAAAAAAAAAGGAGAGAAACACTCGTGAGTGAAATGGTGTGAGAAAGAATGGCTCGGAGCGGTGGCAGCATTTTTTGGAGGAAATGGCATTTCTCTGGAGGAGGCGGCTTCTCTGCTTTATTGGATGAGACGGAGGAGAAGCAGGGAGCAGGTTAAAGAAAGTGTGAAGGAGGCGGCGATACGGAGGATGGAGCAGGTCAAAGGGAAGAGGATGAGGGCAGAGAGGTCGAGGGGCTCGTTTCACAAGCACAATCGCTCTCGGTTTCGGCCTCCCTCTATGATTTAACTCGCTCTCGAGACATCCTGTAAAACACGGCTGGTGTCATTCCTCCAAGGTAAAACGGGGACGGCGCATTATTCCACAACCTCAACAGTCCAAAATATGTCCCATTGGACCAAAAGTCCATTTGTCCAACAGCCCGTTATCCCAAAAACATAGGCCCACTGCTCTGAAGGCCTGTTCCTAAAATTCACAGTGTAGTAAGTATAGAGCTTTAGAACATCTAATAGGAATAATGTGTTACCTCAGACTAAAGATAAGAAATATATATTCAAACTTGTAATGGAAGATTGAGCCCACTGTGAATTATCCACAGTGGAACACAGCAGAACCCGACAAATTCAGTTGTTTAGAGCGGCCTCAAGCAAAGTCAGACAAAGTTTGAATATGGAAAAAAAAATATGTAATGGTCTGACTGCAAAATATTATTAGAATAATAAAAGTCGTTCTCCCATTTCTCACCTAGCTGAGAGTGAAGTTGAAGGTGAAACTGCGCCTTGATCTTAAAATCGACTCGGTGCGCCGGCCAAAAATCCCAGCCTGACCCTCGTCTTTCACTGATGGTTTCATTACATTTTTTTCTTCAGGTCTTTACAGAATATAAACTGTAGCTCTGGGCCATTCCTTTCTCATCTACCTTTCCACTTAAGGAGGAGGAGAAAAGGAGCAGAGTTTTCTGGCGAGTTTTCGAGATGGATGTTGAGCCTGAGCTGCCACAGAAACACATCTAAAGGCGCTGTATGTCGTGAGTTAGTTAGCTCTGCTGTATAGCTGGCTGCTTGTGGCACAAAACAAAATGACATTTATCCGTAAAGCAATGCAAAAAACGCCTTTGCATTCAGTGAGAACAAACCATTACTATCACACAAAGCTGGAGAAATGGGCAACACTCCCTTAACTGTTGCTTGTTTACAGCTGGTTATAAACTGAACATCCGGTTTGGAAGGGGAGCCATTAACGGTTATCTGGAAATGGCCCTGTTGCTATAACATGAGCACGTCTTAGGCCCAAGTGACGAAAAGACGATTGTGACGTGGACCCCATTTTTTTAAATAGATATGATTATCTTTCCTTAGCATGAATTCAAAATAACTACAGCCACTCCACTTTTTAAAGCATCCAGTATCTTTGGCGAGTTTATTCTCCCTTTCCACAAATAGTGAAGTGGATCCTTTCTCACACACACACACACACACACACACACAATAAGCCAAGGTATAAAAACCGTCCTTGGCCAGATACTGACAACATTTCATCCATTGCACTGCACCCTTGTCCTTCTGAGATTTTAATGTGTAGGTAGTAACACCGTTATAAACGTGTAATTAGAATTACTGAAACAAACAGAGTGATCACAGTAACAAGATTTTTTTTAAAATCAGCAATAAAGTAACAGTTTCAATATTCTGTATTTAAGGACATCACGTCCTGTAATAGTCCCCCATACAAGCTGTGCTTCATCTTCAAAGCCTGCACAAAGAGATTTTTTTCTTTTCATGGAAAGTAGTCCATAGCATTAAAAAGTTTGAAATATGAAATGAAAGCTCAAACAGATCACTGGGCCGATTTTCTCTTTATGTTTCTGCCTGCTAACTTCACAGCAATATACTGAGAAAATCCATCTGTAAATGAACTCAAATGTCACGGACAGTGTAAAGTGAGAGCAGTCTAGACAGAATTAGTGCTTCAGTGGAACAGAAGATGAAGTAAGCCGGGGAGGGACGGAGGATGTGGAGGGGGGTAAAGAGGGCGTCCCTGTCTCCTCTCATGCTGCAACGCCACCGCTGTGTTTTCCTCTGTCGTCTGTCAGTCAGCCGACAGAGCAGTGAGCCTGTGTGAGCTACCTCCATCAAAGTGCGCTTCTTGCCTTGGGCTACTGGTGTGTACCACTCTGTGATTTGGTCTTTATATCACCCCTGCCAACACACAGACACACACGCACACACATACATACACACCCCCATCATTACTGTTAAGATCCATCTGGGTCCCCTGATCAAAGGAGAGTGAAGCATGGGGCTTGGAGGACATGTCTGATTACTACTGCCTGAGGCAAGCCACGTCACCCACATCAGCCTTATCCCGCCATCATCATCACCATCACCATCATCATCATCCACCGCTGCAATCAATATGCCGCCAGGAGACCCTGTAGAAGCTGCTGCCATCCTCACATGAACATGTATAATACATATGCTCAATTACAAAGGAAGGAAGGAATCAGAAAAAGGCATACACAGTCCTGTGTACCAGTTGGGTTCAAGTGGACAAAATGTGTCCTCAACCATTGTTTGGGACCACAATTACATTCTGCTATAATCCGAGTGTCTTTTCACAAGGACACGACGCTCAATGGACCAACAATCAGAGAAAATGTTTGTACCACCATCGACCATCAGATAAATGCTTCTGCACTACAGATGGAAAAGTGTGAACAAAACTGAAATAGTCAAAGTGTCAGCACCTTGAAACTCAAGTACATGAAACATTGCAAACACGTTTTCTTTATTTTTAACTTGTAAATGATTTAGATTAATTTGTATATTCCTGTATTTACTTTGACATTAAAGAATCTTGTTCTGTTGTTGTTGTACTTCCTTTGCATTGAGGAAAATGTCTACAAGAATAAGAAAAATGTGCATTTACTGATTTAGCAGGCTTCATGTGGGGACTGGGTTTCAGCAGGCTGACACACAAATGGACGCATTTAAACAGACATATGAATGCAGATAAGCAGCCATGCACAGGGGCACAATGCGACGGCACATAAAGTACCAGAAAATTTAAGAGAAGCAGGATTTGTGGGGCAACATTACCATGCTTTACTGAGCCTCTTTTTCTTTTCGAACATAACTCAAGCCAGACTACAGAACAGTATTCATGGACAGAAACTACACCACTAACATTTTCTTTACACAGCCAATATTATCACATCGGTACTTTCGCTTGAAATGCCATCTCGTTTCCCTTTCTCACCCCATCTTCCTCCCACTTTCTCGCCCACTCCATCCTCGCTTTAATGCCAGCGCATCTGATTTAATGCGCGAATGCAATACCAACAAAGTACATGTGCACCCAAACACACTCGCAGGGGCATTTAGAAACACATGTGTGCGTTCAGATACGCCGAGGTTGTGTATAATTAATCAGGAAGCATGTTTCCTTTAGCAAGACTAAAAATCTAAAGCCCTGTTAGAGGCCCCAGGTGGAAAGGGGCTTTTAAAAATATAATTTCAGTGGAAACATTGTGTAGTTTTTTCCCCCTTACTTTGAAGAACATTGTGGTTGTTATACTCTTCACTTGCTATCTAAGCTATATCTAAGCAGGTGTAAGCTGCTCATTGCAAGATGACATATGTGGTACTCATGTTTTTATATAGCAGCACGAAAAACAAACTCTTGAAGTGTTTGACATTAAATCCAAGTGTAGACATGTTAAAACAGATGCTGGATCTTGTCTCACAGATTTCGTCCTGAGGGTGGCGATAGAGTACAGGCTCCAGAATCATTCAAATCAAGAAGGTTTATCCACTGAGGAACATGAATATACTCAACAAACATCAGGACTGTGTAAAGCAAAGCTAACATTTTGCAGTGCCTGTACGGTCTGGGGAGCATGATTGATTTTTCTTTTGCACATGTGGAAATGTTGGGCTGGAAGAAAAGGGAGGCCAAATATCATGAATTCAAGAATTAAAGGTCATAGTGTGAATATCCAAACCAAATTTCATGGAATCTGCAGCCATTTGTTTTGTTAAATTTGTCAAAAGCTACTATGGCAAAAATCAAGAAATCAAGGTGGGGGTGACAAATTCATACTGCAGAAGACTGTGACTAAGTGCTATTGCTATTCAAAAAAAATTCCAAAAATTAGTCAAGCTAATAAAATCTTTTGTATTTTTCTTCTGATTTATTGAATTACATCACCCAGAAATACACCAAGATAATTTATTTCACTGGCAAATATCTGTCAACACTGCGAGACTGACAAAGTATCCCCTTTAAGATGATCCCCTTTCAAAACAAATTACAGAGCTGAAAGCTGAGTGACAGCAACCGGGGTACTTGAATATGAATCAAAGTCTTCACTCAAAACAACTGTGCCACTCGGTGCGTATGCGCCCGTGCTTGTTTGTGTGCCTCTCAATACTTCAACCACGGCTCCTCTGTCATTGCCTTTTTAACTACAGACTCAACAACCTTGCATCATATCAACTGATTGGCTGTAATGATCTGTGCTCACAACATGATGACTTATTTACTTATTTCATATTTTAACACATTCTTGACCTGAATTAATGTGACTCCTTTAATTCTTAAGGTCAAAAGGATCCACTGATCGTATGTGTTATAGAGAAGAGGCAGCATTTGTTCATGCATGTGTCCTTGGATAGCACACGTTACATTTGTGTGCTTAATTGCGTGTGTGAGCGCGCTCCTCTCAGGAGGCTCATCAGCACTCACTCTGTCGACTTGTCTCTCACTCCCAAATCCTTTAGTATCTCTCCAGTGAGCGCCGATTTATCTCACTTGCTCACGCCTCCATTAAAAGTGGAAGCCAAATAATTACTTAAGGTTAAATGGGCTCTTGAGCAGCACATAAAGCTCTCTGTTTGCCCCCCATCTCCCCATCCTACCCCCCCCCCCCCCATCATTCATTAATTCATTTGTATTTCTTTTTCTGTTAACTTTTGTCCTCTGCCGGCGACTTGCTTGGCTGGCAGAGGAGATCACACAGCTTCCACGTTTCAAGCTCTGAAGATGAAAGTCAATGATAGATGATGTATTGACTGCGAGTCCAAAGCGTCCTGCTGGGAGGACACATTGAGGCGTGATGTGAAATACAGGTTGTTAGATCCAGGAGAGGGAGCCTGCTGCTGAACGAGAGGAAATGTATTTGTCATTTTCCAAAGAGACTTTTTTTTTTTTTTGGTCGGTTTCCACTGCAATGGAAACGAAACCGCTTAGTTCTCTATGACTGATGCATCCTCGTCCAAGCAAGTGGAACAAACAGACAGATATAAAAGCAAGCGAACGCCTACACTTGCGTGCCTGCTTGACCCCTTTGTTCACACCTGAGAGAGGCTCGAGCACTGAGATTATTTTCCTTTCACATCCATAGAGTTTTCTTAGATTACACTCAATTAAGCCGCAGACTCAGTTAGACAGTTCAGCCTCACCTCCAGCAGATTAAAGCCAGAACTAATTATTGCTATGAGACAGTCATTTGATGCGGACATTAGTTGTGAAAAGTAAGAACGTAGAGGTCACAGTGGTTGACACACACACATCATGCTGTCTTGTTAACTAACCACTAACAACTATTTTTCCCTCAGATCTGTATTTGCCTCCTCACCCCACCCTGTGAGTTATGAGAGAGAGGACAGAGGTCTCGTGCTGCTCTCAGAGGCTGCAGCCACCTGTCACCAGGGTCATCTACAATGACTAATTATACTAGATCCAGGCTTGAAACTCCAGGGGCAAAAAAAAAAAAATCAAAATCCACGCCCTCTTCCCTCCCTCACCCACTCAGGCCACGAAGGGGATTAAGGCTCAGGGTCCAGGGGCTCGCTCGTCGCAGAGAGGGACAAAGGCTGAAAGCTCCTCGACAGGGAGGGGAATTAGTTTGGGATGGATGGAAGGAGGAGAAGTAAAGAAAGTCCACAGAAAAGCAGCAGACATGGAGGATGGAGAGAGAATAAAAGAAGGAGGAAGGAAAGGAGAGACGGGATGAGAGCTTTAATGAGGTGCTCATCTGAACGGTGCACAGAGCACTGTAGGTCGTTGATTCCCGACACCGGGGACAAAACATGTGCCACAAATAAAACTGCTGCTCTTAAATGATTACATTTTTAATGTTTGTCGCTGCTCACAGGGGGCAAACTAAAAGCATTTGCACTAATCCACAACTTTAAATGTAGGATTTTTATTTGAGTTCTATTTGACTTATAACAATCTTAACGATCCATCTGCTGTTTCCAAAGCTTTCAACCGCATCTCAAAGCCTTCCCAAGTTGACATTGTTGCTCTGCTTCCATGGAGACGCTTGTGATGCAAGTATAAATTTAGAAGACAACAATGACATCAAATGACTTAAATAAAGTCATTTAGCGTTCATCTCCTTAAAGTACATATATAAAAATATTTCTGCTGTCAAAATCATGATAATCATCTTTATTTCATATCCTCAGAGACATCTACAGTAAATATGCATTTATTTCACTGAATTTTCAAATGGGATATTCTATGTTGTCAGACTGGGAGGTATTTTTCATTGTGTTGCTAAATATCCAATGCTTTTCCCCCCTTTTTTTCAGTAGGCTTGTCAGTCATCCAGTATCCCAATGTAAATGTTTGTATTAACAACATATCAGTATATGAACATTTAAACCTAAAACATCTAATTTCATCTTCTGAGACCAAAAGCACTGATGTGAGCTAAATGTTACTTATAATAGATATAATACATATAATGCAGAGATTTTATTGGAAAGTCCTTAACTTACAACTCACAGTGGAAATTGCAAGAGAGGCAGCCAGTCAGCTTTGTATGGAGATCATATGGCCATATGACGGTGAACATATGGAGGCTAAATCTCCATATGATCACAAGGAAGACATCATAGTTACTTTCTCATTCACACTCACATCACATTCATCAGGAACAATGCAACATAACATAATTCTTCTCATCATTTAAAGCATAAATATGTAGCTGGTTTTCAGACACAACCAACTGCATGCAAATATCAAAATTAACTGGATATTAACACAGGGCGCTAGTACACAGACTACAGATTACATGTGATGAGAGTGAATGACTGACTTCTGTGTGTTATCAAAGTGAAGTAATTAATACAACTAAGTGATCAGAATACAGATAAAACAATGTATATAACCTTGGGCAAAAAAACAATGGCTAAAACATTAGATGGATCACTAAACAATAAAACGTGTTTTAAAGTTTAAAATGTCTTCTTTTTTGTTTTACTTATCTCGACTTGTAGAGGAAGGACATTCTCCTAACTTTCACTATGGCAAAACAGTAGTACTGAGCAAGAAGCAGACATGCAAGCAGATAAGCTCTGGCTGGTTTGCAACTGTCAGCTACACAATTTCAATAAAATGTATTATCTCCTAAAATAAATATATTTACTGATGCAAATAATCACATACAACATTCTCATCAGGTAGGTAATAAGCGAGGCCAGCCGTCAGTTTATCACCAACAAAGGAATAAAATAAAGCAATTATAGAACATGTGATAAAATATTTAAAGAATAATGACTGTGGGGTTTGACCTCGAGCACCATTTTATCGGAGGCAATAATTAAGCAATTACATCACGTTCACCAACATCACCACCATCATTATGATCATGATCACAGGCATCATGAGACTTTGTTTTTTTCTATCCATCAGGCGCACACACACATCCAGATTATCAGCAACTCTAAACACACACTTAAAATGTTTGAGCTGGGAAGCCTGTAGCCTCTGAGCCTCTATTTGTTTAGTAATTTCATGACTGGCTAACCTTCCTTCTCTGGGGCATCTCTCTGACTCAGTTCGAGGCCCCTGTATGTGTGGATGTGTGTGCATTTGTGCTTATCAAATATTACACACCACCGCAATGCATACCTATTTTTCACACACTTTCTTCATATCTTGTCTCCTCGGCACCGGCTATCTACAAAATGTTTCTCGCCCATTGCCCACATGTATACAGACGCTTATGCATCCAGCATACATAAATCAAGGACTTTTTGTTACTATGCAGTTGCCCAGTCTGTTGTCCTCCTGTGAAACTAAAACCTCTTTGAAGCCATTGCTGCTGACAAGCAAACAGACATTTTCCTGCTACTGAAGGATCATCTCGGCTCACGTGCCTCGCAAATGTGAAAACACCAAACATTGTAAAGCCTGAAAAGCGTTTTCATTTGTCACAGCACACTAAGCAGTGGTGGCGCCTCCAGGCAAAATGAAGAAAGTCTTTTTCCAATTGGCATGTTGTTGCATTCTTAAACTGCATCATAAAGAACCACATCGGGGCTCATTTGCATTTCTATTGCATTCTCACACAAGAGGTTGTCCCAGGTTATCAGGAGTAAAGCCTGACCTCAACTGATCTGTGATGGCAGCAATTACATGTGGTCACCAAAGAAAAGATGTCGTTGCTATGTTTAGCATTCAGTTGTTCTCCTGTAGCTCTTCCAGTTGCTTTACATCTAAAGGCATGCTGATGTAAATGCATTGGTGTTCACACGGCAGAGAAACCTTATCTGGACCCTCAACACATATATATATATATAATCCATCATTGTGACCATGCCAGAACTGCTAAAGCTCTTCTATGTGTGCCACTGGGAGGGTTGTGGCTAATGTTAAGCCCAGCCACCAATCCTAAGGAAAAGTGGACTCCAGATTAAGACAAAATGCATTGAACGCCATGATTACGCCTGGAACTTATAGGCTTTGGTGAGAGGAATGATGGAGTGCAACATTTCTATCCCTGCAGCTAGTCTTCGCCACTGGCAACGAATGCAGTCCATTCCTGGAGATCTGTGGCACCACTGGTCTGGAAAATCTGTCTAAGAGAGAATGGTTTAACATTCAGGAGGCTTATGTCATCCCCGAGGTAAATGAGGCGTGGACAACACAGAATGAAGTGGTGCTGGTTGCAGTGTATGATGAACCACTGGTTGTGTGTAGAGATGGCAGATATTACAGCCCAGGTCACAACGCAACATTTGGAACTCTGCCTTCTTGATAGCATGTCAGATTTGGTGGTGGAGCAAGAGACTGTTGAAGTGACAGAAGTGGCTGATGGCATGGAGAGATGTGTGTCGAAGCTTGTAGAGTATGGTGTGCTGATATCTGTGACTACCACCTCCACATCCAAACATACAGCATGAATACTATCTCTAATACTGCATTCCTTCTTTCACTGGACATGTGATGAGACAACGACAAGGTATGAGCATCCTCCATACACGCAGAGCGCATACAAGCAGAGCTTGAGGCCGTTGTATATCTGCAAAAGGCAGACAAGGCTCTCCTACAAAAACTAGAAAAGACTACAGAAGGTTTTCACACATGGCAACTCAAGAGTCTTCAATCTCTGTCCACCAAAGTTCCTGAGGGAGAGCTTTGAGGTTCGCCTACATGTACCTGCACTGGACCATAACCATGATGTCAATGGAGAGACAACAAAAATAAAGGAGGGTCAGAAACAAGCAGCAGTATATACTAAAGGTGCTTAACCGTTTGTGGTCACACCGAAAAAGGTGGACAAGCACTTTACCTTCAAAAAGGACATTGCGTCTGGCAGTGCAACAGCTAAAAACAGAGACACTGGCCCAACACAAAGATGTTCAAAAACCTGACAATGTTCACTCAGCGAAAGACTTCTGAGACCCCTTCACTGACCCAGGAAACTCACTGGGAAAGATGTAGCATAAAAAAGTGACATCAACAAAGCACATGAAATGAAATACTATTTTAAGGTGTTTGTTCAATTTTACAGTAGAGTTATTGTTATTAGATTTGCTCCATCTTTATGACTGAGTTTCATCAGTTTATTATTAAGCTGTAAATGCTAATGTGACCCTGGTAATATTCAAAGTCGTGGTATTCTGAGGATAGGAAAGTAGTCCTGATAGAGGTCACCACACAAGCCTGGGTCCTGTTCCTCCTACTGACGTGCTCCCTGGCTCAAACTGTCAGTATGTGGTTAACCTGAGCACATTGACTGAAAAAGTGGCCATGCTGTCGAGTGTTTTTAATCACATAGCATGAGTGAAAATATACACACCATAAACATGGCAGCTCAAATCGCTGCTTTTCGGAAAACAAAGTCTAAAAAATGTTGGTACTTAAGAGAAAGGCAGCACATCCAAAGAGATGGGTTGCCTATTTTGCAGCGATGCTCAGTCTCATTTAAATCACTGTGCTACAATCACACAGCCAGAACAAGCTCTCTACAGTTCAGAACAGATCTTTTCACAGTAGCTATACGGAAAATCCAATCGCAGAGTTTTACACATGCCAAAATCCACCCAGTCGTTCAGCAACCAGACTAATGATCAATTATTCAGTTTTCATAACCATCTTTAAATTCTATACCAAACAATGGAAATTTGGCCTGATTCTAAAAGAACCCATTCGTTGAGTGTTGGTGGTTGTTGCAGACCTCCAAGTCATTGCATTCTAACCTTATATGCATAATCAAAATGGACATGATCATGGTAAACAAAGTCTTTCAGCATTCATCCTTGTAGCATTAGCAACATGTTGCGTCATGTGTCTGCATGCTTGCATAGGATAATGCCCACATACAGCGGCATGGAACCAGTGTCTGCCTTGCTCTACCTGTAGTTCTTCTCCCATCCACGTCACAATATGTCAGTGAACACCTTTAAAATGAGCTGGAGAGATGGCTGCACTGACACACACAATTATCTCGTATTGTGCCTGTTGCACACATGCTACCGGATGACTAATACACCTTCTCCATCACTTCTCTGCTTTCATTACTCTTCAAACCAGGGGGAAATTTCTACCCTTGGGTTGAGTTACATCCACCTTGTTGAAAATGTTTGAGTCAAATAAACTGAAGTTGAAGCTGGAAATAGTTTCTCCCTCTTCAAATCTGTCTCCGGATGACAGTAATAGACTCTGGCGGCGGTTGGCTGGTGGTCCCTCGGGGTGGGGTTCCTTTCCCAGGGGAGGCACGTATTTAGGGTGTGTGGTAGGTAGTGGGCTGGAGTGCTGTAGAAACAGGGAGCTCTCCTTCTGCTACTTCTTGTTAATCCACAGTTCATTGACAGGTGTGAGCAGCAGAGTCTCACTTTCACTCTGCAGCATTCTACAAATTCGCCAAATGACTTCACACCGTCCTTCACTCCCTCTCTCCCTCGCTTTTTCCTTCCAGCAAAGAAACAAAGGCGCACACACACACACACGAACACACACACCTGCCTCCCTCTCATCGCCATCAAACCTTGGCTCGCTTTCAGTCGCTGTTTATTTGAGTGGCAGAAATTTTTTCGATTTTGCACTCTGAAACATTGACATATGAGTCACTCAGCCCCCCCCCTCTCTCCCCCTCCCCCCCAAGACAAACACGAGCCTTTGTCTCTCGCTTCACATCAATTCAAGGCCTCCAGTCTTCACCAAATGTCTTTTTAATGAAAACTGCTTCGTCTCATCACTCAGTGAGTGTCTAATGGCTCCTGTATTGCTGCAGGTACCAGAGAGAGGTAGGGATATCTGGCACAGGAAAGCACAACCTAGGATCAAGACAAATAACGCGCACACACACATACTTGCACACACTAGCGCACGCCCACAAACTCTTAACATTTCAGCCTCACTGAGTATCTCGCAAATCCAGAAGTGCATGCAATTAGTCTGGCTTCTCTTGCTCCCATGACAAACAGGAACAGTGCGGGTTGTTAGAGCAAGATATTTCTGACTTCATTTAATCATCAGAGACTGTGAGGTGTGGAAGAAGAAAAAAAAAAAACAAGGGAACAGGAACAAAGCAGTTTTCAATAAAATGGAGTGGCTAATGAGGACGAGGGCTTAAAAATCAGACTACATAAATGAGAGCATAATCATGTACTGTATATGCATGTAATCATGCATGGCAGGTGAAAACCGTATCAGCGATGACTTGATTGCATTGTATATTCTCAAATCAAGGCACAAAAGGGCGAAATCACAGCTCTCACCTCAGATTTCCTTCCCTACCCTCTCCTCCTCTTTTCTCCCCCTCTGCATCCTTCTCTTTTTTCCCTCCCCCATCATCTCCTTCTCTTCCCTCTCCCCTCCGTTTATTGTCTTTCCTCGCCTCACCTCACCTGCCCCCCTCCCCTTCCTTTACTCGACTCTCCTCACCGAGTGGAGGATTTGCTTGCTGATCCTGATCCCACACACAAAAGGAGGGTGGATAATCAGCTTCCTTTCTCATCCGGCCTGAATCGGTCCTCTTGAGAATTCCCACGCGATGCCATGCCTTTCCGAAAGCGGACTGTTACCCATTATCCCTCATCTACTCAGCCACTCATCCCTAATCTTTGGCTCTCTTATCCCCCCCGCTCCTTTTGCCTTCTGCACTTCCATATTCAGCAGTCGCAGGATGGACATGATTCACTTTGAGATGGAGTCGCTGTTTGAAGCTTGCACAGACGACCAAACACACATCTAGTCAAACAATGTAGGAAAAATACAGCATTTTCTAAACTCAGTCAGTCAGTCGCTGTTTTGCTTGCAGTTTTGCTGTTAATCACAAATACATGAATGATACTATAGAACGATGTGACCGGCGACAACACTAAAGCTGTGTCTCAAGTCAACATCGATTCCAATCACGTCTTGAGTCTCTTGTATATTCACAGTGGAAAAGTAACAAAATAAAATATTCAATAGTGTGCTGATGATGGACACTATTGTCCCACAGTACAATACAAGGAAAATGGAGTAGCTACTAAAAGCAGGGGAAAAAAACAGCTCTCTCTCCAGGAACACATAAAAAATAACAATCGAATCTTAAGAAAAACTTTTTGCCGTCTCTTTGTGAAATGTATTTGGCATTTAAAAGTGGCGGTTTGATTGACATGCGTTGGCACTAGTCGTGTGTTTCCTGTACAAAGCAGAAACACACAAAGAGTATAACGTGACGACTCAAAATCACAAGTGTGATTACTACCCATTGCCTGGGAGCAATGAATGTTTGCACCAACTTTTTTGCTATTCCATCCAGTAGATATTTCACCGAATCCACGACCTGCTGGTGCCACTACAAAAAAGTAGGTGTGTTACCAAGCTTTATCCTCTGGGGACCATGAATATTTGTACAATGTTTCACTGCAAACCACCCAGCTGTATATTGAGATATGTCAGCCTAGAGCTCTGCCACAAGCACGGCTCAAAACAGCCATTATCTTCTGCATGGATCCCGCTCGCACTCGCTTCAACAGTAAAGAACCCTGTTGAGTTCATTATAAACACATTTGCAATACTTTAACTTTCCTTTGTGTCGGCTTAGGGAGGAACGACTTGGGCTGTTTGTTTCATTGCAAAGCGCAGTACGTTTTAGAGGGTTGTTGACTACAGAAATCCTCCTTCAAGTTATGCTTCAATGATGACAAATGCAGGAAACAAAATGATGATGGAAGACGAAAGTTGGAGCTCAGTCAGGAAACGACAGATCCTCCTGTCATTTAGCGTCACGGTGAAACTTGAACTGTGGATATTAAATTAAAACAAATGTTCTCTTTCTGAATTTGAGAGCAAGTGTGTGAATTGAAAAAGGTTGTAATTGCTTTATTCCCCCGAGTCCAGGGACTTGAGTGGAAAGTGCTTTTGAGGCACAGAATTCCTGTGTATACTTCCTGCGTAGGCAACCGGCTCCCAGGAGCATTCCCTCGTGTTCTTCCTTTAAATGAGCTGTCTCGTCGACTTTTAAGTGAAACCTCCGACCTCCTACGAGACTCCCACTAAAGTTCCTCCTATTGTCTGCTTTCCCATCTTCATTTTCCACCTCTTTCCACATTCAAAAAGGGAACCTGTGTTTGTTATCGATTACACTTCTGCTCGCTCCTCTTCTTCTGCTTTTGTGCTCTGCTCGGCTTAAACCGGCGGCTTTTTGTGCTTTTGTTGTTCTTCTCCCTGCATCCCACACACAGTCAGCTTTCAAAGAAACAGGAAAGTACACATTGTCTCGCACCTTTTTCCACACATTTTAGTGTAAACAGATGATGCAAAGCCTTCTGTTGCATATTAGTAGAATGCTAAGCTGTTCAAACCAATCAAGCAGAGCCAGATCTTGATGTCTCAGATCCCTGATAGGAGGCTGTCTTTTCTCAAAAAAACACTGCATCACAACACGGCATCACGCTGATTTGGCTGTGACAAAATGAAGTATGAAAGACAGAATGAGAGAGAATGATGAAGTAGCAAGAGGAATGCATTGCGTATTTGTGTGTGTGTGT
>JBBMOC010000005.1:4374828-4500618 GCA_037975185.1 Centropyge bicolor
CCTCCTCCTCCTCCTCCTCCTCACCCTCTCCCCTCTTCCTCCTGTTCTTTTTTTTTTCTTTTTTGAATCATACATATTTCAAGGGCGGTGCTTTCTCCTGCCAGCGAGCCGCGCACCTGAGGAGGGTCTAAGGGTAGAGAGGAAGCCGTGGAGAGCTTCTCCTGTCAATAGAAGCAGGTCCTTCTCCTCCCACACCACAGATGGAGAAAAGGAGCTGCCGATAAACTATTCATACATTCACTGTGGCAAGGTTATCTTTGTGTGCATATGTGTGTGTTGAGAGTATGTGTTTGCTCTTGTGTTATTGTGTCTTCTGACAGAAGTATGGTAGCAAATTGCAGCTGCAATGTCAAGGTGCAGGGCTGAAGAAGTTACCTCCACTTGTGTTATTATACTTTATAAATCTCAACAACAATGTGAGAGAAAATGTCGACTTTGAGCCAGAAATGTGTTGCGAGGAAAAATAATGCTGACTGACTGAAAGTTGTGCTCAATTTACTTAAAGCTGCACTAATAAATATTTTTCATATTAATAATGTAAGTGAGCACTGATAAAGTCTGTGTCGAGCACCAAACAGCAGAGATACAAAGTTGGCAACTAGCTGATGAACATAATGAAGTGTTTAGATGCTACAGAAGCAGATATTTCCCTCAGGAGTTGGTGGAGACCAAAACAAAAGCTAAAAAGAGTAAATTGCAAATTTCCCCACTGAGGGATGAATAAAGGTTTATCTTATCTTATATATATAATGGATAATATATTATATAATAGAGGATTTACATTCTCCAGGGGAAACACAAACACGACTCCAAATGAATGCTAATGTTTTGTTTTTTGAGTCTGCTGGATGTGTAAATAGATCATTATCCGCTAACACGTTAGCCACAACAACTTTATAAAGGTATGTCAGTCTTCATTTTCAAGTTTACATTATCACTCTAATATAGTCCCCTATGGGCTTTCACACAATGTGCATGTGATGGTGTGTGTAATTATGACATCATGTGTTGCACCTGCTGGTTCTCTGCAAGTAGAGACATATCATTCAAAGTCTTTGCCCATGTGTGACTTTTTTCATCACCACTTGACACAATGAACAGAATAATCACACTGGTAATCACCTGCCTTACCAGCAGCCACATACATACAGTATATTGCCATTACCTGATGTGGTGAACGATCTGGTCTGCACACTGTTACAGTCTGTCTTCAGCCACATTTCTTTTCTTGCCCATGCCCATCAGTGCTATTTTCCTCTTATCCAGCAGATGCCCTCGGACTGCCCCTCCTTTCCTCATCACCTGACAGTCCCATCCATCCACACACCTGTTCCTTCTTCACATCTGTGCTGACCCTAACGCCAGAGTTTTCAAAGTCGCAAAGGTGGCTCTCTTTTAACCTGGCCAGCTCAACATTCAACACAGAGGTGCGGATTTAAATCGGCCATAAACGCCACCCTTTCACTAAATCTTTTCCTGATGATATTCTATATGGCTGAAACAGATTCGCAGCTGAGGGAAGATGTTATATATGCAAACTTGCTGAGCCATACATGAGTAATGTCACCAAACAAAGCTGTGTAATTACAACAGCAAACTGAATGCATCGTCTTGTGTTTGTTTTTTTGCCACGGGAACCTACACGCTCTCAGTTTACACAGAAGATAAGATAAACCTTTATTCTTCCCTCAGTGGGGAAATTTGCAAATTTCCATCAACTTACACATGATATACATACACTATAAATAATGAGGGCACAGCAGCCATAGACCAATGGACAATAATAACCACTGCACTTTCATTGGACCAAAGAACTAAAGTAGCAGAAGTAGAAGTAACATGATCTGAAATCCTGTAACTAGCCTGTTTTGACCTTTTAGCCTGATTATTGGATTTTGGATTCTTTCCTGTGTTGGACTGCTGCCTACTGGTTTTGACCCTTGCCTGCCTAACGTTCTTATAAGCTTGATGTACATCCATCTTTTGTACATGAGATCATTGAACTGCACCATGTGACTCAGAAGTCTGTGTTCAGGTCCTATCCCCCGTGTTCCTGTTAACGTGCACTCACACACGTTATTTATGTGGTATAATAAAATGGTTAAACTATACGTTGTGTTCCATTCTTTTGTAAACAGATGCTTTTGTTAACACTGAATATTGATTTTACTGTCATCGCTCCAGACATCTTTCTTCACATAAAGGTCTGTCAGTATCCTCTCAAACTTGCAGAGGTCATTGCACTGAACACTGCACTGTTGTATTTTGAATGTATTTATTGTGATATTTATTTATGTTGCAAAAATTGTTGACAGAATATTCTGATACTGATTCGAACCATTGTTGATTTCCAGTGGGTGCTGTAAGTACAGGTCAAAGGTGCGGCAAGATTTACATCCATTTTTTAAATGTACATTTTTGGTATAATTTCACCACCGAAAAACCACAGGTACGTTATAAAATTATAAACTTATGCATTATAACATAAACTTTCTTGATATACTTAAACTGAAGCTAATTCTACTTTTGAACAGAAGGAACAAAACATATTGGAGGGGTGGAGGTGGAGGGGTAATATGACAAAATAATCATGATGAGGAGGAATCATTGGTCTAAATAAAGCATAAGGTATTTAAAAAAGGGATCATTTCTCTACTCAAGGCACCAGCTGCCACAATTTTGGCTTGATGAAGATTGGACAGCGTTTCTGTTGTCATTAATATCACTATTTCTCAAACAGTGGGTGGTGTGCATGAGTGTGTGACTTTGCCTGTCACTGTGTGTGTGTGTGTCATTGATGGAACCCCCCAGAGTTTTAACACGCACAACAGTTGACCGTATCTGAGCTGTCTGCTTCTGCTCATGTTAATTTAATGAGCGAGCAGTGTGCGCGCCAGGAGGTGGTCACAGTGCATCATAAAGCCAAATGAGACTTTGTAATAGGCTGACTGTAGCAAAAGACTTTATCAAAATCAATAAGTGCAGCAAAGAGCCAAACAGAGTCGGTTTCCAAGGTTAACAGAACGTGACCAGACAATCGATGATATATGACTACGTTCGGAATCACATCGTCAACATACACACACACACACTCTGCAGACGCTATTCTAATATGCTCATGCCCGCGGTGAGGACCCATTAATGACACCATTGACATCCAACATGGACGCTTTACTCCATCATGCATCACGGTTTTTATACACATACATCATCCACGTGAATGCAGCGTGAATGCCATTAATGTCACAGTTGAACGTGATTCCACTGCTGCCACGCCACTGTGAAAAACACTCAAGGTCAGACCCTTTTGTTCCTTTTCCAGGAGTGTGGAAATGTAGATTTATTCTGCATAACTAATGCGTTCCTCTGTTCACTATAAGGCACAGTAGCACATTGGACACTCTGTAGGTATTTGTCTCAATTTACCACTGCTTTGGCATTTATGCTGCTGCTACCACTGCTTATCTTAGAAAATCCAGAAGTGGTGGGGTGTCCGATAGACAGGCTTTACGTTATTGTCTCAAATACAAACTTTTACTTTAGATTTGATCTCCAAAAGCTGTTCATTGAAAATGTGCCAGACATTTTTAGCAGACGTTTCTCAAGAGTTTTTGATTGCTTCGTTTTTCTTCCCAGCTCCTCAAAACCTTAAATTCATCATTCTTTTTCTCTGCTTTTGTGAATCATATTTCTCTGGAGGGCCAACCTAACTTTAGCCTCTCATTATATGCCAGCGCATTGTTTCTGCCTCGCCTCTGCCTCGCCGGTTGTTGTACGTCGGCAATTTATGATTGGGTCCCCGAGGACGGGTGCTTAGCGCCTCCGAGAAGGTAAACATTGAGCGAACCGACGTTAACATGCATGAGCTACGATGTCCCACAAAGACACAAATGCCAACAGACAGATCTTGACATTCGGATCACACGGAATCACATTAAACATCGACGTGAAGTAGCGTAGGTAATGAAATTGCCAGATACTTGGACATTTCCTTCACTTCATCTGCTCTTCTCTCTCGTCGTTCGTCATTTCACCTGAGTCTCCAGGGGGCCTTTTCACTGACAGTCGAGAACATGAATGCCACAATGCACTAAAGTCACTCATTTCTCTCCCAAGCTGTCACTTAGCACCTCCCCGAGCTCTGCCTTTGTGCCTACCTGTCGGTTTTCGCTGTCTGCTTGGATGTCTGTGTCTCTGTGTCCCTGTCAGAAGGTCTGTCGAAACTTTGTTTTCCACCAGCCATCACAGCCTTTATCTCACTCCGCGTCATGACAATGACAGGCGTGCACACATATGCCGACACACACACACACACACACACTTTAATCAAGTCCCTTTGTTAGAGAAGTGTTCCTGCTACTGTTTGTCAGGACTTTTTAAGAGTGCCTTGTTACGCAAAATATGAGGAGACAAGCTTTTTTTTTTCAGCATCTTGTGTCAACAACCAGTTTCGATTCACTGTTTTCACGCCACCTTTAATATCGACTCAGTTTGCTCGCAACCTCGACTAAGATTATACCAAAAAAAAAATAGGCACCAGGTACTCGTGCCAGAAAAATTTATAAATAATGGTTCCCAGGGAGACAAGTCGAGCCAAGCCGTACCATGCAGTGAAAAAATAAGGCATATGTTATTTGACTTTCCACTGCTATTATTAGTCTTAACTATATACCATAGTATCATTAACATGAAATTAAACATCCATATGTTACCTGAGATGATTTAATCAATACAGTCTGCATACAGAGAGTTAACAGCAACCTAAGAATAAGTGTAGATTCAAGGAAATTAAAAAATGAATACTAAGAAGTCCTATTTAGTCTCCATTTGTTTGCACATCATGGTGAAAGACATGCAACGATAGAGCTCGATACAGTAGACATGTGCGGGGGAGGAAGGAGGCCAAAGGATATGCTTCCCTAATGCGAAAAGGATCAATCAAGACGGCATCAACATCAGACACAGAAATAACAAATAACCACAGAAGAAAAAAGAAGTGTCCGTGGAGCTCACAGTCCAAAAATAAAAAGGATGATTTTATGCTCGACTTCAAACTGTTTCAGAGAAATGGGCCTCAATATTTAATATTGATATTGAGAATCATCTCAGGAAGGTTTCTTAAAATCCTTTTATGGTAGAAAATGAATGAAGATCTGAGAATCTGAGAAGTGATTGAAAAATGTGGGAAAACATCAGAGCAACTATTAGGTAAAAGCAAATACTTTTACACAAACACACACTTTTAAAAACTGTATTATGATTTTATTATGAACAGCAGGACACAGCAACTTGATTTGGTTGACACTGTCCTGAATTTCCTCTGAATTTAAAGTATCTTGTTAAAGTACAGTCCTCTCTGTCCAGTCAACAAAGTCACAGCATTTTCGCCTTCTAGTTGCTTTGCTCTCCTTGTCCTGGTCACATCTCACCCCACCCTCCCCAAAACACACACACACACACACACACACACACACACACACACACACACACACACACACACACACACACACACACTCATAAAGTCACAGTGAGGGAGGGCAGGACACCTTCCACCTTTCCCTCCTCCTCTCCTTCACCTCCCCACTATTTCTCTGTATGAGCTACCACTGTTCTGCAGGGTGTAATATTTCAGTGTTGGACATGAGGTGTAGCACCTCACTTAATAGCTGCTGACTGCTCCTGTGAGCTATGCTTTGGGGGAAAGCAAAATTACAGGGTGCTGAGAGTGACAGCCGAGGCGCAGCAGATCTTCTGCCCCCCGAGCCCCTTTTTGGCTATGAAACCCTTCTCTCAGGCGTATCAGCGCTAACACCGAAATGAGCAAAGTCAACACAGGTACACGTGTACTGTAAACACTTTCACTCACTGTTGGTTTGCAATTACAGATACCTATTCATGCAATTAAATGGCCTTAGCCACGCATAAAGCAAAGCAACAGTTTCTGTCCGGAAAGTCGCCCTTGCTCTGCGGCACTTGACCGCAATTGCCAAAAGCAGCACAAGAGTTAAGGGAGCTTATCTAAAAAAGCATCAAAACAAAAGAGAGGAGGCATCACAAAAGGTCCACGTTAAGAAATTGAGGGATACTGCCTGAAACAAGGGAAGCCACAGCGCTCGCACGCAGCGCTCACACTCAGCCTCAAAAGACAGAGAGAAAACATTTTGTACATGGCAGGTCAGTCTCGCTCTGCTATTTTTTGCCTTGGATATCAAACAGCGAGAGGAGATTGAAGAGGCGTGAAGACAAATGTTATTGAACAGTATGAGAGGGTAAAAAAAACACCAAAAAAAAAGCAGAACAAGGACAGAAAGCAGTGAGAAAGAAAGGGAGGGCATTATGTGGGTTGTTATGAGCGCGAGGCATGCGGAGAGAGGAATGGGAGACCAGGAGAGGGAGAACAACAGCGAGTTACAGAGAGAAACAGACAGAGGACGTCCATCAAAGCGCCGTCTTTCTGCTGTGCACAGCAGCCCGACACACTGCAAGGAGAGGAGACGGAGTCGGGCTGCCCATTAAAAACGGGGGAGAGGAAGAAAAGGAGGAGGAGGGAGGGCGAGAAGAAGTGGGGGGGAAAAAAGCTACGACGGCTCTCTCTCTTGGCCCACCGAGAGGCAATGATCAGACTCTGAGTTTAACATCAGCAGCTGATGGGCATTAGGGTCCCTCAACCCTCATATGCCTTCTCTTTTGCTACAACACTTTTCATCTCTCTCCACCTTTTCCTCTGTTCTCCTCCCCCGCAGGCTGCTCCTGTAATTGGCTGTCCAACAGTGCTGGATCTCGTACTGTGTGTGTGTGTGTGTGTAGCGTGAGCGTGAGTCTGCACGTGCATGTTTCTCCAGCGTTGTGTGACGACATGTGTATGTTTCTCCGCCTTATTGCGTAATTTCTCTGCTCATCATAATTTCATGTTTTTATGACTTTTAGATGATGGCAGGGAGAGCGGATCTCTTAAGTATATTCTCTCTCTGTTGCTCTCTCTCTCTCTCTCTCGAACACACACGTACACACAAACTACATCAACACACAGCTGCCATCTATTTCACGAGGAAGATAAATCTCATTATTTCCTTTTAATGAGCAATCAAAATGAGAAGTGACAGATGATATGGGCCAACCAGGCCTCATATTAACACATAACAACATTCTCGACTTTGAAATGGAATATGTCAAACAGCTGAAATCTAAAAACATGTGAAAAACATGTCCGACGTGTCAGATGTAATTACGTCTGTGCCCGCACACACATATTGCTTTTTAGCTGAGCAGAAGAACAGTGGTGCATTACTGACTATTAATTTACAATGGTCGGGAATATGGTCTGAATAATTAAAGGCAACTTAGATCATAATTCAAATGCAATAATGTAAAAGCTCTAGCACTGATAACTACAAGCTAACCCTGCTACACACATGCCCTGATAAACATTATTATAAACAGCCCATTTATGTATGAAAGGACAACTTTAGCACCAATAATGTAAATATTAAGTTAATATGAAAGTATGACAGATGATTAAGACAGTAAACAGAGTTTAGAATGTCAGCACCCTCCCAGGGAGTCTAGAATGAAACAAGAGGAAAAGAGGAGACACACACACACAGTTTATAAAATTAAACAACCAAACAGGGAATATTCTTCCTTTATAGGAGACTGTAAGAATTCTACTGGAAAGCACATTTGCTCCCATAAACATATATTTGAAACAAAAGCTTAGGAAAAGCATGAAAAATAACTCCTAATAACTAAAATAAGAGTTAACTCAACTAATTATAAGCAGAACATCCTGCTCTTGCATCACACGACTTTGATTCACTGTGTTGCCAACATGCTTCAAGTCACTATAAGGGGTCTAATTTTCTGAATGTGCGCGAATCCAGCAGGTTGTATAAGACCTGCTTAAATAATACAACAGCATTAATACATTAACGTTCACGCTCCCACTCACAATTCCATAAAGTATAAGACAGCCTCAGATCGATGATGTTTCACTCATGCAGGCCGGTTGCACCACAGCGCTGCTGGGGTGAACATCAGGTCATCGGTCAGAAATGATGTTTTATTTTTAGTCGGTAACTTTCTACCTCCCCTCGATCAATACCACTGCTTTATTTGTGTCTCTGCATGGCTGTGCAGCTGCTGTATCTGCCTTAGCGGCGCAGCGTTCCAACAGATGGATATTCACTTTGTTCTTTATTCATTAGTGAAGTATATGCTGAAGATTTATTTAGCAAGGCTTTTGTTAGCTTGATAGCTTTTTTTCTTTGCCTTCTCTAATTTATTATCCATCACATCTGCACACTAAAGTAATTTTATTTGCCGGGCCACAGAGACTGATATCAATAGCATCTTTTGGCCATTCTTTATGTTGCACAGTCGATCTAAACTTTTTTTGTCAAATCCCTGTGGGCGCCAATTAAGTGATGCGCTCCACAGGATCCCTCACTGAAAACGGAGGTGGCACTGATGAACATTTACATCGTGCTATCTCTGTGAAATACCAAATTAGCTGCATTTGCTCTGAAAATTCATTATCGCAATTTGTCCGTGCCAGAAAAAGGCATAAAAACCCGCATTCATCCTCCAGAGCTTTAACTGAACTGTTAATGCTTGTTACCAAATAAAACTAAAAAATGCAGAGAGCCCGCGCACCCCAGGCAAACTCATATGAGCAGCTAATTACATAGCACCTCATCTATTCCCCTCGTAACCGCGTCTCGATTTTACCTCTGAAACTTTCTCAAGCATAAAGACATTAATATCAACTCTGTGTGCTCTCAGCTTAATTGCCCCTTTTTCTGCCACTTTAGCTAAGATTAAAAGCAGAAGTGAGTAAAACCTCCCTGCTCTCTACACCGCCCGACACTCTGTCTCAGTTTGTGCCATTTCCCCTTTAACTCCCCGCGTCGGAACGTTCCCTAACTCCCTTTTAATGCCAGTCACTCTGTAACGACCGCTCCTCGGCCGGGGGCCCGCGAGAGGAGGGAGCGTCTGTGTTTGTGCACCCTCATGCATACACATAACTACAACCGCGAGCGTGGAGGCTCCACCGAGAGGAACGAGTCCTATTGAGAGTGATGTCACATACTCCCCTCTCGTGTCTAGGAACAACAAATCACCTTCAGCACATCTATAATACATATCCCCATCCACCCCTGGAGGCTTTATCAGCTAACTACCCTTAAGTTGGAGATCCAAGGCGTAACCCCCCGTGTGGAACTTTTGCCGTGCAGCTCCCAGGACACGGTGCACTGGGAGGAAGGCGATAAAAAGCTGCCATTAAAGCAGCATTTGGGGCTGTTTCTTTGTAATGAAGATGGAGGAAGTGCACTCCTGACAGTGCCGGTAGATAAACCTTGGCTGTATTGGAGCTCGGAGCAGTGGGGAGGTTAAGGTAGAGGGAGAGTGTTAAAAAAAAAAACCACTTCATGCATTCAAGCAGCTTCCTGTGCAGGCATGTGCATTCAGGAAGTGTACTGCGTATTCATGTGTGTGCTTTCGGATATCTAATCTCGCGGTTGCTCTTTCGGGGTGGGAAGCCGCCTCGCAGTGGAGAAGATGTATATTTCATTAATTCTCGGTGGTGACCTCCTGGGCTGCTCACCTTCATCAGGCCTGCCGCTGAATCCTAAAATCACTCTCCACAGCTGCCTCCACTGTCAGTGTGGGTCGTGGGGAAGGGGGGGAGGCTGTGTGGGGATATAGAGGTTGCAGGGTCAATATAGGAATACCTCTGCTTGTGTCCGTCGATGGATGTACTGTATGTGTGTGTGTGTGTGTGTGTGTGTGTGTGTGTGTGTGTGTGCAGTAATACATTTTTTCACTCTGTGCAAAAGAAGTTCAAGCAAAGTGGCTCTACTGCCCAGACATTCCCTGGGTGAAAAGAGCACGAAAAGAAGACGACGACGAAATGAGCCAACAGAGGTGACGGGTTATTAAGAGGTGAGGTGAAAAGGTGAGGTCGGGATCAGGACGCAGAGGAACCCAAAGAGGGAATCATGGATTGCGTCATGCTGCCTGGAAGATTGCTTTGGAAAGTAGTGAAGCAGCTGAGTTAATAAACATGGCGGTGTGTGTGTGTGTGCGTGCGTGTGCGCATGGGTCATTCAGAGTATTGAATAAAAAAAAAGTGATAAAATCCCAACTTGTGTTTTAGAATACAGACTTTTCTTCTTACCAGGCACTTGTCGCATTGCAGTGAAGAAGTTTCTGCATCTGCAATGTAGCTAATGGAGAAAAAGGCTACGATTTCACACAGCATTCCAGATCCCGCTTCACATCCCAGCTCCAGTCGTTTTTCAGGAAGCCTTTCATGTGCTTAAATGCAATTTTGATAACCTAACCTAAAAATTCCCTTCATGGACGTACCCTGAAGTGGATAACATTTCAGCCTGTTGTGTGTTCTCCTGCCAATGATTTAACACGCAAAGTAAGCCAGTTAAAACTACAGTGGGCTTGCACAGGCTGTAAGGACTAAAGGTAACATGTTTAGATGCAATGTCACCTCAGATTAACAGAATATTACAGGTGCTTTGTCCTTTTTTCAAAAGCGGAGATAAACTCATTTTCCTTAAAAGCCTCGCAGTGAAAAGTGTTTCCATAACAACATCAGGCCTCTTAAAGTCAAAAATGACTCATTATTGACACATATTGAAGAGATCTTCAATAATAATTTGCATCTTTGTCCTAATATGAAAGCCAGCAGCTTTTTGTTCAGCATTCCTCTCGTCTCCTTGTTGTGTCTTTACCTTTTGAAAATCCTTTTACATAATATTTAAAAATCGGAGTGGACTCCTTTAAGCCATTTGCACAAATATTTTTTTCAGTTTACTCCTATCTTTTTCCTGGCCTTTATTTAACTTTTTAGGCTGTTTTTAACAAGAAAATTGTCGATTGAATTGCGAAAATTTTCACTGGCAGTGTAGCAGAAAATAAAAACCATACTGTAGATAAATGAGAACAAGTAGCACTACAGCTCAGATGGGGAGGATTAACCTTGAATCTCTCTGGAAAGTTCCCCATTTAAGGTTGGAAAATGGCTTTGGAAGGTATTTTATGACCAGTGGGCAGGTGCTATCACTGGGATGGATGGGCTAAAGGAGAGATGTGGCGATAGAGAGATAGAGGAACAACTGTGAGCTGGTCTCAGCTATAGGGCGAGATGAAATCAGCGTGGAGCTTGACAGGGGTAGGATGGGATGTTAAGAAGCGAGGGTGGGGAGGGTCAGAGGGTTGAGGAGAACGGCAGCGGGGGAAGGTGGGCCGAGCGGGCAGAAAGCCCTGCTGACCACTGATAAGGATGGGTACCCGTGGGTGGTGGCACAAAGCAGTTGTTTACCTCAAGAAACACTCTCTCCAACAGACAAGATAAAATACAAGAGGAAAAACACACTGCATCTTGTGAAATAATGTCTTATTCAATATCACTTGCTGCGTGATACCATTTGGACAACAATGGGATCAATGTTAGCGCTTCCCTCGTTCAATTACTTCGAAAGTCTAATGCAGCGAGACAATGAGTTGCTGCACCCGAGAGTTCGCAGACTTGATCTAAATGAAAGTTTGGTCTCCAATTCAGTAAACCTAAATATAGGAGGTTAGACTGGGGGGTCAATTCAATTACACCCAGTCTGGCACAGTTATTGATGATCGTTATTAATGGGCTAATGATGTCAGGCACCCACCGACTGAATCGGACTTCTCAAATGCCGGATAAACTTGATGGAGAAGATTTAAAGTTGAAAAGGGGCTTATTTAGTGATGGTGCTGCTGAGCCTACCAGGAAGAGAACTGGTCTGAAATTAGCACTGGCTGCTGATTGGTCAGATTTGTGATGAGCTCCTAAGCAGTTTGTGC
Source organism: Centropyge bicolor (assembly GCA_037975185.1). NCBI lineage: Eukaryota > Metazoa > Chordata > Actinopteri > Pomacanthidae > Centropyge > Centropyge bicolor. Next base: position 4,386,685 of record JBBMOC010000005.1, read on the forward strand.
TACTTAGCAAATGATAGCATGCTAACATGTTGAATTAAATGGTAACATGGTAAAGATTAAACCGATTCAGCATCAGCATGTTAGCATTGTCACTGTGAACATATTAGCATGTTGACATTAGCTTTTAGTTCAAAGCACCACTGTGCCTAATCGTAGCCTCATAGAGCTGCTGGCATCGAGGTAGACTCTCACTCATTTAATAAATAATAATTTAGGATGCTGTTTTCCAAACTGTATATTGATTTCTTATTCAGTTATGAGTATTTAATGTTATAGAGAAATACTTCAAGTCCCATGAAAATCTGGCCTCCACTGGTCAAACATGTCACCTTGCTGCAGTGATGCAGAAGTGAACTCCAGGACTCTGTGACATCACTGTCACAACCTCTGTGTGGTTACAGGTGCAACAAATCAAACCTCTGACCACACATAGAGCAGCACCCACCAGTGACACCGGGCAAAACACTGCTTTAAAGTCTGCTGCTAAATTACTTTTAAAGATCTGAAACAAAGCTTTTGGGGGCTTTGAACTTTTTCCTTCTATATGTCATGTACCCGTCAGCAAATGATGACACGTTTGCAAGAGTCTGGACTTGTCGTTCTATTTTCATTCTGTGGATTATATGGCAGACATACTAATAATGTCTTCAGCAAAGTGAATTAGGAATATAGCGAACACTAGTCAACAGCTTTTATCTGTAACATTGCTAACACAAGCAGCCTAATAAAACTCACAATACACTTTCTGATTTCAGGGACCACTGGTGCAACTACTTGCAAATTTAGGCCATCTCTAAAAATGGTCACAAAATGAAAAGCTACTTATCTAGTGCTGTTAGCTTCTCAAAAGCAATAACTCTTCTACAGTCTTATTGGTTTTATCTGTATATAAGGCAGCCAACAAAATCTCAAGTACAGTAATTTCTTTTTTTTGACAGAGGACAAACAATAAGACTGCTGAGAAGTGTAGGTACTGATGCACAGTATCAGGATGGCCACAGTTATGAATAACATCCTAATAATATCCATCTCTACAACCAGGTAGTTTGGGTTAGCTCTCACCACCAAACATCCCTCAATGAACTTTGTGGGCCCCCCCACCGCCTTTAGAGACTGATTCATACGAGTAAAAATAGTGGATCTGGATTGAGACATCTTGACTGTAGTTCCTCTGAGTATCCTTCACTTGCCAGGATATAAGGCCCCAAGCATTCAGACCTGTATTAACCTTTCTTCTTTCAAAACTACATACACTTTTATCTGTGCATAGGCAGGAAAAGCACAGAGAGAACACAGGCAGAATAACAGTGCAGAGGACATGGAGGTGGGTGGGTGGGCGAGTGAGCAGAAAGAGAGCCACTTTAACTGTTTGGGATTAGAAATAAAATATATTACCCTCAAAAAATGAAGCACATTATTGAATGGGCTCATGCATTCACAGATGAGAACTCCCAAGCAGCATGAAATATGTATCAGCCTGAGATATGGTTTTCTCTCGGAATAATAATCAACGCCGTGGACAGCACAGAGCAGTAAAGACAAAATCAAATTCCACAGACACCCACAGACACAAAGTAAGCCTGGTCGCATCGCAGCCGCTGCCGGCACCGTCCCGGGGGGCGAGGGGGGGGGGGGTCTAAATTATGTTCCAGGGCCTCTAAGTTCATGCAGGCTAGACAAAGTTGTCAACACCAACTGCGTATGGGAGTCTCCAGTGGCTTCATGCTAGTTTAGCTGTCACAATATCTGTGTTTCTGCATAGAGAGAACCACGACAAATGTTTTGGGGATAATTTGCGGATAAATGTCAAAGGTTTCAGATTGCTTGTCTCTATCTGCTGGTGGGCCCGCACTGTGTATTCTACACATCAATGCATATGTGTTTACAAGACTTGTAAATATTGCCACCTTGTGATAAAATACTTTACAGGGATACTCTTGTTATTTTCCCAGACATTTGCATATCCCCTGAAATACCAGCACATTGCTTTTCAAAGCCACTTCCCCGGCCACCACTCGCGGGGTCACACACCGAGTTGGAAATGCCATCAAATATCCACTGGCAGTTTATCAACATTCTAATTCAGCATGAAAATAGCTTTCCTTTTCTTTTCAGGCAGTAATTGAGATAACTGGCAGTAAGTGAATGTATAAATGATTGAATGCGTACACGGAGGGAACAGGGCGGGTTACTGTTGAGGACGATATTGCCAAAATCAGAAACACGGCCAAATTTGACCTGTGCTTTGTAGCCCATGATGAGCTATCATCGGTAAGTGCCTTTTTAGTGACAGCACGGAAGAATCGAGCAATTGGAATGCCATTGAGTGAAATTCAACCAGAAAAGCCAATCACTTTATGAAAAAAAACCAAAGCATTTACTGAGAACAACTTTAACACCAAATTACTCTCTGCAATGTGATATAATACAACTGCTGACCAGAAGAACCAGCCTTGTAGTCTGAGACTTTATGTGGCCACTTTCATCTTATTAGTTTGGTTTGACAGATGATTTATTATGTAATCCAAATGGTCCAAACACATGATGGCAGCTCCACCTGCCAGTTATCCTATGAAATATCTTAACACCTACAGGATGGAGTGTCCAAAATTTAATACAAATATTCATGTTTCCAGAGGATTTTGGCGATCCCCTCACTTTCCCACCAGATCCACCAAAATGTCTCGACCACAGTCACAGACAAAGACAAAAGAGGACATTCATTCATGGTCTTTGTTAACTTTCCTTTGACTTGAATTTCAAAATAAAGCCACCAGCCTCAACTGTACTTCGTGCTAATTTGCATGTTAGCAAATGTTATACATGTACAATAACAAAACCTTTTAATTTCTTACACAATAACTGGAATATATTGGCAATGGCGTCTAAAATTACACATTTTCTGATGTGACTCCTATCGACAGGGCAACATCCACTGTGGCTGAGCTGTGGTAAAGGTTTTATTAGCCTTAGGCAAAAATACAGCTTAGTAAAAATCTTGCTTCGCGTTAAAATAGCTACTTGGTTTGGCTTGACTACACTCTAGGTAAAAAGAAACCAACGTTGACTGACTGATGAGTTTGATTCATCCACACTACCTTCCTCCCTTATGCTATTAATACAATATTATATAAATGAATATAATAAAATGTGATGCTACTTTGCCATTTGCCATTATTTGCATATCAAATATGAGCACTATTTTTAAAAAAATGTATATGGCCATTTATTACATCAACTTCATCACGACTGTTAAAGATCAAAACCCTTTTTGGACCTAATCTTTTGTCTTTCATTACAACGAATGTTCCAGCCTTTCAGAAGTGTTTGTGCTACTGGTTCATTTATTAATGCATTATCCAAAAGTACCTAATTGCTGCTCTAGTGTAATCAAGGCTGCGAGTTAATTTTTCTGCCCCCTAGTGCTCACAAAGTCACTGAATAATAATTGATAAAGAGAAATGTCAAGAGAGAAAAGACGTTTGCACAAAGGACGACAGGTACAAAAGAGAATCTGAGTGTTTTTTTATTAAAGGATCTCATTAGCGTGGGATCAAAGGGCACCTGAGTGAAATGTTCTTAGTTCATGCCTTGTCTTACATGGAAGAACAGCAGGAAAATACAAAGACGTGAATCGAGCCTCTTCCTTGGAATTCAATTGCTTCTGACATTTCAGTGGCTTCGGCAGTCACCGATAAACTTTACGGCGTGGAGAACTGGGAATTGTGTCTTCTTCACACGCTGACAAGAGACGTAGAAGATTTATCAGCGCTGAAGCATGTTTGTGCCGTCGCAGTTATTTACATCTGATCTTTTAGCTCTGTCTTCCTGTTGACAGAAATGAGACGTGGCTACATCACAGTTGTCTTCAGTTCTTAGCATTTCGGCGTTCAAAAGACTGACAGCTCTCTCCAGGCCAAGATTTGAAGCATCTTGATACATAAATGACACTTAAGGTCTTTGATAATATTCTTCTTGGTATTTACTGACGTGCTGAATGGTTCACGCTTGCATGTTTGCTGTCACTTTCCACCTTCAAAAGGCCGGGTGTTTGCTCGGCTTCGCTGACAGTGGCGCTGGCTAATGCAATGCGGTACTCACTGATCTGTAATGCTATTTGGACAGTGACACCTCTTTGATGGTTTAATTCTTTGCTCTTATCATTTTGACTGTCAAATCACACTGGAGCTCTGAGGTTAATGTACCAAAAGCTTTGCTTAGCGGAGTCCCCTCCCACCCACCTCCATCTTCATGAGATGAATAGTTAAGAACATGGCAGCGCTGAAATTACAGAGTTCCTGATTTCTTTTGCAAAAAAAAAAAGTGACAGATTGGTCAGGATTTGTGTATTGAAAACTCAACTTCCAAAAACTTTTGCTAACGACCCGGAAACGTCACCAGACTTTCGACATTTTTTCTTTGGGTACTTGATATTTCCGAGCATCCCGTTGAGAATTTTGCTCTGACATTAAAGCCATGAAAGTTTCTACACACAGTAAAAACCAAGGTAAATGAGAGCTAGTTTAAATGAGTCCCAAACCACCACTTTCTGTGCCATTTCAATTAAGATATTTTTCCAGTCCATAATGATTTTGAGTAGGTGATGCCCCAGGCTCTTGTTGCTCTGAGTTAGATTGCCTCAAATTTGTAAATAGAATGCCTAAAAATCACAGCACATTTGGTCAAAATTTAAAATATATTTATGTCACATGCTGACAAAACACTATTTTTTTTTGTATGTATGCCTCGCTCTTTCCTCTAAATTTGCATTGAACTCACCTCTCAGCTCTTTTAAGCGATGCCAGGAGAATCTCTGCAGCCCATCATAGTTCACACCAAATTGTCTACCTGTTATTTGCCTTTTTGCCATGCAGACTTCTGAATAAGGTTATTTTCTTCTACCCCATCATCCTCTGCACTATCAACCATGCAACCAATTTTTGCCCACTTTTTGCCAAAGACACCTCCATCAGTACATTGCAATTACAGGCTTCGAATGTCAAATCACCTTACACAACCCAAATGTTCAAAGACAGTCGTTTATTATACAACTGATTGATTCCGGCCTCAGCAATAACAACCGGCCCTGACTCAACCCCCCCACCCCCACCCCCCCTGCTGCTGTTCTCTCAGGTCACAGTGCACAGAAAGCTCCATTGAAGGCCACAAATAACTTTCTCATTGCTGTTGTAAATGGCCCCGCGCGTCATCTGGTTCTACTTGACCTCTCCGCAACCTTTCAAAACTATTGGTCACGCTATTCTCTCTGATTGCTTTATAACTGGAGCTGGAAAAACAGGTAGCATCTAAAAACTGGATCCTGTTCCATTTATCAGGCAGCGACCACTCCGTCATTTATAGGGAAGTACATTTACAAATGTCTTGTTCCCAAGCTGATTTTCACTCTCGGTAACGTCACTCTTGACTCATTTAGAGTCATTGTGACACTGCTTTAAACGCATGTATAGACTTATGTGAGACAGTATTACCTGTTAAATACAATAGCTTTTCTGTCTTTGGTTATCAGCAACACATCACACCACACCATTTACTTTTCAACACTCACACTGGACCAGAATCAGGCCAGGTCCAATGTGCTTTCAGCGCGATCAAATCCGGGTATGGGTCTATTTTACTGCCATGGGTCTCAGGTCTGTTTGTCAATATGTCAAACGCCCGAGTGGTTCCGAGCCGACTCTCTATCAGCTCAGGACACACGGTGAATCATAATCGAGAGGAAAAAAATGTGTTTTTTGACACGACCTACAGAGTGTGAACAGAGAAGTGCAGGAAAAACAACATCTTAATACTTTTTTTAGGCTGCGACGGCTCATTAAATGCTTAATTGGAGTCATCATGCTGTTGCCCGTGTTGGTTTTCTCTCTATTTAACTATTTTTGGGTTGACTGCATTTTGGACAGAGTCTAATAACTGGGTTTGGACCAGGTCTGGCTGTTTCACAGGTCTCTCTCTTTTCTTTTAATATTACATTAAGCGGAAATTTCGGTTACTCCACAGGTTCATTTGGATCTGGTCCAAAATTTGGGGGTTTATTAATGTAATGGTGGTATTATTGATGAACCACTACACTGATTGGATGACAGTATTGCTGATCCCACACCTCCCTTCATATTTCTAAAGACTGTATGCAGCAATATGCAATCTATATTCTGGAGACTAGAATAGAGGTCATTGCAGCCACCAGTCCCAATTATAGTGTGCTCATATTCGCTAACTTTAGTCAATATAAGCTAGACTGTGGCACCAAAACTCCTGAATGTATTAAACAGAACAATTTCTAAGACTGAGCATGTGTCATTTCTTTCTTCTGTCCTGTCTCGCTTCAAACACTGAATATCCTTATTTGTCACAGTGTCACACTAATGGCACAGTTTAAAATGGCTTTTTTTTTTTTTTTTGAATGGCTCAATTTTACTACATCAAAATTTAGTGAAGCAATGAAGAGTATGAACTTCATTAACACCACTTAAGTAACCAACCAAGCCACAAAGCACGAGATAATTCTTGTTTTCAATAATAGCTCCTATTTAAAGGCAGATTTGGCAGCACTGTGTTCTTAATGTTCCCACTGTGTTTCCTTTTTAAAAACTATTTCGTAGCAGTATTACTTTTACACATGCAGTAGTATGTTCATTATGAAACAGACTAGTAAAACAGCAGTCTCTCCCTGCAGGTTTGGAAGCCTCGTCATATGAACGTGCCACCCTGTGTAACACTGTGTAATTCCATCATATGGTGTTAATTCATGCTTTTCATCGCTTATGGGATTAATGTTGGATTGACTTGGTGCATTTACCATTGTAATTTCAAATGTCTGCAAAATAGAGTCGAAGTGATGTATCGCCTGCAAAACACTGCACGCCCGTGTGAGTCTGTGAGTGTGTGTTGTACACACAACCCAATGCTTCTCCCTCCGCTGCAATCGATCCCTTTAATTACTCTGTCGTCGCTGCAACCAAAGCCTTCATCACAGCCCAAAACATCACAATCCTAGCAGAGAACAGGAAGACAGGGAAAGATAGAAGGCTCGAGGCGAGAAAGAGTTAAAGCTGCTGTTAAGGATGCTTCAGGTATATCTCACCTGCCACAAAATTGATAACTCTCATTTCCATTCTTGACAGTGTGAAATGTTGGATGTCTTAATATTTCACTGAAAGTGCAGACGTGACAGCTTTTATATAATTTGTATGTTTTCAATTTGCATCTCTGAGCATCTATAAATCTGTCATTGATGTAAATCTGTTGAATGTATTCGCATGCATTAGCTATTAATAATTGAACATCATTTTCAAATTGGTTTGCATTGATTTCAGAGAAGAGAGAGTTATTTTATTCTCCCAAATTATGGAAAATATATTTGAGAAAAGTGGCAGATTAATAGCTTTGATTTTCACTCAGGGAAAAAGGCCTATTGGCATTTTCCCACAATGCACTATCACAGTGGGTGTGGTATTCCTTGTGACCCCTTTATATGAATCAATATCTCCTTATGACCACTTATCACAGGTTATATAAATTGTGGGTAGTTCAACAAGAGTAATTTTCAATTTGCAGTTTATTCCACTTGTGCAATTGAGGTAAAAAATATGCAGAATTACTCAAGAAATAAAATTGTAGGAAAGTGTAAATAAGTAAAAACAATTTCAGTGTCTCAGTGTCTAGTTTTTTTTCTCACTCCACATCTTGCTGATCACCTCGCAACCCCTTACATTTATAATGCTAACTCATGTTGGAGTCCCGACCCCCAGGGTGGGAACCCCTGCTACCTGACAGTCACATACAGTACAAGTGGCAAACAAGTCTTATACGTTATCTGGAAATTACAATTCAATAAAAGACATACACCACTATCCAAATCAAAGAGAATCTGTTTCACTGGTGGCTGCTTAGTCTCATCACCACTGATCAGAAGTAGCATTTTGTTTATCTGTGATAAGTCAGTCCAGCAGGTGAATCCATCTTTTTACAACATCCACAACTGAGACCACAGTCTGTGTTCTGTACATTTAATAGAGGGAAATGTCTCTGTTTCATACTTTAAGCATTGTGTTCAGCTAATTCTTTTACAGAAATCAATGTCACTGCTGCTGATCTCACTTTGCAGCAAAACTCTTCAGCTCCTTACTTTGAGGCTGCAGTGTTCTGTACTCGAGTTGACTTGCTGAGAATGCAGTACTGTGCCAGCCTCTAGGCAGTGTTCAGAGGCTGGCCCGGGGGTGTTACTTTGCTTTTCATCATTCTCAACCTTTGGAACGTGCCCATAGGAGGTGACAATGCTGTGGCTGGGAACTGGTGTTGTTGTTGTTGTTGTTCACCTCTGTTGCACTTTGTTCTTTTGTCCTGGCAGCTTGTTGTTGTTCTGGTCTAATGAGATCACACAGAAATACCATAAAAAAGGGATTCACACTAAGAGACATGTTTAGGATTTAGTTTTGATGAAGTGAGAGAAGACTTTAACAAGCATGCACACACATGCACATTCACACAAATCACATCACACGACCGGGTCTGTGGACAAAAAGGGGGAGTTTTTGGCTCAGTAAGCAACGCTTCCTGGACTCGCTTATAGGTTGGTGAATTACCATCTAATGGAAAATGAAAAAACAACAAAAAGTTTCATCAAGCCATTACAATCTAATATCCCTCCATTATGTCAGTCTGCACCATGAGTCAGACAAAATGAGCTTTTCTGAGGTGGCAAAGCGACAAGCACTGCTGGGAGTGTTGCACTACTTCTCATCTGCTATTTCTCAACATGCTTTGTAGCATACTTCACATGTGTACATGTGTGTGCTACATGGTGGAAAAGATGACAACTAAAAGTCTAATCAATCCAAGCCTCCTACATCATCTTGGCTCTCCTCCATCTGTATTACACAATAAACGATTCTAAATCCATATCTTTATCAGTGTGCTCTTTGCTAGTGAAACATCTTCAGAGAAAATTTCTACACAATGAGATAAACTCTACTACGATCTCGCTGGTAATAGTCACTTCATCATATTTACTTGCTTACTTACTTACTTCAGCACAGCAAGTACGAGGTACAGAACAGCCTCAATTCCACTTGTAGGTCCAGAAACTGTGTCTGCTAAGAGATGATGTCAGATAAATTCTAGCAAAAGGTCGAGCAAAAAGGCACATTAATAGTATACTGTGAATTTTTGAAAAGAAAAAAAAGGGTCATGCTGCACTCAGTCAACATCTCAGCAATCCGGACAGCCCACAGCAAAGCTACCTATTTGGACCCGAATGCCCTTGACTGTGAGTACAAGGCTTTTAAGTAACCGCTTTAACATTGAAAACCCATTTGTCCCTGTGAAAATGTTGTGCAGTTTGTATGGAAGCCATGTGACTGTGACAGTGTACATCTGTGTGCATGTGCACTCCGTCTAGTTAATATTGCAATGAATGATGGGAGATTTCTCTCTTTGATTTGTGGGGTCAATATGTGTCTATTATTGGCCAACCATGATGAGCCAATAGTATTTGTCCTGTGCTTAACCTATCAGTCACAATCTCAGCATAAATCAACCTAAATCCACACTGTGTAGGCTGTAATCAATCTTTGGCAGTCACATTGTGTTTTACCACATAATTTACATGAGCTCATTTTCCTCTGATTCCACTTTTGAAATCATTGTGTTGATGACTGCGTTCCTTACACAGCTCATTTACAGTGTTACTCAGGAGCAAGTGTTGACTGTTATTTCCCTCACAGAACTGAGGGTGTTCAAGTAATACATCTCCTCTTCTGCTGTAAAGAAACCCAGGAAAAGTGTTGATTGTCGCACTATGTTGCTGTGCATGTACCTCAGACTTCTGTCCTGACGCGACACTTCTACCTAAATTTGTGTCAACCTGCAGGCGTATTATTCCAGAGCCACCTTGTTCAACCATAATGTGGCTCAGTGATACAGCGAGACCTTCGCCGAGCTGAGGTTTCTCTCGCCGCTGCCTTCATTTTCTCTGCTTATTTTTCTCCCGCTGGCTTGTTTGTTGTGGTCTGTCCTTGTGCCTGTTTCCCGGCAGCGAGCGGCTGAGTCGGAGCAGAGCAGAGAAATTGCAAGAAATGGGCTGCTAGTGCACTCGTAGTTTGACATCATTTCCATATGGACATCTGGGGCCAATCAAGGAGCTGAATTGAAGCAGGGGAAGCTCAGGTGTCTGAAAGGCTTTCATAATAAAGAAAAGAAACGGGTACTCAGACAATACGAGATGCACAAATGAACAAGAACGCAGAGACGGGAGGCAAGCACACTTGTTAATGACTCGCAGAAGTCTTGCCAACCCTCTCCTTATGTCACGCCTCTGTGTCTCTCTCTCCCTCTTTCAACCCCCCCCACCCCACCCCTTCCCCACGCAGACTCTCAAAACTACAGTAAAATGCTCCCTGACCCAGAAGTGCCAAGGAATGAGACTGCATTTAGCTGCTGTGGTGTATAATGCACTTTGATCACATCTGATGAGAATTTGTGACACTTTCCCAGCTCTTTCTCTTTTGCCTGTTGGGATAACGATTTGAATAATAAAAGAACGATCTCTTAAAGGTGCTTTTAGTTTCTCCATTTCTTCTATTTTATATTTCAGTGAGAGGCACATCTCCGTCTTTCTGCTGTGTAGGTTCATTTGAAGCGGGCGAGGCTTCAGGGGTTTCCAATCTGGGTGAGTCTTTCAGGGTGAGGTTACGTCAGGAGCTGAGGCTTAATCTTCGGCTTTTATCGCACATATGTACGTATAACGGCGAATCACTGAGCCTTTCCCTATGTTCATCTGTCTCGGCCTCTTCTCCTGCCCTCCTTTGATCCCAAACAAGCGTGGATATGTGCTGAGATGAAAACTTACTTTTGATGAGAGGCTATAGCCACTCAGGCAGCCGTAATGAATCCAATTCCTTTGAAAGTCAGAATCAGAAAAATGTAACCTTTACAGGAAACTGACATGAAGACAATCAGCCCACCTACACCTCCGTGCTCTGTTTTGCCACTTCCTCCTCCCGCTCTGGTTGAAACACCCACTGAACACCTATCACGCACATACACACACACATATTTCACATATTTCTCACCATTAGACACAAAGGAGAAATGAGTAAAAGGTGTGCACCCAGGAGAAAAAGGAGAAGCTCGATATTTCAGGACATATATATGGTATGTATTCTGATATTTTGGTTTTAATCAGGACTAGTCATAGGTCAACTCCATACCCTCCTGTCTGTGTAATTACAGTGTGGAGGGGATACGGTCATGCCACATTATTTCCATGGTCATCTTCTCTCTGGGTGAGTGAGGCAGAGATAGTGGGAGTAAGGGAGAGAGAGCAGGAGATTTGCAGGTCGTAAATGTGACCCAGTTAGTTTCTTGTCGTTCTTTTTTTTTTTTTTTTTGTAGAACAGGGAAAGGTCGAGGCAATGCATATCGAACCTACAAGGCTGAAATGCCAGAGAGCTACTTTCTTCTTACCTTCACCTTTTGTCTTAAAGGGAAACTAACTTGTGTTTCAAAGTTAAGTACAAAAGAGCTCAAATGGTTGAATCTAATGAAAAACAAATATTAAAGAAAATAGCCTGAATAATGTAAAATTTGCTTTGGAAATCCAGACAGGTTATTTCTACCACTTTGTAAAAACAGTGTCTGAGTTTGATGCTGGTGTTTGTAGCTGCCACATGGCTGTGTTTAACACACCTGTCCAATTTGTCTAAAGTGCCATCCCCATAGTTGACAAGTATGGAGGGTCATTTTTCAAAAAAAAAAACAGACAGACAAGAGCAAAATTGTGAGGAATATTGGGTAATTTGTTTGTCTGCTGTAAGCTAACAAGCTTACGTCCTGCAGCACAGTTGCAACCTCGTGTTACCTCCAAAGCCAAGAAGTATACCATTAGCTAAATGCATCGTCTTGTGGGGTCACAGGTTATGTTATAGAGGCAACACATCCACCATCAGGATGTCTGTGTTTAGGGTAATGTTAGTGGCTCTGTCCTGCTGTTTATCTGATCAGAAGTTTACGTGACAGTTAGTCCTGTCAATGTGTTACCTGAGATAGCCTTCATCATCACCCTCAAAGCCTTTTCTCTGTCTGAAAATATGAACAATAAAACATAAATCCTCTGTGTTGCTTCATTTATAACTCTCATATAATATCAGGACTAACTAGCTCTACCCTGCAATACATGAACAATGCTGCTCTTTTAATTCACTTCTTCTTCTACACGGATCATGAAATGGTGATGACTTATTGCTGGGAATGGTGCATTAACCTCAGTACCATTTCATAATTTATGTAGCTATGAATTGCATATTTAAAACCCTTTAACGGAGTTTCTCATCTCAAAACAAAGCAGATGGAAAATCTAAAAAACGCAGGCTTTTATAAACAACTCAGTTACCGTTAATTCACTAACTCGCTACAGCTGATAAAACCTGCTCGCAGCGGTCGTAATTTCAGCTGACAGAGCTGACAGTCATCAGCTAGAAATGAGAAGCCTGCTTTTGTTAACTTCTGTGTGAAATCAGAGAGCAGTTGTTTCAGAAATGACAGCAAATTAAATCTGCCACAGGTGTCAGTGTAAACTGAGCAGACTTTTACATTACATTATGAATATAACTCATTATTACTTTTTGAGTCTTGATCCTTCCAGCATTCATATATTTCATAATCCAGCAAAGGATTAAATTATCCACTCTGATTAGTAAAAGTGTGATTTTCTATTCGTCTACAGTTGCAGCTGATAGTCTGGATACACACTTTCTAAATGACTGAAGGAACCTCTGTGTTTATGTTTGTATGACACTGAAAGACCTCTATGTTTCATATCTTCTGCAAGATTCATATTAGTCTCCTCAGGGATCCATTCATCCCACACTCAGCATGATCCCAGTTTGGACAACATGGTCTGTTGACTTCCCTAAAAACAAACTGAGTCACACTTCAGAATATTTTCAGGTTACAAAATCATGTTGCCCTTGTTTTTTGCATATTATTCTTCAGGCTTTTAAACAAAAGAGCTTATAATTTCCTGTGAAGTTAGAACATAATAATTCACCACTCAAACCATAATGTGAAAGCTGTTATTTACTTGAAGGATGTTTCCATGTTTTTCAAGGATGACGTGCTCTAGAAAGGGGCTTGAAAAGGGCTTTAAAGTTCCACTTTTCACCTCTGCTTCAAGTCTTGAAGGTTAAGTATTGTGAGCAAATCGTTCCAAATCTGAAGCTAACCTAAAGTGACTGTTGTGTCCTCAATTCGAACATGACTAACAAGGTCGAGTTGGAACATAAAAGAGTAGAATGTGTGTGTCATTCGAGGCTTCACTTTTTTTTTCATTGCACACACACGGCACACACTCCATTCTTTACAGTGTAGTTTACACCAACTGTGAAAGCACAAGGTTGGTGTATGTAGTCGCATACACTCGCCAACACACACACGCATCCCTCAATTAAAGACAAACCCTGGCCTAATCTCTGCCCCTCTAATTAAGCCCTGGTGAATAACGCTTCCAATCTGCCAAAGGTTTCAACACCGACAACACCACTGTTGCTAAGAGACAGCTATCCCCCCCAAAGAAACAAGGATATTTAGTGTCATTACCACCTCGACTCATCTTCATTTACCTGAACCGTTGTTTGGATGGCTTCTGCTCTTATTTTATTTCCCTTTCATTTTTGCTCAAACTCTCTCCAGGGACCATCACTATGGGTCAGAGTGAATTAATCTGACCATGAAAAAAGGCCAAAGATCAAAGAGAGGAAAATCGAGAATATTACATTATGCATTTGCTTGCTGTTTTTTGGAGTGCACGCTAGTAGTCAACATCAAACATGCTCTTGAAAATAATCCATGCTGAACGTCTCCCTTTGCTTCTGAAGTCAGAGAAAGAAGAACCATTAAAGGTTTACAAACTCGATTTAAGGATTTAAGAGGTAAATTTTCCTCTAAAGTTCAACACAGTTGGTTTCTTGACTGCAGGGCAATTGTGCACAAAATGCTGTGTACCAAGTGCTTAGCACTTAGCCATTTTGAGCATTGGAATAGAGTGCAATCTTGCTCTCAATTGATGGCCATATTCCATGATGAATTTGATAAGGGTAGCGCCATTTCCAGCCTCTTTAACCCACCATGGGGTTTGATGTGAATTGTCATTGGATTATCCTTCTGCTTTAAAAAGTGGACATGAAGCACAGTTCAGATGAGTTCATGTGGAGAAGGCACGATGAGAAAGACAGAGTTTCTTATTGAAAATGCCTTTTCCTGTCTGTATGTGGTTTTTCATTTGTGCCCACTCTTTCCATAACCATTGTCATTCATCTAGGCTCCCAGGAAAATTTTAAGGGCCATTATGAAATTGCATTTTGGCAACCAAAGGTAAATTGCAGTTTTGAGGATGATTGCTAGGGTCTAATAGATAGTGCTGGGTACTGAACCCTGGTATTTAACAGGCCCGAGGCTAAATTATTAAAGACTGTAGAACAGATAAGTCAGACGTTACTGATTCTGCTCTCAGTATTGCAGAAATTAAGAAAATAGATTTCCTATTGATTCACGCTACATAAATGTTTTCACACCGTTAATCTCACTAAATATCAAATCTCTCTTGTTTGTTGATTGCTTATGGACCACAACAAACAATTACTTTCATTATTGATTAATCTGTCCAATGGGGCTGACACTTTTTCAACAAAGTCAAATTCGTACAAATTTGAACTAACACATAATTCGTTACTAATAAATCAGCCTTTTTATGAGCGTCAGTCAAGGGTCCACAGGTCTGGGAAAATACTCAAATCCAGCAAATCCCCACATTTGAGATGCAGGATCCACCACATTTGCTGAATATCAACTGATTATCAAAATTGTCCTCATGTCCATGGTCCTCATGTGTCTGTGATCTTCATTTTCAAAAGAATTAGTTTCATCCTCACTCTGCTCTTTGGCATCAAGTCTCTTTTTTTTTAAGTCTCTCGTCTATCAATTTCTCTTCATTAGCCTTGAGCACTCTGATGAATACTGATGCAGCAGCTCCTTCATTGCCACGTGGCAGTAGCAATTTGATACTATTGATTCAATGCTGAATCCATTAGCTTGTCATGTGTCATTGTATCAATAGTACTCCCATCTTGTCGAGGCTGACCTCCATCCCTTCTGCTTCCTTTGCTTTCCATTGACAAAGAAACTCTTGCCTCTGACTATTCAAGTCAGGTGACTAAGTGAGCAATTCACCTCAACTTTTTCAGCAATATCCATGACACTGTCTGCGCTGCTCCTCGAGTGTCCGCTGTTTCAGTGAGTGACACAGCTCCGCTGCCCTCCAGCCATCTCCGGCAGAGACAGAAAAAGATAGAGCAGAAAATATACAACCTCTAGCTTGAAACACCCCAGCCAGCTTGATACGAGTTTTCGCTGACTGGTCGAAGTGCAGATCCAACCGGTCTTTGCTCTTCTAGTCAATCTGAGAGACAGCACGAGACCAGTCGAGAAAGCATGAAGGATTATAGAGGAAGCAAGCCAGGCTTCATGAACTGAGAACTGCAGATTCACTTAAGGTATTATTTTTGCCTTATCAGAAGGACTAGAAACTCTGGCTCCGTGCACCTTTTGGGAGAACCAACGCCAACCATTTAACCAACTCTCGAGTCAATTATTTCCTCTTGCTAAAAATGTGGCTGGATGACCTTTGCATACCTTCATGAAGCTTTTATACAAATTAAAAGGTGTCGTTTTTCATTTTCAGATTAACTCTTCTGCTTTTTTTACAAAGCACCATGCACTGTGTGGAGCACCTGCCTCAGTTATTCCAGGGCCACAAACAGACGATTGCTTGAGAAGAAAGCAATCAAATCCTTTTCAAAGAGTGATTACATAAATGGAGAGTACAACAGAGCGGGGCCCTCGCATGTGATGGGACATGGAACAGCAAATAGGTCAGTGGGGTACTATTCAACCATTGGAGAATCTCAGGTTAAATGAGCCAGAGAAAAGAGAAAAATGTGTCCCTTTAATGCTATTGGGTGTTTCTCCATTCGTCTCCCTGTCCGTGTTTGCGTGTGCGGTACGTGCGTATCGTGTGTAATTCAGCAGCCGCCGTGTGTAATGTCTTCTAAATCGCCTTAATCGCACAAAAGCAAAGTGTTATAATGATGTGTAATGGGCCAATCAAAGTGCTGACCCCAACATAGATGATGAAAGATACAGTGCCACTGCGCACATATTTCAAAAAAGATCAAAGACACACCCAAGCGATGTTGACTGAGCCATTAGCTGCCCCTATTAACTCATTTTAATTTGCCTCCAGTTAGGAACACACGCACACACACAATCTCTGTGAAATGTAGTGTTTGACTGTGCGAGACACAGAGTGTTTGCTCAACTGTGCAGATGCAAACACCCACACAGATAGGTGCAGGCTGATTCTCCCCTCTCTGTCGGCGCTTATATGCGAGACGTCTCGAGATGCTTATGTGAAATCCTCCACACACGACAGGAATAGGAGCGTTTGTAGCTGCGCAGCAACACTTTCCATTTTGAGAAAAACAAAACACTTCAGCTGAAAGGAGAAAAGGCTAAAGAGAGAAGTAGAAAACGACACAATTTAAAGATTTTCTAGGGTTTTTATACACATTATATATATCAAACAAAAAATCTAATTTTGCATAAGTTACCAATTATGTACCATTTGCAGACACAGCTTTGCATCACATGAACAGAGGTGAGATCACATAATATAGATGACTGTGTCGAGCCTGTTGTATAGTGCTTCAGAAATTAAAGAAATTAATAATTTATCACATGACATTGATGTCATATTATAATCCCAGTTCCTAGTTCAACCCTACTGATTAAAAGGTGTTAGTTTCTAATAGGGCTCTATTGTTTTCCAGTAAGTTGATGTGGCAACTCTCCTCTGAAGTCTACACTTCTCCTACTGAGGTTCGAGTTCATCAGTCAGGAAGGAGTCCATATTATTGTCATGATGAGTTTCCTCCTCAGAGGTCTTTCTTCCACCAACAGTAGTTTCGAGGTGGAACCATAACAGGGAACTAAGAGGTGTGTGTGTTCCAGCACTCGTTTGGTGGAAGCACTTTTTCAGAGCTTAAATGATTAGTGGATTAATTGAACAACTGAGAATTAATCTGTAACAAGTTTGATAGGAGGTTAATTCATCTTGCAAGTTGTTTTCCAAGCACAAATGACCAACATTCCCAAGTTCCAACTTCTCAAGAGCGAATATTTGCAGCATTGCTTTATATGACAGTTAACTGAATATTTTTGGGTTTTAGACAAAACAAGCAATTTATGACTGTCATTTCCCATTATTTTCTGACATTTCCTAAACCAAGCTACAATGGCAGAGAGAGCTCAACACACTCCAACTTAAAAAAAAAAATGCACAGGCAAACAGAAAAAACACACAAAAATGAAGAAAAGATTTTCATCAGCTTGACAACACATGTGCAGCATTTTTAAAAAAGCACACTGTGAATACACAAACGCACTGCAGAGACGACACAATCAATTTACAGAAATGAGCTGCATAAAGTTAAATGAAGGTCTTAGTGTCAAATACTGCCTTTTTTTCTAATTTGAGGCACTAAATGAGCCACATAACACAGAGAGGTTGTGTCATAATATTTACACTTGCATTCTCTGTACTCAGTGGACCCTTGAGTAACATATCCAAGAACTGGCTAAAGTGTATAACCAGGTGTGAGTGTTGTTTGCAAAAGGAAGATGTTAACAGTTGGAGCAGCAATTACTGATGTTTATGGCCCAATAATGGCATAAAGAGGATACATTTTGTACATACACTAAATGTGAATTAAACGCCCCATACAAAACAAAGGGTTGGCCAAAATCATAAATAAATACAATGATAAAGATGTAGACACATAAACAAGTGGCCCAATTTATAGTCCTTATATTGTCCAGTGCTGTAGGCTACAATAACCTTATGACTTGTATATAGAAATGTTTTATAATGTGTCTCTTAATCTTTGATCCTTCTGCTCTGCATATATACTCTTGATTATACATGGGATGCTAAATACTGCTCCAAAGTATTATTGGGGGAAGGGTGCACCTGCATTTGGGCCCTACTTAATGGGACATTCACCAACAATTCTGTGGCAATTCAAAATCTGTGGCATGCGAACTCAAGACAACAAGTGTGTGTGAACAAGGAACAAGGATGTTAGGCACAACAGTTTGACCCTCTGGGACTGCGCCATATACACTGAAGATGACAGGAGCCCCCACGTTTGAGTATACAGGAAACCCACACACACAGACCAATACTTGTTCTTTAACTCTCACCACCCACTGGAGCATAAGTTAGGAGTCATCACAACCCTGGAACACTGGGCTGAGTGCCCAGGCCCAAGAGGAGGAGCACAAACATCTCAGAGATACATTTCAAGTTTGGGACTAACCCAACTGGAACTTTGTGAAAACAGCAAAGACTGTCAAGACCCATGAAGAACAAATGAAAGAATACATGAAACTACACTGTCATGTCATGTGTGTCTAGAGGATCTGAGACACAGACTTTCAACAAACACAGCATCCCTGTGTTTTTCAAAAGCCGGCAACATAGTGAAACAGAAATTGGCCCACCTGAAAGACTGCACATCCAAACACTTAAAAAGTCATCTAGTGTATAAAATGCAGAGAGGACTGCACAGGAATTGTATATCAGGGAAACCGAACAACCATTAAACAAATGCATGGCTCAGCACAGGAGGACCGACTCCTCAGGTCAAGACTCAGCAGGTTACCTACGCCTGAAAGAACTGACTTAATCTCCTGAGGACAACAATGTACAGATTTTGGATCGGGAGGACAGATGGTTGGACAGGTTGGATGGTTCGAGTGAAGGAAGCTATTTAAAGTAGATGAACCTTCTATCAATGACACCACTTATCCCCCACCTACCTGTCCTTTCATCCCTCCCCAGGAGATTTGACAACCTTTTGCATTTGGCCTTATGTGACGATGGCCATGTAGACTTCGCCTCAGCTGACTCCAGTGACTCTAATGACTGACAGCCAGGAGCACTAACTAAAATCCAGGGACCCTGCCAGTGGGTTAGGAGTGAAGAAGCCCCTTATGGGAGGCGAAATGTTTTACAGCTAAGTCCAGTTTATCTGAGATTCACAGACACTTTCTTACCTTGAATTGCTGCATGGATTCAACATAAATTGCGGCATGTTTTTGTGGTCACTTCAAATGCATTTCAAGGGTTATGTATCGTGATGGTTAAATGCGCCATTCACTCAAAGCACTCTGAGCACTCAAAGGCTTATTTAACAGTGCATGTGAGGACATGCTGGTGAAATAAACGTAATGCACTCAAACTGGGTTGCTCAATCAAGTTGTTCAGTTTGATTTGAAATTTGCTTTTGACAAATGTTGATCTTGTTAGAAACGATCATTGATGTTTTCATATAATGATAGAGGTTTGTTTGTATAACATGTCCTCCCCGGTGATTAATTAATAAGTCGAGTGAATGGACCTCTTACAAAGAGACTGTAGGATTATTACAGGGGAGAGAGTGTGCTTGTGTAATGATAATGTGATGGTGAGATCATGGGGATAAAATGGTTTGTGACATGATGGTAAAACAGAAAATGCAATGTTTCAGAAGTGTTTACAAACACTGAATCCCACAACATAGTAAAAGTTCCACTTACCAAATTATGTGAATTGACGAGAAATGGAGCAGTGTTTGATTCAAAAGTCATCATTCATTTAATTGAACTGAATTTAATTTGTTTGTTTAATTTTTTTTCCAGCTCCCCTGACATCAGCAAGCTTTGGAACAGTGGTTCACATCTAATTGCCAAACAAGTCTGATGCATGCTCTGGAGCTTCAGTGTCTAAAATCACTAGTTCTGTTTACAAAGACTTTTGCTTTTTCCTTCCATTTGCCTTCATCTCATATTTGTATTTCATTATATTTCATTACGCAATATGCTTTTAAGTTTTTTAAGTTCAGAGAAAAAGTGATCCAGCTTTTCAGAGTAAAACATGTCCCTCATTTCTATCTCCCAAAAAACCAAGCTGTTTTTTATAGTGGGTTTCTGCAGGCGACTTGCCAGGGGAAGAATTTCTCTGAGTGTGTACGAGCAAAGTTCTAACAAGTCAGAAATCACTTTTTTGCAGCTTTAAAAACCTTCAATCTTTAGCTCATTAGCCTTGCTTCTACAATTTGCCTCCTATGCTTCTCTACACTTTGCCAAAATAAACAGAACAATAGTCAGCACTTGACAAATCTTAGCCAAGAATTTAACCATTGACCTTCAAGCTCCGTCCTTTGCAAATCATGCGAGGGGTATAAAAGATTTCACAACAATGAAAATCCCTTGACTCTCAAATATGAATTATTGGTTAAAAAAGTCATCTCTATTTTTAAACCTCAGAACTGATGTGCTGTTTAGTGGGATGAATGAACAGAAGTTAATATCTATATAAAAGGAAGGAAAACTGTTATGAGTCTAAAACATCACTGCTTGTTTGGGGAAACATTAGCAGGAATGTGAATTATGTACAATTTTTTTGATGAACAATGTGAAACCAATGCGGTATCCTTTGATGTGTCAACGACCTACATTAGACAGTGGAAAGTTGAGTTAGTTGCTGCAGATCAAAATACATTTATATTACTTCTCCAAATGAGAGTGTAACTGCCATGCCCTATATATTCCAACATCCTCCGAAAAAATCCAAATTGTTGTTAAATTATTAAGCAGCTAAAGACATTTTTTTAGTTAATACATTGAATCCTCATACAGACTAATGCAGTGTGCGTTTGTAGTTTTCAGGGGTCAATTTATCAGTGAAACAAGTCAGCATCTTTTTTTTCCCTGCAATAGTCTTTTCGAGGCCTACAAATGAAAACAAACTATATAACACTACTTGATACATTTGCTTTTAAATTTTCCAGTTAGTGCTTTATGTCCTCTATCAACAAAAGTATTCAAGGCAACTGAAATTTTAAATTGTGTTGCACAGACCACTGTTGGCTTTGACACACATTGTGATTCAGCTGTAGCCTGATTACTCTTAGTGTTATTGCTGCGTACTATTGCAAGGTGCCTGGTAAAGTACAACACAATGGTTCACAGTTCCTATGTGTTTTAATTATGTTAGAAACATTTTCATATGAGGAGGATTTTGTAAAAAGTGTAATCAAATATTAATATTGTTATGACTCTTTTAACAGAAAGTAGCAGAATAGTATCGACCTCTGCACTAAAAATTATACACTGTATGGATTTGGGTGGATTCCTGCATCAAGTACAATGGGCTAACATTCGCTTCCTCCACAATGGTGAATAAAACACAGAACTACAAAACTCATGTTTTCCACTTTACTTCGGCATTGTCAAGAGGCCTGACAGGGTTCTGAATCTTCCCTATTTCCAACAGCTGGTTAGGAGTGAGGGTACGTTCTGTTCGGAGCGAATGGTTATTCCAACCATCTGTGAATGTGTCAAGAGCTTCCTGAATTCGCGGCTAAAAGACTTACTGAGCACAGAAAAGGTATGTGCAATTTGCTGGGTTGAGCAGGCCGGCTTCCTCTTGGCTGTGGAGCATATCGTAATAAATACTTGACAGAGCATTCCAAACAGCACACCGCAGGCGCCGAAAGACAGAAAATCAAATATTAAAAAATACGGTCTGTAAAGCACATCACACCTCTACGGTGCAGCAAAAGCTTTAAGTTATGAAAAATTGCAGTTAGTAACTGAATTGATTTTTTCTCATCCCTAATAACATTAATATGAGCATTGATCTCAACAACTTTTAATGCCAAAATGAATGGCAGCACATCAATATTAAGCGATGCACTCGCAAAAGATTTTTGACTGAGGAAAGCTTTACGACAGAAGCACACACTGATATTACCTTTGAACACTTTTCCCTGAGATGAAGCTTCCACCGAACTTTGAATATATCTATACTGTCTTACAGTTGTCTCTGTTGACCTCAAGTCTTAATTGATTCTGATTAAAGGCTGTTTAGGTGTGTGTGTGTGATCTTGTGAGATTGATTTTCATATGTTTATGGGAAAAGACTGGTAAGATAGTCTTCTACTGTATGGCCTACTCAACACAAATGCCAAAGTGCTTACATGAAGAAAAACCTGCATGCTGGATCCTTCTTATGCTCTATAATCACCACATGGTGCATAATGTTGGGTGTGTGTTAGGTAATTAAAATCTAAATGACACATGTAGGTATATGATAAATGGGGTGTGTCCCATGTAGATTGCATTTTAATAAGGGCCAGGCTTGTTGCACCCAGGTTTCAGGGCGGGTGTTGATCTATCAATACGTGATCAGATCAGGCTGCTTATTCCAAGGAGTTGCGACTGTTTGATAAATCGCCCATGAGTTCTTACATGTTTCCTGATGCTCGAATCTGCACTCATTTCCCACAGTTTTGATAAATGAGGCCCATTGTGCGGAATAAGTGTCTCCTCTTGCATACTGATTCTGCAGCACAGATATTGCACACAGCTCATCATGAAGAGTCAAAATGAAATGTAATTACGACTGCAGAGTTTAAAATGAGAATAGTGACTAATATAACACCCTCTGAAAACGAGGAGGACAACTGTTATCACACTGTTGCACCAACATTTTTTGGTCTGCAGTTGTGGAGTGATAAAAGTTAGGGGAGGCGACATTTAGGTAACAAATTAAAGGCAGTTATGTTTAAGTACAGGAAAAGAGATGATTAAGGAATAGCAGAGCTTTCAAATGGTCAGACTTGACTTTTCCCTTCTAATTAAACACACTCGTCCTTTTGAATGCTCCCTTGATTGTCTGAAAATGCAACTTTAGAAGTTTTTGTCTGTGTCAGCAATGTTATAAAAATATCAAACCACATGGAACAAAGACCATTGAACCTATCTCCTGCAGGAGGTTTATGTGAGCAGACACCAAGCTGATAAGAGTCACTTCACTCATGTAGATGAACTCCAGATAGTCTAGGTCCAAGGGCTGTCGTTGAGAGGCCTGCTCCAATCTGGACTGCAGTCAACTGAGAACTAACCCTTTCCACCATCATCTGACAAAGCTAAACTTATGTTTGAAACTCAGAAGGATTTTTTAAAATATGAATGCACAAGAAGCAACACAGTGAAATCACAATCCCAAATTTCAGCTCGAGGTTGTAGAACATCAAGATTAACTAAGCAATAAAGCAACCCCTGGACAGCAGAAAGAGAGGCTGGTTGTGCCGCACAGGCTGGTGCTGACATTGCTGATAGAAATAACCAAACCTTTTGATAACCCACCTGAGACTCAACAGAAGTGTCTGAGTGCTTCATGGTCAAAGGAAGCATAGAGCAGAGGAACTCCAAAGATAACTAGCAACAAATTTATCAAAAATAAAAAGATACTTTGTCAGTAATATTGATTATTTAACCATTTCATTTCACATATATTGGGTGGTCTGCTTTAAAAGTCTAACAGCAAACGCGCCTTAATACTGATATAATATAAAGCGTCAAAGAAGGCTAAAGATTAGCCTTGCTTTCCTTAGCATGTTACTTCTTCAAATGGGACAACAACCAACGTTAGCCAACAGATGGTAGCTGGTTTAGATGCTAGCAATGTTCATATAAACTAAATATGCAAATGAGGTAGCTCTGGGATGCACACACAGCTGTCCAGGTATATTTGGTTAATTAGGATGTCAGACTAAATTGGCATGTTGCAAGCTAACACGTATAATTAACCCACTTGTGTCAGTTCACCTCGACTCCTCCATGTTGACTTCAGCATGCTCCAGATAGAAGTGTTGGGAATGTCACTGATTGGACAGTTTGACATCCTCTGACTGGATGGTAAGTGGGCAACGTGCTGATTGGCTAGACAGTTCAGGCATTAAAAACAGGGTCAAAATTTGGATACTTCAGTGTCTCATATACAAATAGGAAAATTTGTGCGTCCACTTCTCAGACTTTATGGAACCTCGCTGTTGAAATTACTCCTGCACAAATTTTAATTAAACACACAAAAATTATTTTGACAGCTACAAAAATATTTTACAAATGAGAAAACTTAAATTTGGGTTATTTATTTTAAAAAATGCAACTCCTTTAATTGTTTCTCCAAATGTTCTCTGACATTGTTATTGTGTTAGTGCGTCAGTTTCAGTATTCGGTTGTGTTGTGTATGTTTGCAGCACATTCATGTATATGCAGATGTTTTCTGAATGAATGCATGTGTTATCAAATTGAAAGTGCTTTCTTAATTTGTTTGTGGCTTGTTTATTTGTAAGTGTTTCCTTAAGCTGCAGGGCGTTGAGCGTTCAGCCACCACATAAACTGTTGAAAAGAACAGTTAAATATGACCTCACTATGAGACATGAAAAGGTAATACACAGAAACAACAACAATCAAAAAATAAAAAGAATAGAAATACAAAAAAGCTCAGGTAATAAAGCAATTAGTACCTCGGTATAGAGACTTCACATTTAGATTTCTTATCATACTAGGCATGTGTGTATATGGGAATTAAGTGTGTAAGAGTATAGGAGGGAGATGATTTTCATTTTCCCATTTCTACCAAAACAGAAAGATCTGAGGGGCCTAAGAAGAAACGTGGCAGATCATCACCAAAGCCTAATTGATAGAGTAGTTTTGTACTTTGAAAGATCTTAAGAGAAGATAGAGTAGTGTGAAAAACCTAATGCCACACTTAAACCTGAGCCCACTACACTAATAAGCAGCTACTTTAAAAACAGAATATATGGTGTCCTTTGACTTGTTTTTCCTCAGTGGCCGAGAACGCCATCATGGAAACAAAAACATGCTTCGAATCATGATGTCATCCCTATACAGTATTGTGTATATGTTGAAAGAAAAGCTAATCACTGACATTAGGGCTTTATTTCCTACGTAATGAAGAAGCTATTTGTTCCTCAGAGAGCTCTCAGGATGGTATATACTTAAAACATGCAAATGAGGCATGGGTCTGATTGTGGCATGCTCTGGTACCAGTTGGTAATTACTGCATACAAGGTGATTAGCATACATATTTTCCACACCTGTGTAGCAAATGAAATATCTAAGGTAGACGTGTATTCACATATGTATACAGTATATCCAGCTGCACATGCCCACGCTCTCTCTCACACACACACACATAAACAGCACAGGATCTGAAATATTCACCACCATCTGCTGTGCAATCCATGCGTCAAATTCACTATATTGATGACACTTAACAGTGGCCCCCCCAAAAAAGTCATTTCTCCAGTGAACACTCGCTCCCACTGTACATCTTTTCAACAAGCTGGCATGAATGTTACTGGATGCTAAAAGCGTCACAGATGTTGTCGGAGAAAGGGACAGTTTCATCAACACTTTTCGCACGTGGGCTTTGATTGCTGTCATGGCCGAACAAGAATATCATAGTTTTCACATGTGGCTTTGATCAAAGTGAAATATTCAGTTTCAAGTTTGCATTCAAGTTTGCTTTTTCCCTGTAAGGTTTGATGATGGTGGGAAATAAGCGTTTGCTGACCATTGCCTGTCAATGGTAATTAGGCTGTGAACAGTGAGCCATGACATGCTCAGTGTGACATGTTCTGTTGTCGGTTCTTGTTGAGACTCTCGGATGTTTTGACAGCTCCAGTTGGAATAGATGGACTTTTACAATGTTTATGTCATGGCCACATTACATTTCATACATCGTCAGGCTCACAAAGAGCAATGCTCCATGTTTCACAATAAGATAATTAAATTGACTTAGAGTACAAAAGTTCTGTCCAGTCTCATTGTTCAGTCTGTAAAAATGTGTGAATACCTTGTTACAGACCTGTGAAGACAGAGGGAAGTCTTCCTATTCTTAGTAACCAGAGAAAATTGAAACACACTCATCCAACACGGCACTGACATTATAGGAACGAAATGTAAAAGTGTCTACAATAAGACATCAGGAGTCTGCTTCTCTCACCCAATAAACTGCTAGTTCGCAATATCTAAAATGGTTGACAAAAACATATCATTATTTTTGAAATCACACGCTAACATTTCAGAGTAGAAAGCCATTTTTAACCTATTGACCAAAATCAGACAGGAACAGCAAATAGAGCCAGTGTTGGATTATTCATGATTTCACGCTCCCTTTGCCCTTTATCAGTGGACACACGATGCTACAGCCAGACATCCATCTTTCCTGAAAAACTAAACATGGAAGGTAGTGTAAATGATACCTGTGCTGTCCGGGCTGAGAAAATGTCAAAACAATTATGGATGTTAAGGATGAGCAGCGGCCGGGCTCGGGCTGAATGTCAGATAATGAACCTGCGGGTTAGACACAGAGCTTTACTTTGCAGCTGCATCTACAACACAAATATGGTGGTTTGGAGATAAAATAAACTGTTCATAAGCGCCTGCTGTACAGTTATATGGAGAAAATTAATGACAGGCTGAATTCTTGCTGGTGCTAGCAGGGTTGTCAAAAGTATTGACACTTTGATACTTTTTCAATATCATGTGTTTAAACGGATGCGATCTCCGTTAATTATACATTAGATAGAATTGTAAATATCATCTGCAATCAGATTCTCAAGGCTGAACGGATGAAACAACAGGGAAGAAAATCAAAAGGATGTGTCACTGTTATTCAAGAAGGAAGCTATAGTTAGCCACGGCGAGTATATATATATATATATATAGATATATATATATATATAGATAGATAGATACATAGATAGATAGATAGATAGATAGATACATACATAGATAGATATAGATATATATATATACACACACACACACATATATATTTTAGCTATGAGGCGGATGCTGGATCAAAGGATTTGCAAAAGCTGATTTGCAAAAAGGTGTTTCAGCACAGTGACAACAAGAGGAGGCTACACTACAAATTGACTTTAGACTTCAGAGAGGTATTGATGCATTAATATAATTCAATAACTGCACAGTTATTGTCAATAATGAAAAAAGCTGCGATGTGATGCTGATGAGATGAAAGCTTCCCCTGAGTGAAAACACATTGGTGAAAAGTGGCCTGTTGCTTCTTTACATTAAAGGGTCAGTTAGGCAAATCCAGTTCTAGACTAAAGTGGCATTTGGATTACTGGTTCCCAAATGAAGATCACAGATCAGATATTGAAAAAAACACATCAAGAACGACTGGGTTGCTGTTTTGGAGCTTTTGATTACATCCAATGATCTTTCTCAGCAAATGCAGCCTCTAAACAAACCTTGTGTTAAAATTTTCATGACTGAACGTTCCACCACAAGATCAGACATACACATGGTTAACATGGGTAGATTAATATTTTAATAAAATGTATCAGGTCTGACTTACAAATAATGCTGTCTGCCTGGAGACACAGAGATTTGTTGGTCTTCTGTCGGTCATTGAAAACTAGCAAGCACCAGCAGCCAGACGAGTACTAATTCACAGGAGCAACAAAGTCAATCATTTTGATGCAATCAGCTTCCAAGATCATTTTCACATTAAAAATGTAGTGGAGTTTATTTCACCTTTACATTCTTTTCTCCATCTTCTGATTGCCTTAAGGATGTGACAACATTTTCACGAGTGTGAGCTCATTTTTTTTGCTACTGCTTTTGAAAAGTTTCAACCAAATTAATGGTTTCCTGTGATCTCTTCCAGGATTCGTGGACAGCGCCATGTGCAAATACTCTCACTGTGGACTGCCAAAGGCTGAAAGTAATCTTGCTCAAATCAGCCAGGGACTACATTGTTAAACAGCAAATAATCCTTATTTAAAAATGCATCGAAGATGTACACTTTTCAAAACTAGATTACCTGTTCTGGATCAAAACCAACTCCTGTGATTAATGTGAAAAATGTTACTATTTCGCCATCATGATTTGTTGATACATTTTTGGGAAAAGCTAATATAATCTCACATTTCACAGTTACTTTGAGTGTTCAAAGAAAAATAAAACTATGAATAAAGAAAACCCAGGTGGATTTATTACAACAGAACCTTGGTTATGGATTTTCTATAAACTACTAAAATATATATACACACAACCTCACAGAGGCACAAATACATGCAAACAACATCCAGCAGGCTGTGAGAGCAAGCGTGTTTTTGACAGGTACTGTATGATGCAGGGATGAGTAACAGCATCTCTAATGGCGTCCGTGAATGAGCGTATTGACATTCATGTTCGCCTGATCTCAGGGACACGCCAAGAGATGCTGCTTGATATTGATTGTATGATGAAAGCGCGACACTGTATCAGTGGCGAAAACTCCCATAAATAAATAAAGCTCATAAGCGAGAAAAAAAAAAAAAGGCGAAGCAGAAACGATGCACTTATTTTTTGATCATTGCTATAATGTATTCACTCACATTCGTATGCTCAAGTGCCATGTCTTTCTTGCTCTGCTTGACTAACATTTTTCTGAGAAGTGGTTGCTTTTATTACCATATTAGTCTACATTATGATGAAAGAGTGTGTGTGTGTGTGTGTATCGTAGAATGTGTGAGCCTTCCTCGCTACAGACTGCCTGCTGCAATCTCATCGTAATACAGGAAACGCATGCTGCCTCACACCCTGATAAAGCTCACACACACACACACACACACATACACACACACACACACACACACACACAGAGGCATCTGCCCAAGCACCTGTAGAGGTCTTTAAGCTTTGCCAGCTGCCCAGCCAGCCCGCGCTCACAGTGCCAGTGCCTGTCATAATCTACAATGGCGCCTCGTGGAGATACATTTAAAGCTGATCTAATGCATGTGTGTGTTTGTATACAGTGCCAGTTTGAGAATAAGAATAGTTACATACTTGGTGCTTTGGAAAATCCTGTTCATTATGCAGCCTTCCTTTGAGGTAGGAAGCGAGTAATTACTTTTTCTTTAAAAACCAGGGATTGAATCTTGCTTCGCCTATAGAAGCTAAGAGTAAACACTTAATCTAAGAAGCTTTGGTGAGGAAGAAAAAAAAAAAAAGAGTTATTCCCATAACTCTTTTTTGAAAGGAAGTCTACCCTTGTGCTTTCACTCTCGCACTCGCGTCCCCTTTGCTTGCTTTGGCTCTGTTATCACAAAGAGACACACAGAGAGCGGGGGGATCATGTTCATGTTCTTTTACTGCTCCCAACGCCACCACCACCACCCTCCAACCCACACACACACACATACACACACACTTCACTATCTACACCTCTTTATTATTTCTTGTTCCGTCCTCCTCTCATTTCAGTCCAGAAACTTTTCTCATCTGTCTGAGCCCCTCCTCCTATTCTTCCCCCTGTTTCTCTGTCACCTCTCTGTGCGTCTTGCCTTTTCTCTGCCTCTCTGTTTGGTGCTCTGTCCAGGCAATCTTTCACTTTCTATTTAGATCTGCAGGCATCCTCTTTCTCCCTGCATTCTTTACGTTCTATCACTTTCCTCTTTTGCCTTTGAAAAACCAAAAAAGCCAGCGCCCAAAAGTCAGCAGAAGTGAACTAGCTGAGATGTTTTTCTGTTGCATAATAAGAATTAGAAATCGCATTAGCTTGTTACGGGAAATATGTAAATTAAAGATGATACATCAATTGTTTCAGGGCTGACACATATTTGATGGGATTTCATTTCGTATTTGCCTCAAAGCCATTCATAAATGAACTTCACATTCAACCCCTTTCTGATTTTGAATCTAGCTCACAGCATGATATTCAAAGACATTCTGCTGTGATACCCTTTCAGTTTTGGATAGCTGAGAAAAAAAGAGAGCTACTACAGTTCTGGAAGGTAAAATAATGATCAAAACCTGGTGCTACAATATGAGATTTGAAAAGAAGAAGCTTTTTAAAAAGTAATAAAAGATAGCTCATAAAAAATTGAAATTTGAATATCTACATTTCTATGATAGCTGGGTGACTTCATTTACTCTGGTAGATTGTGTGATATGATCAAAAGCTCCCGAACAGCTACTGAGGTGACCTTGGGAGGAGATTTTTTGTCAATGAAAAGTTTTTGAAAGGTGATGCAATAATGCTGATTTTTTTCACACTTAAAACTTATTTTTAACTAAAACGTTTGAGTTTGGATTTAAACTTATTTTTAATTTATTTTTGTTTTAGAACTATATCTTAAGCATATTGTTGGTTTAAGGACAAATCAGTTTTAAAAGTATTTGGTAGATGAAAGTAATCTGTGAAAACTCTAAAGGGTTGCAATAAAGTACTTAAATTTTACTTCAGTGTATTATAAAAGCACATGCTAACAAAATTGTTTTATAGAGCATTAGCATTACATTAACCTATAACCTACAGAAAGATCCTTTTCATAAGGATCCTTTTGATTTGTTCTTGAATAAATTGTAGTGACACAGATCTGTAAAATCTGTCACTACAGTTTTTGTTAGTTGTCTGCTGACATACATTTCAATATCACTATAATAAGCTTGTTTCATATTCATATAGGAACTCTATCTTTTAATTCCAAGGACAGATAGGTTTGGATGCTTTTTGTTCTAGGCGACTGTCTTTGGACAACGCTAAATACCAGAGCACATTTACCAAACAGCAGCCAAAAGCCTTACTTTGTAATGGTCAGTGGTCAACTGATGGACTGAATTAGAGAATAAATAAAGGTGACAGTTGTCATCCGAGCCAGCAAAATCAGAGGTTGTCTGTCAGCCTTTTTGTGTCCAAACCTTTATTTGTTATCCATTTTCTCTGTCTCTCTCTCCCACACAGTCATGACTGCCTGAGCTCTCCCTGCCAATGGCTCCATTTCAAGCACTCTCACCTCCCTCTCTTTGAGCAGCATCATCCACAATTTCCCTAAGATTAATATATTCACTTCTCCAACACCATCTTGCTTTTCCTCATCATCCATCTATTATTTCCCTCCCTATTATTCCCCACCTCATTCTCCACCTCCTCATCTCTCCCCCTGACCCCTCCGTCCACCGCTGCGTCACCACGCCGCCCAGAGAAGCGAGCTTCCAGCAGAGCGGGGCCTCATGATTTGAGCAGGGAGCTAGCCAAGAGCACTGGCCCGCGACCAGAGCAGCGATCCTGGGCGGCCCGTGCCCAGATTAGCCCTCCTCCGAGTGGCACTGGAGCTCCCCTGCTCCCTGGGCTCCAGCTGGAGGAGAGGAGATTAGAGCGAGAGGGAGGAGCAGATTGAGACACTAGAGATTCCAAAAGCCGTTTTTAGACCGCCTGTGAAATTGGATAACAGATTACTCTCAAATGTCCTCCTAACACTTTATATTAAGTAGAACTAATAACATTAATCTAATAAATTGCCAAATACTTCACTGGTGCTTTGAAGCGAGTGCGGTGTGGATTCATTCTATGTGTGTTCTCCATCTCATCACCAGGCAGCACATACAGTCGCTGCTGCTGTGCTGTGGTTTGCTCGAGTTGTTGCTGGGTGTTGCTCATCTCCTCCAGTTGAAGCTGCACTAATCAATACTTCCTTTATTAGCATTGACGCAAATGACAACTTGTTACCAATGAACCCGTTTACCTGTGGAATGATCCAAGAAGGTGTTTTTGGATCAGTCCACAGCTTTCTTTTGTTGCTCCTGTCCCAACTTGTTTGAAACATGTTGCTGCAATGAAATTCAGAATAAGCAGATATTTACAAAAATCAATGAGAGAATGAATGAAAAACTCATGTCAAAAAGGATTAACAAATGATCACATTCTGTTTCATCCTGTTTTATACTTTAGTGAAGAGATAAAAAGGAGACTGATTATTGGACTTTTACTTGTACAGATGGATCCAGCATTAACTTCAAAGTGAGTGCTGATGAAAGGTGACGCCATTATAGGTCTTGATTTGTCTGACCAACAGTCCAAAATTCGAAGATATTCAATTTAGTACAATGTAAGACAAGGGAAAGCAGCCAGTTTTCCCATTTGAGAAGCTTTAACGGTCGAATATTTTGGCATTTTCCTTGAAAGATGACTTAAACTTGCTGACATACTGCCGATTTTCTGTTGGACAACTAATCACTGAAACAGTTACTGCAGCTCTAAAATTCACTTTGTAATGGGAGAAATTATAGAAAAAGAAGTGATTCAATACAAGTGCAATTAAAAGCTGGTGAAAACCCTCCTACATGACACTTCAGGGCTGACAGTCTATCCTCCCTTTTTCTTTGTATTGAATTAAAACTAAATTAAAAAGTGTACAAAGTAGGATATAAAAAACAAAACAAAAAAGCAAGAGGGGTAAAAGCAGTTAAAACCCATGTCATAATTACCATAAAACGCGCCTCTGTAGTGACTTCGGGCCAATGTGAATCTAATGCCACCTAAACAGTTAATCTCCACGGAGTACAGTAATTACAGGCTGAAGCCAAAAACACCTACTGCACTCAAATATATCAAGCTCAAACACAGACTGTTTTGTTACCAGTGATAGGTGACATGAAAAAAACAGAAGCTGCAAACATGAGATACCAAGCTTTTCTGGCCTTCCTTTCATTTCTTATTTTATCTATTTCTTTAATTTGGTCCCAGTTCCGCTGTGAGACACAAGTTGCGTCAGGCTGAGAAAAGTAAGACTGACACACATCAGCTCGGGCAAACCGCTCACGCCGTCAATCTTATGTCAGCCCCGAAAACACATGCTCGCACCACGCGTCTCGCCTCCCACAGGAGCCGCATCACCTCATCTTCCCTTCCACGAAAACTAATAGGAGGTGTCAGAAGGAACGCCTCCTCGTTTTCTGTGGGTAATAATCACATACAGGAGCGATCATGTCACGCCGTAAAATTGGATTCTGCTTGGGTGTATGTGTGCGGAGACGCATCGCCGGCTCTGTTTACAGAAAAGTCACTGGTTCCAGGAGGTCCACAGGCCAAATCAATACGGATTCTTTGGTGGGGTGAATCAATAGGCAGAAGCAAAGGTTAACCTGCCTCAGACTGCATCGCGGCTCTTTGCAAGTATCCAACAACCCTTGACCTTTAGCATGACATCATTCACTAGCTACAGCTCGCAGTGCTGTGCCCCTGTTTAACCAATTGCAATCGCCGCTCCCTTGAGAGGTAACTAACCCAGCTAGCTTTTTACTGTCTGTAGCATAATAGTTATAGCATCATCTACCCTCTGACACCCACTTCTTATTTCTAAATTTGGCACCGTTTCTCACAAATGTTTTATCATTATTGCATTGCCGGGGCCGTGCAGTAATATTGGCGATGTAGGAATTAAATTGTTGCAGTAGCTCACCCGTGATAAGAGCATGAGATAAATGGCGAAAAATGTGAAATCTAAAAGTCTAAATCTGCTTGATGGATCTCATAATGTGGGAGATTATTTTACACCATCCATCACGAGCAGCGCTTGTGACAAGAAATTCTACTTTTATTACAACAAGGAGGGGAAGAGAGAGACGAGAGACCGAAGAAGCCAGCCTTCCTGAATACGCTCTGCTCTTAAGTTGAGTCGAGTGCTGCACTTCTAATAACTCAGCAGCATCCTTGACGTTCTCGGGGTATTTATAGAGAAACTGCCAAGGGGACTTGTGTCTCGTGTAGTTTCATCCAAGCAATCTGATTGGTCGAAGACTAATTCCAACTGCGCGGATGCTTCCTACACAATCAGCTTGTGTTATTTGGTGGTACGAGTTACATCACTTCAGTTCAAGTCTTTATTGATTTTTATGTGCATCTGTTGTACATAGCATAGGTTGTTGTTCATAATACTCGTTATTATCTTCCGCAGTGTCACAGTGGATCTTAATGATATGCTAAGTGAACGTTTCATCCTGTCTTCTATCACCTCTCTGCTCTGTGTGTGAAGCTCACACAGACCTGCAGCTCTTTATACATCCATGACACAGTCAGAGAGCAGAGACAGTGATGTAATATGATTGCTAAATTTTTATAGAGTCCCACCCTCACACACAGCATACTGTTATTGGTTGTGGGCTACACACCCACTACTACAAGGCTGATGCCCAGAAACGTCCTGAACATAGCGACATAACAAGAGAATATGAAAACGCAGGCAGATGGCAGGGTCTCAGCAGACACGTACAAAGACACACACCTCTAGTGGCTCATAAGTGATGACTGTTATTTTTGCAGCATAAAAAAACAACACATTGTTTTATAGAAGTAATGCAGCTTTTTTCATTTTTCGAAGATAACCATAATGAAAAATGGAGAGAAGATTGAACAACTGAAGAAAGGTTTGAATCACTGGCCATCAGGGAAAGTAGCAAATTTACTGGAACAATAGAGGAGATTATGGATCTATGTACCTTAAAAATCATGATCAAGAATATGACACTTTTTAACAGAGACTGTGCTCAGTTACTAACAGTGGCATCTCTGGCTTCAGTATATGAACACAATTGCCAGTTGCTGCTGATAGGAAGCTGGTGAGGTAGTGATTTTATATCATGTTGTCGCTGCGCTGGCAACTCTGGTTGGCTGCATCGCCTGCACAGTGGCGGACAGAATCTGGGGGGATCGCACAAATTTCTATGTACATGAGACCCACCTTGTTGACAGGTGAAAAGAAGCTGATCCTCCAAAGGCTGCAGCCCATGAAAGTGGACATAACAGCCATTGCTGAACTTGTGTCTTTTTGACAAATGTGTGAGTGGATGGGTGGGTCAACAAAACATCAGATGTTAATGCATTTCCTGATTTTGTCCAAAAGTGATTTTAATTGTTTTAACAGAGTAATGAAATGCTTCTTTGAGTCCTTACAGAGTGAACTGTGTAATTTAATTTGGAGGACTTGTTTAGAGGACAGTCATACCTCATGCACCAAAAGGTGTATATGGATGGACCAAAAATTCCCAATTCTTTCTCTACAAAGTTGCTTTCAAATGGCAGACAAACCGATTTATTAATGAAGGGGTGCTTTAGGCCAAAAGGATAAATCCTTTCAGTAAAATTCAAAGGAATCAAATTTGACATTCCAGCATTAGATTTCCACCAAAATGAATTTTGCTAATGCCTAACAAGTAGTCATCCTGTTATGCATTTGAATGGAAGTCTTAGAAGAAAAAGCTGGATAAAACACATGAACGATGAATAAAGTGAAACTGATCTGAGGTCCAATCTGAAAGTTCAGGAAAGCTTTTAAGTTCAGTTTCAAAAGAACAGAGGCTTGTTGCAATCATGGCCAGACCTCACGTACTAGGGCAAAATCTGAAAGCACAAAATGACAAATTTATAACCTGCTGTTATATTGCTATATTTAATATTTTCTTTATTTTACTTTGATTCAAGCTGGGCTTCACTTTCAGTTCTCTCACTTCAGGGGAAACTTCACTACTTTTTATGTGGATGTCCAATCAGTGTTGATGGTAAGTGTAGCCAGCTGAAGCAATAAATTCCTTAGTGCTTGTTATACTGACTGAGAAAGCTGAGTTCTCCTGCTCTGGTCCTGCTCGCAGAGCCATGCAGGCAGTGCCTACATGTACCAGGATGCATTGGGTGCTAGCTTCTGATGTCAGAAATATAATAAATATTTTGGACTATGATTTCTAATATCCTTTACTAGTCTTTATCCTGTTGTTCATCCACTTCAGCATGCCTTCAGCACTAACCAGTGGGGGAAGAATATTTGGCTCTGACATGACGTATGATACACACAGGCAAGACGATGGAGTTCACTTTTGCAAGTCTCTTCCATTATAGTACCCACTCAACAAAAAAAAGATAACCCGCCAGACAGCATTGCCTGCAGAGAGCAAAAGACAGGAAGAACAGCTACTGTGAACTCCAAACACAGTGGTCATTGTAATTCCAAGTTACCTTAGTGAAGACAACAAAGAAAGTCAGGGCCAATATGATAGGGTCATTGGTTTGCCATCAGGAATTTTAGTAAGACTGGGGAAAACTGACTACAGAATTCATCAACGTTGCCGGCAGAGAAGCTAAACAATGCACTGCTGGGAAATACTTTAACTGCTTTACCTTGGTGTCACACATATATATATACACACCTCCTATATACATAACTCCTGTATTCTTGTCATATAAGTAGCCTCAAATGACTGATTCCAGCATTACACTATTAAAATCACTCTTATCTGACTGTCCGTGGAGGCAGGCATACAAAAAATATAGTAGTTCACAGAACACATTTCGAGTCATGTGGCGAACTTGTGCCAGCAAATCAGCAGCAACATTGTTCATTTGCATATTCCACTCACAATGTAAGGATACAAGGCTAGCTGAAAAAGTTTCTCTTTAAACAATAAAGTTTAAAGTCAGGAGTCAGGTATAATTCACTACATGCAGAGACTCTTGTGGCAAAACATTTCTCCTCATAGCTGGAGCTAAATAAGGCTGCCGACTTTAATACCAGAAAGGCTGTCAGAGTCACTGCACAATAGCTGGGGGAGCATGCTGAGTGTAAGTGGTGGCAAACCAACTGGAGTCTGTGCTTCAGGAAGGCATCTATTTCTGTATATCTGTGTCTGTAAATCAGCGGATCTAACACAAAGTTGTGCCTATCTGCTGCAGCACTCTCCATTTTCTTCCAGTGTGAATGTCATAAGGTTTGCAGAGCACACATGGGAGCAGTAAACTCCGAAAGTCCTGGCAGTTTAATCCTGTCAGACGTTTGTGCTCTGTCAGAAAAGCTCTGAGTGACTTAAAACAAATTCAAAAGTGACTCAAACAAAATGAACAAAAACAAAACAAATCTGAACACTAAAACTGCATGTTCGGTCGTCACCCCTCACCGTCTTTCGATAAGTGCAAATCTTTCAAGTGATTATAGACCAAACATTTCCCTCAATTTGCTTGGATTCACCCCAGGTGTATTTGATGAAACTCGCAGACCTACTGTATGCGTTCAATTAATTTCACTTCTGAGTGTGTCAGAGAACACAAAAATATAACAGGCAAGAACAGGAGCTGTGATGTCTTAATCAAAGGACGCAGGGAAGGAAAATTTGCCTGAGCATTTCTCTACTGATCCACGTCGAGCAAAGGAGAAAAAAAGAAAAGCATTGTTCCATTGTTTGTGAGGCACAAATAGTTGCAGGCTGTCAAGGTCAGAAAAAGAAAAAATTAGACGTTTAAGGAGGCGTGCTGTGAGAGCGTGATTCTTGGCTCACGGCTTAGGTTGTACTGATGCAATCGATGTTTCCAAGATGGTTTCAGAAGCGACGTTTGCATGGAAAGCAACTGTTACAAAGAACTGTGACGCACCACGCAAAACCTTCACTTGACTTTTAAGGAGCCAATTATTTAAAAGGAGTATGTGTAGGAGAGAGAGAGAGAGAGAGAGAGAGAGAGAGAGAGAGAGAGAGAGAGGTTAAGAATATGTGTGGAAAAGCAAAAGCAGCTCCAGCCATGCAATCACAGAAAATGACACATGACATTTCGAACTCAATTTGTTCCATATAGCAATCCTCGCTGTAAATTACCAAACCAATCACTCATGATCATTTCTTTCCCCTCCTTTCCTCTCAGCAGGCAACACGTGCGAGCGGAGGGACAAACCCTCTCAACATGACCTATCTGTAAAATCGGTTACACATTTCAAGGGCAAATGCCAAATGTGACCTTGGGAGGCGCTCCATGCGTGAGAGGTGAAATCAAATCAATGGGCGGCAGGCTAATGGAGCCAGTAAAAAGATTCCAGAGAAGTGGCTTTAATACAGCTGGCCTTTAGTTTGACACCTTTTATCTCCAGTGGTGCTGCTCTGAGTTTATTTCTGGTAACATCTACTTTTAACAGAGCTTCCTATAGATTGAATAAAACTCTTGAAACTAATTGAAATTATCTCAGGATATTGTTATTACAAATGATGGGATTTTAAAGCCAGTATCTTCTGGGCAAAAATTCCATAATAACCTTTCAGCATATTATAATTCAAGTGGGCTTAGTGGAAAACTAGGCTTCTGCACCTGAGCTTGGCTCCATTTTGAGGCTTTAGAAAAGCTAGCCATTGATGGGAGACTCAGACCAATCACAGGACACATCAGTGAGAGGGCGTTCCTATTGGCTGTTCTACAAATGCACAGGCACATGTACATCCTGTAAGATGAAAACCTGATTCAGTGGCGAAATATCCTGCAGAAAATCTGGCAACTTGTCCGACAGAGAGCTCGTCTGTGCACAGCGTCACTGCCTGCACACTATACCAACTATATACCAACACTATACCACACTATACATAAACTGACTCGGATGGAAAAGTCCACCAACTGATGATACATTGCTCCAGGTTCACTTTCATTAATAACAAATCCCAGTATAAGATTACTAGATTCATCCCAGTGTAAAAACTTAAGTTTGAACATTTGCTTTTGTGACGATCTTTAAAATTTTGCTCTCAAAAATTAACATAGATGCTGATGGCTACATTTTTTTGAGTCTTGAGTGAGATCAATGTCTTCAACTGTGACATGAATACAACATATGAGCAATTTTTATTAATCTTGTACCTTGTGTTAACTCACTCCACATACTTTAATTAGCCTTTCTGCACGTCCGTAACCTGCACATTAATGCCAACCTTGCAAATTGTGTTGCTCATCTCTTTTGCACACACAGATATAGGCAGATGTCCCAGTCATGTTGTAGCCTTAATTGCATTTGTGCACAAAAATAAATAAAACTGTGATTCCTCCAGAAGCTTCACTCCCAGCTCGAATTCATTAAAACCACATGTTGCAGTGTACTATAAGATCTCAAAGGTTTTAGATGAACCCATATATGATGGCTGAGCTCCATGCTTTCCTCTACATTGCTGTGTTGATGGTGATATCAAAGTGAGGCTCACGCTTTGCCCTGTCCTTGATCTCTCTTTGCCTAGCGAATTGAGTCATCCCTCATGACACGTAAGAGACTATAAAATGTTGGGACACGGAGTCTGTGTCAATAATTAATGGATGTGTCCATTTACTGGAAGAGTGATAAGATGTTGTAACCCTTTTCATCTGTCTTGTTTGTTCTTTCCATCTCGTTCACAAGCTGCTTTTCTTCATATGACAGAGTTTCAGATTTTGTTAGAAGAATTAGCTGAAAGTGAAGGGGAGGCTTGACTCGCTAGGCCCGAGAGCAGCCAGTCTCTGACAGTAAGACTCAATTTTTAACACCTCATCAGTCATCTGAGGGATGGATCACATCAAGCTCGAGTGGAAGACAGAGTGGGAGTGCAACAGAAAAAGAAATACGAAAGAAACAAGGAGAGAAGAAGACACTTGCCTGTTGGGATTTTTAAAAAAGAGCTGCTAATGAAAGGAGTCAAAACGCAGCGTGGATGGGAGCACGAACATGAATCTGCATGTTTGAGGCAGGGGGTTAAAACATACAACCACGAGAGAGCCTGCAAACGACGGCGGTGACGCGCTGGTGTCTGCGACGGTCGCTGTGTTCACACGACTACATTGCGTCGGAGCTGATGTACAAAAGAGACGTGGCGCCGCGATGAAGCCAGCCATGAAATTGATCTGAACACAGAGGCCTTAAGAGCTCTTACATGCCGCAACTGGCCCTGCTTGCACTTAGGCACACAAATGCAAATGCAGAATGCCTTAGAAGATGAAAAGAGGATCTGAAGATATTAGTACAGCAATGAGAGCTGACCTTCCACGCTCAGGAAAGCAATATTCAACTGACACAGAGCAGAATGTAAATCCACAGCCTGGGTAATAACTAGGCAGCTTCAGCCGTGTGCTGTTTAGCTTACATGAACATTCCCATTTATTCCAGAGTCTATTATATGAGTGATTTGGCCATACTTCACTGCTGCCTGCATGCAGCCAGACATATGCAGGAGCTAGTGAAAGCGCAGTATGTCCACTGATTGTCCACATGTGTGTGAGGCTTATGTATATCTGTTTTTCTGATCTGTGTATTGCAGAAGATCAAAAGTTAATATCTCAATTTTAATGCAAATGTAAAGAGATGGGTTTTACTCAATAGATAACCATGTTGCCATAAAGAGGAGGAAATCATTCACACGCCTCTCTCAATCAATTTCTCTTTGTTTCCTGCAACCCATCACTCGACATATCTTTACTTGGCCCTGGAGACCTGCTGCATTTGGCAAATCGATATTTTCTATTGATGGTAGTCTCTCACACAACATATGAGGCTTTACAATCAATTAGTGAATTAAAACAATGTACTTTACATATACATATCTGTGTACATATCAATTTCATCCTGTGTTTTTATATATGAATATATTGAAAGTAATATATATATAAAATATATTGAAAATTAATAAAGTACTCTGTCTGTCTGTCTGTCTATGAATGCACTTGAATTAGTTTATACTCTGAGAATGTATATGCATGTACAGTATGCGTGAATACTCGCACTAGATTTTCTTGTGTTTATATTGCTTTCTCTCAGTTGATCAGCAGTCTTCCCTGCTCCTCGTCCGCAGCACGGTCTCGTCCAAGCCTCCCGCCCAGAATAACACGGCAAATTTGCAAGAATACATTATTAATTTCCCGTCAGAAATGGCAGCCGCCTCCTATGACAAGTGCTCCTCGCATCCCATTTTTTTCCCTTTTTCATTTTCATTTTTCATTTCCTGTAGTGCACCTGAGACACAAATACTCGCTCACTGCTCTCCCCCTATGCTCCTGACCCTCTTTCCTCCCACCAACACGACCACGCTGACATGTCACACATATTCTGTATGCACAAGTCACACATACAGACATGGACTCAATATCATAGCCTGTCATACAGTGCTCAGAATATACAGAAAAGCAGCAAACATGCATAAAAACACAAACACAGATACACCCCTAAGCTATTGCAATGCCAGTGCTGTCTGACAACGAATCATTCTGAGATTGAGACGTGCTGGTCATCTTGCCTGCAGATGACAAAAAAAAAAAAAACAACCACTCTCCATTCTCTCTCCTCACTTCAATCCTGAGCCCCCCGTCGCCTTCAGCTCTTTATCTGAGAGTCTGTTTTCAGGTCTTGATTCCCTGCTCTGTCCAGGTACACTCAGGGCTTTGTGTGATTCCAGTGATAAAGAGGTAGCAGTGACAAAGGCCTCCAAACACACACAGTGCTACAGAAATACAGAGCACCGCAACCCATTTGGGAAATCAACTTCAGATAAATTTAACCCAGAGTCTTTTAAGAGCCTTTTTTTGGAAGGGGGCAAGTGAAGCACTTGTTAACATGTTGGTTTGGGATTCTATCCATAAAATAGGAAACAACCCTCAATCCTCTTTGAGTACCACAATAAGATTTATTTCACAAACCTGACCTCTGACCTCAATTCTCAATGTTACTTTTACAGTTTAATTAAAATTTAATTAACAGGGTTGTTGTTTAATATCTTATTATTATCACCCATTTAATTAGATAGGTAAGGTAGAAAGCACCAGGAACAGAATGAGATGGAAGCCAACAATGGCCATTTGTTCAAGTCACATGATTAATTTTAACCAGTTATTGTGTTGTCATAACTAGGACTTAAGATGTCACAGACTGATCAAGTTTTCTTAATTTTTGCCATGCACGCTGACATCTTGACTGCCAGTGTGAAAAGGCTGAACCACAATTTCCAACCTTGATTTTAAAAGATGAGCTACGATGTAAAACTTAAATAAAGCACAATGCAATAATTTGCAAACAAAGTGTGTTTAATGACAATAGTTTCAAGTGTTCCTAAGCCCATATAGTAATCTCGTTTATACAATCATGTGTTTGGAGGAGCACAGGAGGAGCAATGTAGCCATTTACATTACATCTACAGTCGGAACATTTCAGTTAATTTTTAGTTTGACCTTTACTAGTATAGCTCCCACATTAGGCCAAGTGTAATTTTCAGGACCCAGAAGAGCATCAGAGCTGTTATCTTCAGTGTATTGTAAGCGAGTGGTTGAAATCTCCGTCATACAACATATGGCAACTTTTTGAAATGGAGTAAATGACATATACTTCATGTAAACCAAACTGGCTAAAGATGAATTACATTGAAATTGCACGGTTTGTCAAATTAGACACTTGCGAACGACATGAGACACAAATACCAAACAAGATGATATCATAGTAACACAACATTAAGCCAAGGAGTATGTGATGCAGTGAAACATATACTTTGGCTTCGTGCTTCGGTTAATCCTCAGTGAGCAAAAATTAATTGTTTGATGTAATAAGGAAAAAAATATTACTGACAGATTTTATGTATGTATACATCAAATTTGATCAAACAAGTATAACCGTGCATCAGTTTATATATGATCATATGAATGAGGACAAATCGGTGAAAAAATATTTCTGCAGAATAATTAGAAGCTAATTAGTTGTCACAACTCATTTATGACACTTAGCCCACCATTTCACCAACCATTACACATTCTTTCTTTCTTTCTCATGTGTCGTTGGATGAACTGCAAAACATGAGTGAAGTAGAAATTAGATTTTGCTTGCTTGTTGCTCATTAGCATTATGGCTGTGTGACGGGTGATTAATCAGGGGCGTCACTGGTGTTGCATAAAGTGGCAAAAAAAAAAAAAACTTTAAAAATAATTCAGTAAAACTTGTTTGACTTTTAATATTAATTGCCATAACCCACAGTCTCTCTTCAATCAAATTAGTCCTGACTAATCAAGCTGTTAAAAAAAATCTTTTTTTTTTCTCCACAGAAGGATCTTTTTAATGCATTTATATTAATTCATTATTTCTATCTCGTTCAATTATTCTGTCACTGGCCCCAGTGGCACTGTTGTGGCAAATTAAAGGCAGTTTGCACAAAGGCACACAGACACTTTAGCAACGTTGACAACAGTGACATATCTTCATTAAAATAATAACGCACTGTTTATGCACCAACTCATTGACATGCACACATGCTCTGTTTATCAGAGGGTGTCTTTGGCAATAATGTGATTATTTGCAAGTGTAATGCAGCACTGAATGCGATGTGGTGAAGGGGGAGTAAGAGGACGGGATGGGGGGGAGGGATCCTGCGTTCATGCTGTTTGAAAAAGGAAAAAAAGAGAGGATAAAAACGGAGGGGGGAGGGGTGGAGTGCTGATTGGATAATTGAGCATTTGTTTTTGGAGCTAAGCCATAACAATAACTGTTCAAACACACTGCACAGGGTCCAACCCTCCTAAGGGGCAGGACAATGATTGTTTACGGGTGATTAGGCAAATTGCTAACTAAAAATATGTGTGTTTAGGAACAAACAAAAAGTGGAAGAAGACTAATGGAGTTGTTAGGGCACACTTTCCAATGGCAAGTTCCCATTAACGATCCTAAGAGTATTAAATGGACCTGAAGACAAATGTTTTAAAGATAACGGGTCAGCCCACAACTCTGACTTTCACATCTCTCTTGCCAGTGTTTAGCTAATGATGAGGTTAGCATTATTTACAACAAAGTTCAGATTCGGGTCTCTATTTGGCCTGGAGGCTGATTCGGTAGGAAAAGCAGCTTATCTTTCATTGGCAAAAGGAGGAGTGAGAGAATACAAAGGTAATTTCCATTGGTTTGCATCACTGCAAAAGCTCCTTAACTCAACAGAGAAGGTCAACACATTCAGCGCAACTAAAACATCTCTGAAATGCATCTCTAATAATAATCTGATATCATGGGTTGACTTTTCAAATACCAAGGCCATATTGTTAATTTTAATGATCCATGTTATTTTCTTCAGTGCTTAATGGAATAGTTTAATATTAAGGGGAGTTCAAAAGTTCAATAAGAACATTGATACCATCCTCATATATGTTTAACATGAAGCTGCCACCAAAAGCATTTTTTAGGGCAAGTCTGGCCTGCTTTCGCTCCCTCTTCAGACTGCGAGTCTTGCTCGATGATACTTCAAACAAATGCCAGTGGAAAATAATACACACCTCGTGCCTTGAGATTACGTCCAGAAATAGAACCTGTGATCACTGAAATCAAACAAGGGCCATGCTCAAGGCTTGAGAATATGCGAATATGTAGAGGCAATCATTCACATTTTATCAGTATTTCTAAAGGAATGGAGATGCCTACTGTGTTACCTTGGGCGCTAATCATGAAGCGTATTTTTCTCCTGCTCAAACTCAGAGCACAGCTGCACGCCGAGACAGCAGGAGCTCAATGGATTCGGAGTATTACATTATTGAGGTTGCCATGAACCTATACGCGTCAGGTAACCTTGAGTAAAAAAGGGAACGGTGTTCAACATCAAAATGGATAAGAGAAAGAGGTGTACTGTAACTCAGGCTGTAGCTGAAGAAGCTGAAGAAGTTTCTCAGGCAGGGATCCCTTGAAGGAATCATTAGATGTTTTGGGAAATACATTTATTTGCTGTCTTGC
Source organism: Centropyge bicolor (assembly GCA_037975185.1). Classification (NCBI taxonomy): domain Eukaryota; kingdom Metazoa; phylum Chordata; class Actinopteri; family Pomacanthidae; genus Centropyge; species Centropyge bicolor. Next base: position 4,430,970 of record JBBMOC010000005.1, read on the forward strand.
TGAGAGTTACATGAGGAGACTGTTTTTGTATAGATTAAACAAAAGATAGTAGGGGGTAGTAGGATTTCTTACTTTCAGACAAAGCCAGTCTGTTTACTCGTGTCCACTCTTTATGCTAACAGTATGCTCGCAGTGGCTGACCAGTATTCCTTTTATAAAAATGCAGTCAACCTAGCAGGAAAATATACACATTCATCTAAGTGCTGTTATTGTATCCTTTGAATGACACTGACATAGTATGTGATGGAGCTGAAGCCCAACTGAGAGTCCATGAAAGCACCTACCAACATAACAGTTACACAGCAGTGGAGTGCAGCAGGGATTCCCATTTGGCCCCAATTATTTTGTACAAGCAAACAACGAAAAAATAAACTAACAGAGAAAAGGTGCAGCCACATTCAAAAGCAATACTCTTGTGATCACAGTCTTACATTGTTTGTCTTCAAAAGCTTGTGTGTGTACGGGCTAGTCTAAATGCTGGCTTCTGTATTATCCAGAACATGAGCCTGGGGCATGGTGGGGTAATGTTATAAAAACGATATGCAATATTAATGGATGTGGGCAGCTTATATCCAAGGTGGCTGTAGGAGTTTGGAAGAAAAGCAAATCCATTCGCTGACTCCTTGACCAGGCTTCTACGTAAGCATGACGCAGACACATGCAGCACTTTAAATAAGAATAATGCAAACAATATAAAACAAGTGGACACATGCAGACGCCTACAAATCCAACAGGCTAATCCATGAGCTGTGCAATCAGTAATGACGAGGCACTCAGCCGGGTGAGCACATTCCTATAGGCACACTCAATATTGTGACATTTTGACAAACAGCCTGCCAGAGCTGGTCTGTCCACAGAGAGGGGACAGTAGCCAGCAGAAAGTGCTCAGAGGCAGCGCTCTCCTCTGGGGATGAAATCTGCTCAGTGTCCTGGAAGGCTGCACAACTTCAAGGACAAGCCTCCGTCTGAGCGCGAAGAGTATCCGAGCTGCTCCTGTCAAGCCGAACTTTCAACACTGTTGTGAACAAATCCCTGCCCCAAAATTAGAGTTTTCTGCCAGGGAGAGGGCACGATAAGCTGATGAGGCACTTATCAGAAAATAGACTATAATTAGGGTTTTTCATTGGAGCTGTAATTTTACATGAACTGCTAATCTCTTTGATGAGCTGAAAGTACTGCCAACGTGTCTGTGTGTGCATGTGAGGAAGTGAACACCTGAGACTATTGATCTATCAATTATTGTCTATTTTTCTGTAAATGGGGAAATGAAGGGACTACAAACACGACATTTACTTTAGGTTCAGCTGTCATCTTGAGAACATGATTATTCAGTCCTAAAATTAATGCATATAAATATTTTTAGCAAATTTATTTTCATTTGCAAAGTATATACTTCTCATTAACCCTTGAACTGCCTGTACAACCATATGGTAGACCACGTGTGATTCAGTATAACTCTATGAGAGGAGTGCCGGCAGTTAAAGGGTTAATTAAGTTTAAAGACATAAGAACAACTCTGAGGTTTGATGATTTTGATGGGAAACTAACAAAAAGTGTCAATCCTTTTTCAAAAAACTGCAAAGCTACTTGAACTATCAGTCGTGATTTTCAGGCTTTCAGAACTACGTTTAAATATTCTGTCTCTACAAAAATCAAACTCTCTCTCATCAAACTGAGGGTTAATCTAAACATCAAAACAAGTTCTGATGAAACAGGAACAAGTTGCTTTTTGACAGGCAAATCCCCATCTTTCCCCCTCCCGCCCTTCTCGGTCCTCGTCGATGCAGATCATTCCTGCTGAGTGCAGATATTTCGGCTTGTTTGTTATGGTTGAAGTGTATCACTCACTGAGGCTCGGCTGAGCTGCATCGCATGAATTAATGATGAATTCAAGAAGAGATAGAAAGAGGGAAAGAGAGAGGGCAGACAGCTGCAGAGAGGCGACGGAGAGATGGACGGGAGAAACAGAAACGTGAGTCAGAGATTAGTCAGAGACATTAGGAGAGGCTCATTTTGAGAGGCAAAATGAGAAAAAAAAGAGAGGAGAGAGAATGAGACCGAGAGGGAGAGAGGGAACGGGAGATAGGGAGGAAAAGGGAGGGAACAGCCACTCCGCAGATTAGACACATGGTCTTATCTTCCCTGGTCGTTTTGTGGTGGAATAATCATGGAATTCATTTGATTTCAAGTGTCTCATTGAAAAACATGGGTTTTCATAAGTGTGCAGCCAAATGCTTCAATCATGACCGCATGGCATTTTGTAACCGGGCGTCTGTAATGAAGACTAACTTCATGTCCGGATCATTCATCTGACATTCATCTGACATACTGCCAGCCAGTCCCACACTTCGTGGTGATTTGTTCAGGAAATAAATCAAATTTTTGAGTTTTCACTAACACTAGTGACATGGCAGTAGGGATGGTATTGTCAGTCTGCAATCACTGTCATCACTCCATCATTTATCTAGAATGAAATATCGCTACAACTATTGGATGGATTGCCCAGACATTTTGTACCATCATTCATGGTCCCCACAGGAAGAACACTGGTTTAGTGAAATATCTGAAGAAGAGTTGAATAATAGGACGCATTATACTGCTAAACATCTGCATGTTAGCCTCCTGACTGTTGCACTCACCTCAAAGTTACAGACTCCTAATCTTGTTTGGCTATGGCTGACCTTCAGAAAGTGTGGTCAACATTAGACATTGTATTTTGTAAGTGCTGTTATAGTACACTGTCGAAGAATACTAATTCTTGTTGTTGTTAAGATTTAAGGCAACTTTACCCTTTTCAGGTTGGTGTAGCCTGTAGCCTGTAGCGTGATGTACATTTTATTAGTTGCTCATGTCTGTGAGAGTCTGTACAAAAAATAAAAACAATCCTTTTAAGTGCTTGTGGACTGTATACACCCACATGCACACCAACACTGCATGCATTAGATAAGCAGGTCACAATTTTGATTTCTAGCACGCTCCACCCTATGTAGTTTGTACAGAACCACACAGTTTCTGAGCATTACAGGGATGTTATAATGGTTTACGCAGTTTTTGTTATTACATGTTACCTCTATTAATGATGAACAGAGCACTATTAATTTTGTGAGAGTTCTGATGTGTTGTTTTTTATATGTCAAGCAAAGAAAATCTGAAAAATAAAGGTACAACTTTACCTTAAACCCTTAGTTCCAAACTTTTGTCTCCCATTTCTGGCAGCAAGAGTAATTACACTAACACTATCAAAGGGCTCATGATCCCACAGACTGCACCACACTCCTAGTATCTGTCACTACAGTTGCTGCCTCCTTCAGGTCTGGCAAATCAATCATTGCTGGTTGACATGAAATGCATCAGCAGCGGTGCACCAGTCTGGGAAAGTTACCATAGAATCCAGATTTTAAAACTCTGGTACACTGCAAAGTACAGAGAGATGTACCCAGTGGTGAAAGGCTTCATCAGCATTGTGTGAACTCATTTGGCAAAGGCTTGAATGTAATGGATGTTTACATTTATAAGTGAAATTCCCGCACAGCAATTTTATGAAACATGCTCTACATATAATGTGGGCTTGAACTATATACACCCCTATGGATAACTGCATTTTGTCTGAGCTGAGTAACAATTCACTCATTCAGTATCATGTTGAGTCCAGATTGACCATTTAGCACGTGGATGAAGTCACTCCTTCTCTAGAGTGCTACCTCAGTCTGACTCTGTATGGAAAGCCACATGGCATAAACCATACACCAAAATACATAAGACAGTTTATAACAATAGCACAATGCTGTTTAATAACTCAAATCAGGAGCCAATCTCAATACCCAACTGAACTCGTTTTCATGAAACGTGACTATCACCTCTTCCCATTACTGTGGCTGCTTCTGAGAGATGTGAAGATTACTGTCTCATTTTTCAAAGAGGTAAAAACCACCAGCCTCCAGATAGCGCCTGATCTCTCTTCCTGTCCAAGTAGTATTGTCTCTTTCAGCAATTCTGAGCAATTTTCTCCTCTCATACTTGGGGAATTCATTTCTTATATTAAATCATTCACCTTTTCCTTGAACACAATTCCGCGAGACTCTTTGGCTTCACGTATTCGGCGCAGACAAAACACATTCACGTCACCAACTTGTGATGCAGATGTGCCAGATCTAGCTAACTGAGCAGGTATGTGTTGGAAAATGCTCCAATCAGAACGAAGGACGAAGATCGGATTTGTATTTAGATATTATGATACAATGCTTTGAGAAGCATTGGCTAAATGAAGTGTATGACTATGATCAAAGCAATAACTTAAAGTAGACTCTTGGAAATCTTCAGTGACATGACATTTCCACAATGTCATTCAGTGTGAAAGTTTTAAACTCTGGTTATGACACAACTAATGAGAAAGCTCTTGTGATAAAGGTCACTAGTGTTGGTAATGCTGCAGAGGTTTGGGTTTGAGTATCACACATAACACTAATCCTCACACGTGGATTTTACACCAAGTCCTTCTGTGCCTCAATTTGATTTGAAGAAAATTACCGTTTTCCAAAAATGTGTGAATGTTTCATCATGTGTTATCATCACTTTGTTGATAATAACATACCAATAAGAAAAAAAGAAAGAAAGAAAGAGAGCTAGAGGACGTTCTTTTATTCATAGATTTTCATAGTGAACCTTCATAAATGTAGAGAATAGGTGCCATTGTGAGCTCTTTATTTTTTTCTTTTTTGCGTGCGTAATGAAATATTTATTTGTATTTTTAAGTATTCAAAAGGAGATGTGAAAAACAGCACAAAGTAAAACAGGAATGTAATAATACAACAGAACAGCAAAATTAAAATGAACGGAGCAAAAAGGTTTCATTAAATTTGTACTAGACAAGCTTTTTTGCTGTAACTTATCATTATGAAGTAAATGTTGACTGCACAAAGTAACGGCTATAGAATTATGACACCACTGACGTATAGATTGACCAATCTCCTTGGAAAATGAAGGCTGAATTTATGGCACAAAGCAAGCACATCTAGCTAGTAGTATTGTTCATATGAAGACTTGATCATATGAAAATTAACAGACAGAAAATTTGGGCTTTTTTTTTTTCGCACATGCTAAAGAATTTCTGTCTGCTTTTATGTCTCCAGACTAAATGCAACTGAATAAACTCCAGCATTTTCTCCTTATTATTTCTTCTTCTTCTTTGACCCTGACGCCAATGCCTGCGGTATTTACTTTTTAATGTATAATGTAAAACTGTGGCATTTATACTGCACGTTTTCATTAAGCATGTGTCCTTCTCCTCTGTTATTTTCAGAGTAGTGCTGATTGTTTCTTCACAGAAATTTGGAATAAAGGCAGTGTGTTCTGTGTTGTTTGCAGATGAAAATGTTGGAAAGTGATTCCACTGTCTTTGTGACACTGACGCCAACAATAATAACCTTTGAGCTTTAATTAATAGGATATACACAGGCTAATAGGATATACACTGTATATTACAGACGGGATTTTAGATGAGTTATAAAAACTGCTGACCAGATGTTAAGTGAAGGGCTTGGTCAAAATATGTTTGCGACTGATTTGTGTCCAGAACATTATGAATAATGCATAATTTGCATGTCAGAATTCGCAAACAGTGAGACATAGAAAATTGGGATGCATCCACAGACTGAAACAAGTGAAAGAGCAGGGGGAGTCAATCGAGAGTTAGAATTTTTAGAATTAGGATCAGAAGTTAAACATCTTCGCCTGCAAAGTATTGTTCTTGCAACTGCATTCATAACATAATTCTTAGACTCAGAAGTAGCTTAACCAGGTCATGTGATATGCTACTTCAGTACACCTTAAAAACAAATATTGCTGGGACCATTACAGAAATTTGCAGATGAACATTACAGTAACTACCACTGACTCTGTAACAAGTTGGCCACACTGACCAAGCATGACCCATCCATTTACTAGACTTTGACTTAACCTTTTAAAGCCACTCATGTCCTCATAATCGACAACATGCCCACAACAGAAGGAAACAGATTAAAGAAATAGCATTTCAAAGAATCACAGGCGTTACACTATTTCTTATTCTTAGAATCCCTTTTTTCATCACTGTGGTTTCGTGTCCACGTTTGAGCATGTGCTTCACTGTGAACATTGTCACAAGTCCTGGTCCTTTCCACTAATCATTGCAGCAGGGATCTATTACCTCAAAGCCTGCTGGGAAAAACATTCTGCTTAAGACGCGCATTTTACTCTCTCCCTCTCGAGATGTCTCATGAGATGGAAATGAAATATGAGAGTAATCAATATCAAAGTGGTTTTCTCAGTCTCATGAAGAGTAATTACCAAAGGCACATCTAGAGGAAAGTGTGATTTTTATTACTGGGGAAGCATACTGTAGTCGTTAATGTCTCTATTCACTGTCAAACTCACCGATAAAAAAGGGGTTTATAGCTCGACAGTAGAGCAAATGAAAGGATACTTTAATCCTTACATGTTGGCATGAACATGTGTGCATGTTTTTACAGTCCTCTCAAGGCTGTGCTTATAGAGGATGCTGCTGCCTAGACTTATGGCAAAGTATTAAATCGTACATACATGCAGGATTTCTGTGCTCACAAAACGATTTGGAATTGTTTTCTGCCTTCTTCCTCCATCTAAAGTAGAAAAACACTTTTTAAATATTACATCCACAGGCTTTCCCCTGATGTGCAAAAATAAACACTTAAATGAATAGTTCTTTTTCGCCAGATTTGGCAATTAAATTATACTCATTTTTGAGCTGAAGCAATTTGATTAGCTGATTAAATGAAATACAAAGAGTTTTTAAGTGGTTATGAAACACTCATTTAACACTGATGCCTCTAATATGACCTACATAAGCAACCAAGAACATCAGCGGCATCATTGGCTATTTCTATAAAGCTGTTTTCTATTCTACCTGTTTCTGGGTCCAATTCCCTGTGAAATCAAACAAGATGATTTACAACAGACACCAGAAGAGCCTATGTTTACAACTTCCCAGGCAAAGTTTTAATAATTCTTTTCATTTCTTTTAATACTTATTAATCATGCATAGCCACAAATAAATACATTAAAATCACCAAACATCATCCTGCAAACAGCAGTGTATTAAAATGAGTTGAATTAATTACTAAGTGAAGTTATTAAGTTGCATCTTTCTTTCACTTGTTTCCAAAATAAATGCATGCGGTAGTCAGATCAAGATCCTTACAAGGCCGTGGAAACACTATGCCTACTGGCCACAAGATTAAGGAAAAATGAAAGCTCCTTGTGCAAGAAAACTGCAAACTTGAACAAACAACATGAATAAATATAATATCATGAAAACACTTCAGTTTGACAAAGACATGTGGCTCTCCAGCAGGATCTGAATCATTTCCTTTTTACCCATTTCAATTGAGAAAGTTTTACGCAACAATAAAAGCTTTGTTTCTGAACTTATGAAATGCCAGGTCTTTCTTCAGTGGCGCCTCGCTGTTCCTCATTTCCGTCAGAGAACTGCCCGTAGCTTCATTCCAAGAGCGTTGTCTTGTGAATCTCGAACGATTTATATACTCTCTTTTATTTGACTGTCTAGCCGTCTGGTGTCTACAGAGGCAATTCTTTTAAAAGCCTGTACCAGGACTATATACAGCCGATGTAGCCTGGATGATGAAACACTGTCGGGCTGTGTTTGTGTGCTAATGTGTATGTCCAGGGTTCCCTCGTATCCCTCATCCTGAAAATTAAAATTCTTCCTCTCCTCCACGAGAGGACACCAAGTTCTCCTCTCTCCAGCATCTCTCCATCATTTTTTCCATCACTCTTACCCCAGTGAGTAAGACTGGAATAACATGAGCAAAGTCAGACCCACTGAGAAATGCTTACCATTTGCAAAGTAATGAAGAGGAAGACAACGAGTGGGAGCAGGCAACAGAGGAACCAGAGCGATGGTGAAAACGTACAAGGCTTCAGGCGACGTTAGGAGCTCTCAACGTAATCAAAAGTGACAGCACAATGTCGGCATTATGGATATTTGATCATGGCCAGAGATGCGATATGCACACGCTCACAGGAACGCACACATATGCACACAAATTAAATCAAGTTTACAATACATGAAGGTGCACACATGTGCATACACACACACTTTCTGCAATAGACTTCAAAAAGTGTTGATTTGCCATAAATTCTATTTCTGGCTCTCTGTATTTACAACACCACCCACCTCTAAAAGAGGAGGATGGGGAGGGAAAAAAAAACTCCAGGCGCATTTTGAACATTTTGATACACATTTTTACATAGTGTCAGCAGTATTCCTTCTCCCTCTAATCAAAATATGTCAAACTGAACTTTTCTCTGTGCTCTGCGGCGGGGCGAGAAAGCCTGCAGTTGTATTCTTCCTCTAGGAAAATAGCAACAAAAAAGTGTGACATTTTCTCCTGCCTGCCATCGAGCCTTTGTCGCCCTAAAAATAACGCCTAGGAGCACAGAATTCACCAGCGTTAAAGCACGTTCTCTCCCATCTCTACCACCAGGAACAGAACCTGAAAACAATATTCAATATGGTTGCTCGTGCCAGCCTCAAATCAGAGTTGTGAAGTAATGCCGGCGATACATCATCATTACAGAATCCCTGGGACCGAAAAAAAAAAGTTGGAATAATGAAACTTATTTTTTGCACTTTGCACTGGAACACCTCATTATAAATCACACCTAGCTCATCACAAGATCACTCATTTCTCGCCCTGCTACAATTCTGTGCTTCTCTCTGGAGAGTGGAGAAAGAGTAATATACATGAAATCCAATAGATGTCAAAGGTGTTGTTTTGACAGTGTGAGGGAGCCGCAGAGAACTGGGGGGGGGGCGGGGAGGGGGGGGAGGAAAAAAACTCCTGACATGGGATGATAAATGTATGGCAGAGGTGGAAATGGCTTCTACCTGATTTGATATGGAGCGCTCTGCCTGTCCCTCTTAATCTCACAGACTTGGTAACATATTCATTGGCACTGTCAGACACACAGCTTTATGGGATAAAGGTGGGGAGTGTTGCCTCATGCTCTTATCTGTACAGACCCATGTGCAACTTCTGGCATTTCCATACAGCACACACAGAGAGCTGCATAGGATGTTCTTACAAGGGCTTTTAGGTCACGGAGGCGTTGATATTTCATTTGTGTATTCAAACAATATTGATGATTTTAGAGGAGACTCACATGCATTCAGGTTGTTTTAAAGTTTATGACTGAAATGGCCGAGTGTTAAAGCTGATCCAACTATCTCGCTGCAGGCATAAACAGATTCGCATCTCCATCTTTCTCCTTATATCTGTCTATCTCAGTCTGTCTGTATTTTTCTGACACACATACACATACACAAATTCCCTGCCTCTGCATGGAGAGCTGGATAATCTGCTGCTGGTGATATAGAGAGGATGCAGAGGCCCCAGCTGACCTGGGCTCTGCTGCGCTATGAATCTTTTATCACATCACCTCTGCAACCGCTGCTCTCCACTCTGCCCTCCTCCCCCTCCGCTTCCTGTTCATCATCACACTGCAAAAATAACCATGGAAAAGGTGGAACAGTCGACAACAATTTACCTTTGATAAATAATTACCACATTAATTACGCAGAATTAGTACTATTTCCATAAACAACTGACACCATTGCCAAGACCATCGCCCTCTACCAGCCATTTTAACTCTTTCAGCAAGCCTTGACATTGCTTCGATTGTGCCCACATTGTGATCTTAATATGCAAACTCATTCTGAAAAGGCTTGCTTGCTAAAGCTACTGCTTGTAGCCAGGCAGCTCTAGTTAGCAGGAAGAGGTGGAGTTATGTGACCTGTCAACTAGCAAGGTAGACATGTTCTGTGATCGGCTTGTGGTCAACTTTACACACAGCTGAGATCAGATCACAGTGCGAGCCAGATCACCTCCAGATGTTGTCTGCAGGACCATGTGTTTTGCCTTATCCAGACAGGTTATCCAGAAACAGATCACATCAAAGTATGAATAGGGTCAAATTGCAGAATCAAATCTATCTTTATTAATTCTCATTGCCTTTTGTTGATTTCTTTTTTTTTGCTTGTCTGTTGTCTTTCCATCCAACAATCCATGTAACAAAGAGTATGACAAAACCGTTTTGAACAAAATGACAAATCCACCTAACACCTAGCAAATCAACTCAAACCCAATAAGTAGAAATCAATCATAACAGCCCTTCAAGACAAAGCAGGCAACATCATCAATGCACAAACAATGAACATGTCTGTAGACAATACTTTTTTGACTTATACAGCAACAAGGAAGAATACTCAATAGAAATAAAGCACTTACTAGATGGTCACAAATTACCCTCACTAACAAAAGAAAGAACAATCTCAAACAAAAAAAATAAAACCTAGACCAAATGGATTTCCCATTGAGTTTTATAAACACTTCTGGCAAACGCTATCATCAAATAAACATATAAACATAGCACTAATTTAAAATAAACATTTATTAAAGACAGACATTCATCAAAAATACAAGCAATATTTTCACCTGTCAAATATACCCCACCAAAACAACTCTAAAAATAACTATCATCCTTTAACTAGAGCCTGAGAAGGCATTTCACAAAGCAGACTGGCTATTTCTTAAATCATTCAATGGATCAAAGCATTTTAACAACACTCCAAGGACAGCCATCATGAGTAACAACCTAATCTCACAAACCTTCACACTCCATAAAGGCACCAGACAAGGATGTCAACTCTCACTTTCATTATTTGTATCTAACTATTACTAAGCAGCAATATGCCCCCCCAAAAAAACAATGTTACAGGCATCTGCAGCAATAATATAATAAAAAAACCAGCCTATATGTAGATGATGTACTCGTATTACCATATACCCAGAAAAGTCAAAAGACTTCATCATCAACACAAACTCTAATATCACAAAACACAAGATTCAATTCAAACCCAATCCACAGCATGATTCAACACATTGGACACACTAATAACACTTGGAACTGGAAAAACAAAAAACCTAGAAGAAGATTAACCACAACAATCAAAACATGAAGGAGGCCTAGAAGCACCAAATTTAGCCAAACACTTCTGCTTAGGCAATTGATTACAATACCTTATCAAATGGATCTACGCAACCCATCAACACCACCCTTGGCCTGATGTGGAACATATCGAAAGCCATCAGACCTACCCTTCCTCACAGACACAATCAAACACCCCAACTGCTTCAAAAACATTGCAATGGCCACAACTCTGACAGCTCTGTGCAATGTCAATAAAATTAAAACACTACAATGTCACCTCGCTCACAAACAGCCATATGGCACGAACCAGACTTCACTGCAAATAAATCACCTCTAATAGGCACTAAATGGAATAACAAGTAGCTTGAGGGTATAGTACATCGATTTTAGAATATGAAATACATGATTTTTTTTCTGAGAGCAGCTTTCTTTTTGTGTGTAGGTATGGATTTAAGGCACAATGAATGTCAAGTCGTTACATTTTAATGGACACAATTTGAAGTATCTGTTGTCGTCAGGTGGAGGAGATGAATAAAAAAAGTGTACCTGTGAGTTTACAGGGACATACTCTACAACCAATGTATGATGTGACAAAGCTCAGAGACAACAAAGAATATTGATACACCTCCAGTGACAGGTCATGAGTGTTTGATGCTGCTTCAACAGGAATGAGAATATGATGAATGGTTTAGGTATTGGCCTCTCACTGGTTGGAGCCTGAGGCAGATTAAGAGCACTGGCCTAGAGAAGAAAAAGAAGAAATGTGCTGTATTTCTTTTCATGTGCATGGATAAATTCTGTTTAAAACTTAGAAGACAGGCTTCAAAATCCCCCACTTGTTTTCTCCCTGTTAGCAGGGCTGGATGGAAAGAGGAAGACGATAAGGGACTGAGAGAGAGAGAGAGAGAGTTAGCGAAAATGACAAGCAGGATAAAGAGTCACCCAGAGCCCACGCACAACTGTGTAAACACTCCAACAACACCAACACACCACAAGCTGTATTCAAATTCAAATGCCTCTCTTCTTGACCTCCAGTCAGTCTTGACACTGCTGTCGCTCCATCCAGCGGCAGTCCGGAGAGAAGGTACGGAGTTCAATTATCCCTCACTTCACAGGACGAGCGCGGCGACCTTGGCCACCCCAGCTTAACTCTAAATGAATAACAGAGGGGGCTTTTATGTGAAATGTGAAACAGTACGGCACATGACAGGCAATTACTCTCGGTGATGTCACTCTGTCAAGGGGTCAGTCCCGCCGCCATTGTTGTTATGTGCTGCTCCTCTCGCTCGCCTGACTTTTGATAGACATTTCTTTAGAGTTTAGGCCGAGCGTTGCTGGCAGTTTGTGGCTGCGCTTGGACAGAAACTCAATATGGGCCAGTACTTGTATGAATGAACTTGGAGAAAGAGACGGAGGAAGGAGGAAAGAACGCAATGGAGGGCGAGGGAGTGAGACAGCGGCTTTAGAAGTGACACAGAAGGAGAGGCAGATTTTTTTTCTTTTTTAAAATGACTCCCAATGACTTGAGGAATAATCCTTGTTGCCATGGTTTATTCATGCCAATATTAATTTCTATTTACATGCATAACATATTATTCCGCAGTTAGCCCCATCCAAGTCCTCCGAGACATCTCAGACTGCATGATGAAATTTTGAGTGACAGTGGAACACCATGGCTGATTTCAAAAGCGCTGCATCATTTAGGGAGAGAAAGAAAACCCTGCTGTTTTTATAAACACAAAGGCAAGGGGGCGTCTTATGTACGTGCGCAGCGGCATCCTTTTCTGAATTCTCCTCAATGTAAACTGCATCCCATTTCCCTATTGGGCATTGGATTGTTGCTCATCTCTTCCATAAAGAGCAGAGAGTATTTGCAGAAACGGGAGGAGCGCTTTTCCCCTGGGCCCCAATTAAAACTTCCTTTGGCAAAGTGGCGGCTTTTTATCCCTCGCTTTCCCAATGTTTTTTTGCCACATCTCTTAAACTGCAGGAAAGAAGCAGTGAATGCAGGCTATTAGAAACTAAGAGCCAAGCGAGGGAGGAAGGAAGGGACACGATAGGCTAGAAGACAGAAAGAGCAAGAAAGCTATTAGTCACGCATTAGTCAGAAATTATGGAATAATTTCAAATGTTAAAACTCCATATCTGGTATTCAGAGTCATTATTATACGGTTTGGTTGAACCTTAGGGAAAGAGTGGACTGCTTATGTAGAACAAGAATGACAACTAGTGAATGGAGGGGAGTTTATAATGCCAAGAAACCAAGGAGTGGCTGCGAGGGCTTTTAAGCTGAGCGATGATGGAGAATTATGAGGACACCAGAGGCTGTGTGAAGCAGAAGTGATTTCTGGCTCAACATAAACATTGACATCATGTCATATTTCAAACACTGTGAAGATTTTGATCCAGTTGTGAGCTTATGGTCGCAGCATGACGCTCGAGCTGAAGCCGGAACTGAAATTTCAGCTGATTGATTTAGCGTGGCTATATGCAGCACTAGACTATATTTGGTCGTTCACATTGATGCCTGCATATTTCATAGAGTTACACTTCAAGTACAATCAACTTAAAAATCCCTACATGTTTCAGCTGCTTTGATGAGAGGCAGTGCGCTGTGCGGTGATTAGTTATGCTTGTGGGGTTGGGATGGCTGGTTAGATGTCTGCGCTTTCTTTTCGCTATATCTCCGTGAGCCAACAGCTCAGCTTGTTGTTCCTCAGAATACAAAGTTTCCATCTGGACCAGGCCATCAGATTCAATTACTGAACACAAAGCCCACAGGAGCACAAAACCCACAGCATTCAATAACAGATGGAAATAAATAATATGATTTCATACAAAAAGAAAAGGGAGCTCTAAGATAGTGGATTTGGCTCATGAGGTATTTTGATTAAAAAGTATCCACTGATTGCTTTCTATCCATCTTTCTATTTCATTTTTGTGTGATTTGCAAGAGTCTAAAGACCTGAAAGAATAAAGACAGGCTGTTACCCACAGCAAGAGCCAAATATGATTTTGTACCCATGAACTCATCAGAATTGGACATAACTTTAATCAGGGAAATTACAAATTGGGTTGAGAAGGCTGAAAAAGTTGTCTCTAGTTGTGTTCATGGCTGATGAAACTATGGTTCTTACTCTATGTGGAAGTAAAACAAATAATGAGTAACGTATCAAATTTTGTCTTCTCAAAGAGTCAAACCTAAATTTAAAAAAAAAGTACATTTGTAAAAGACTGAAATATTTTTGAACAAATAACAAGTGAGGCAAATGAGGAAAAACATTCTGATGATCATTTTTTTCAAGTCTGATCTAAGATTTTCTCTCCTGCATTTCTGACTTACGAACTGGTGAAAAAAGGTTTTAATGTGTGAAACAGGTAGGGAAAAAAAGTTTTAAAAAGTCTCCCATGTGCCACTACCCCTTGTTCTAAGTACGACTAAAACCATTCATGATTTCTTCCAGGTGAGTTTTAATTTCTCTCTGCACTCTTAAAACCCAGAAGCTCCATCCTCACACTGAACGAAGAACCAGAGTCAAAACCAATTCAGAGTTAAAATCAGAAAAAGTCAAGAAAAGCCTGCATTTATCTGAACTTGCCTGTATGCAGCTTCCAAATGCTCCACTGTAGCTCTCTACAGCATGTAAACACGCCATCAGTTTGAGACTGACATATTAACGACGCTGATCCACAGCTATTTCACTCCGGCACAGATAAGAGAGCCACCATTGCTCCACATAAATGAAATCAGGGACCATATCTCACATTGGTACATGACGCATTATGAAATATAGAGGCAACCATGCAAGCTGGGTAGGTACTGTGTTGGCAGTGAAATGTGCGGATATGTGTGTGTGTGTGTGTGTGTGTGTGTGTTGCAGGGAATGTGACAGCAGGGATCAGATAGCAGTGAATGCATCCCAGACTGGATTTAGAGTCTGTCTGATATAAAGGGTGGAAGGGGGAGATTGCCTCAGATATTTATTGACTACAGTGCTTGCAGAAGCAGCGGTGGTGCTTCAAGCAGCAAAGAAAACTTTCCTGCTTTGTGTTTCCACAATTCCAAACTTGTGTTTCATTAGACTTTCGCTCTCACACAGCTTGGTGAAACGAAGACAGCCCCCCCTGTGTGATGTGCGGCCACACAATGCTCCCTGCAGTAATGAATCCCCTTTGCAAAACGTGTAATCATATTTCGAGCTTGAATTGAACATCCTCCTCAAAAGTCAGTCCCTTGAAGCCGCTGATTTGCAAGTTGTCAGCAAATAATTACAGCTGTCAGAGCCACAGTCATTCAAGTCAACATCCATGCCATGCCAGCCGTTTGTGGAGGTTCTGGAAAGGGCACTTCAGGACGTAAGGCCTCTGAAACCTGTCACTTGAGATTAATCCATGCCACTCTGGCTCCACTAGTGATGAAGCAGGAGATAGACTGCGTGCCTCAGGGAGAAAGATGGGTAAAGAGAATGGAGAATTTCGCTGCTGCAGCCAGAGTTAGGAATGCCATAAAAGCAAGGTAAAGAAGAAAAGGTTGCGTGACCATAAAGAAAAAGTACACTGGTTATACTGTTGCCTTTCAGCGTGACTGAGTGTGCTGCGTGCAAACTATGCACAACCCTCCATGTGCGCTTGCCTAGGGTAACTGCACAGTTTGTCACCAGGAGTTTATGTCTCAACAAGCCTTTGTCTTGTAGTCAGATTGAGGCAAAGGCCTCGAATGGACAAGCAGCCTGGAGAGAGAGTCTGATTAGCTACAAGAGGCCAAGCCCTCGGCAGACCTTTCCCAAGACCTTTTCCTGTCTTCCTCCTCTCACCACTGGAGACAGCTGAAGAGAAAGCCTTAGGTGCCTGGCCCTGAATGTAGAATAGCCATCTAACAGCGAACACTGTGGAGTGACAGAGCTTTATTTAGGAGAGACATAGCATCACGTTTTTCCATATATATGTATGCATACAAACGGCCCCACAGGCATAAATTTCCTGCTTTCACTCCTCGGTTTATTTCCACATCCTGCTGTTCGTTTGCCAGGAAGATTGGCTCCAAGTCTGCCGTGGCCTGCGCTCATTACCATCAAGGTGGTGCTCCACAAACACATTTGAAGATGCACACACACATGCACACACAATAGTGCACTAATGTATTTGCATGAAGACAAGTTTATCAGTTTCTCAACCTCTCGTCACCCCCTGATTTCCTCCCCTGCCACTCTTATTACCTCCACCAACAGTGACCTTGTTGCATGTTGACTGGTTGAATGACTGGAATACTGAAGAGGTTCACATGCTGTTTCTATATGGACTCTTCCACGAAAACAGGGTTGAATTATACATACATTTGGAGTACTGATGATGGTAAAATGATAAAATATACTACAACTATGTACAACAAAGAGATGCTATGTCAGTGTAGTATATCTGGTTCAGAGGTCACAATAAGTGTTGAGCTCTCCTCATAATATTGGTAAAATAACTTTTTTGTATTGCCCCCTTTTGTTGTTACAGTCTTTTGATCTTTTGTAACCAAACTACTTCTACACTACTGTTGTCGCTTGCTCCACCACGGTGGAGACAGTAGAAATGTTGCTTTTACTTTCAGCCATGTTTGTTGTTGCTGTGTATAAGGTATGATGTCATTACAAATCTGAATATTTCCATTATGACAATAGGATTTTTTTTTCATATTAAAAATTATACATATATTATGGTGAACAATATGATATGACACACACCTAGTTGCTATTTAGCAAATAGCTCGATTCAGTGACCGGCAAGAACCACTCAACTAAGTAAAGAAAAAAGTACAGTTCATCATTACTTTAAGACCTGAAGGTCAGTCTGTCTGGAATATTTGAAGTGTTTTCAGAAGATCTTCAAGAGCAGTCACACAAACCATCAAACACTATGATGAAACCAGCTCTCATGAGGACCGCCCCAGGAAAGGAAGAGCTTTTTGGAACTAATTCCTCCACCGTGGAGCCAGTAGCCGTGCTGCTTCTGCATTCAGTCATGCTTGGTTTTTGTGGTGTGTAACTGTAGGACATCATTACGTCAAACAAGTAAGAATCTTGCCATTATCACAAAATGAATTATCAGCTCTAATTTGGAGATTACTGTGAGTATGTGCTTGGAGAGGGAGAGAAAAACAAAGCAGCAAAGGTCGAAGGCGCGCTATGTAGAATCAGCTGTCAATTACGGTGGCCTCATATTCACCCACTCCTCTCTCTGTCTCTGGTGCCCTCTGTCAACTGCACTTGTTGAATTTGGATGTATTATTGTTTGTTCCCTCCCACCACCTCGCTCGCTCAGTCCCCCTGATTGCAATCGGAGTCCCAGCCTTCCGGGTATTAAGTATGCAAGCCCTGCTGCATGCGGTGCATTCGCTATCAGCAATCAGCAAATGCCACCTCTTGCCTTTTTCCTACAGATGGGATGAAAAAAAAAAAACCCTAACAAATGCAAACAGACAGAAAACTGAACATTGACGGAGGGGAAAAATAGAAAGCAATGAATGTCGAGGAGTGCATGGAGACACGCAATTACAGGCACACACACCTGTCCTTGTGCAACTCAGGTGCTTAAAATGAAGAAAGCCCCCAGTTACCTCATTATCTCAACACACAGCCTTGAATGTGTACCTTAGGAATGTGGGAGTCTCATCTTCAAATTTGACTTTTGCCTGACCTTTATGAAACACTGCTTTTACTGCTAAAGTTGCAGGTGGTCTGCACACATCAGTGTTTGACTTTGCCCAAGCTGGCTTATACATTTTTAAAAGCTGTTAAAAACAATGCTTAATTATTGAAATTTAAC
This sequence comes from Centropyge bicolor, assembly GCA_037975185.1. Taxonomy (NCBI): domain Eukaryota; kingdom Metazoa; phylum Chordata; class Actinopteri; family Pomacanthidae; genus Centropyge; species Centropyge bicolor. The sequence continues at coordinate 4,448,805 of JBBMOC010000005.1, forward strand.
AGCCTTCTGGACGTTTTCTTCACACACGTGGCAGAATAACAGAAAAGCATAGGTGCGTTTCTTGACAGGTTCACAAGGTTGCTGTCTAAACCTCTGTTTAGGAAGCGTAATGCAATGACGAGAGACGTTCCGGTGGCTTTGCAGAGATTAAAGGCTTTTTTTTTTTTTTCCAGACAGATGTATGTTGTCTGTCACTTAATGAAAACATCAATGTCTTCACTTTCATCTTCCGAACAGGCAGACATCACTAATGATCACAGCCACCGCAAGAAGCTGCGGAGCACCTACAGATGCGTCACTCTCACACACCGATGAGCTCAACGTGTACCTCCAACTGTGGCAGCTACAGTCGAGGCTGCATTCAAATAAAAGTGCACAGTTGAGTAGGTTAGTGTACTTTTGTTTTTTTTGTTTGAGTAATTCGTTCACTGCATGTGCTTCTCCTAGAGAGCTGGGTATGAGCAAAAGCAGAGACTGACAATTTAATATGTTTAAAGGTGGATCCTTTAAGTTTCAGAAAATGTAAAAAAGAAAATTCTGGTGATGCGTATTTGTGTAGGCAAAGTATGGTCTTCAAAGAAACATTGGACATTTGGGGAAATAAGTATATTTTCTGTTTTTGCCGAGGTTTTGTTAAGAAGGCTGATACCGATCTTGTGTCTGTGTGATGAAGCATCCACCAGAATCCGATCACCTTGGTTTAGCATAAAGACTGGGAACTGAGGTAAATAGCTGACCTGGCTCTGTACAATGATATTGAAATTCACCTACCTGCATCTTTAAGCAGATTAGCATAAATTTACACATAAACACACCTGTTCGCTTAATCCATATAAAAAGGGGGGTTAGGTGTGGGACTATTTCATGGCTGTGTGACATAATTAAGCTAAGAAATAGTCCGGAACATAGACCCCGTAAAACCACATCTTGTTATTCTTATTATTATTTTACCAACCATTTTCTCATCTACTTGTCAGCCAAAAAGGAACAAGCTTATCTCCAACAACATCAAACAATTCCTTTAAAACAGAACAGCCTTATACATGTGGCTGATCCTCAATATTCACTTTTGATTGACCCTTTTGACCTTTCACCTGTTGTCTCTCATCCATTAATGGAGAGGCCATACTACATTTGAGTACACTTCTCCACAGCGGTGTGTGACATGCACATATCCAGAGGCCTAGTATGAATGCCACTTTGATCTGCCCACAATAGAGGAGTAGCTTAGGGATAATGGTGAGATCACCTCTCCAACCCCCTCTCATCCACTCCCTGGAATATCACTCTGGCTGTAGTCAATGAGCAAAGCTTTGTACCAAGAGTCAATAGTGGAAAAGGGCAGCACTGAAAAGAAAGCATTATTGAGTCAATGATTTGACCATTAATGTGCGATTAGCATTGCTTGCATTACGCGGTTCAATGAGCTATCCACACTCATGTGAAGCAAGGTTGTAAGTCAGCGGGTGGAGCGTTTGTTGTGCGTTGCAAAGGCATAGCTAATTCCTTTGTTTTGATTAGCAGTTTGACCCCAGAGATGGACTTGGCTCGCTCGTTTCTCTCAGTGAGAGACTGGAGGGGAGCGTTGGCATTCAGACCAGATTCCTTGGCAGCCGTTTCACTCAGCAGGGATCAGCTGTCTGCCAGAACTGATTACACCTGGGATAGCCTACTGACGGCGGTCTCTGGAGAGTGTTTTGACAGCTGACCCCGGGAAAAAAAAACGATCTCTCATGGAAACACCAGTGTGCCCCAGAGGAGCACAGTTAATACATATACGTTTAACGTTGGTTGAAGTGGGAAGACTGCATATATCATCATCACCATTATCATATTTACTGAGAACTGACATTACATACTGGAGATGCTTCAAAGGTTTGAGCAATAGAAAAACTTTTTGTTATGACATTCTCAAGTGTTACCTTTAATTAACATGTTTTACGTCACTGTGAATCACAGCTCTTTATTCATTTACCTCAGTATGCGTGACCAGTGCAAAAAAGAGGTTCACTTTGCTAATAAAAAAAGGGATAAATAAGTTGTAGGTGAATCTCTGTAAACAACCCTCTTCCACTAGGCACACACTCCAATTTACAACTCCGGTCGGAATAAAAACATATGTTGTCTGCATGGTGTATGGTGGATGTGAGTGCATACTTATTTCAACAAGTCAGATCTGATTTACCCCATGTCTTATTTCTTCACAGGTAGGCAATACACAACTGCTAATTAAGTAGCACAAGTACTGTGTGTGTGTGTGTGTGTGAGAGAGAGAGTTTGTGTATGTGCGCGTCTGTGCTAGTTTTTGTATCCCAGTGGGAACTTTAACCTGACAACACACCAACAAAATGGAGGTGCCCCTGGGTCCAGACTGTTTTTTGAGGGTTAAGACTTGGTTTTAGGGTTAAAATTAGATCAAGGTTCGAATTAGGGTAAAGGTTAGGGTTAGTTGTGATGGTATGGTAAGGGTCAATTGAGTGTCCCCCATGGGGACAGTGAAACAAGGGTGTGTGTGTGTGTGTGTTTGTGTGTGTATTTATGTGTGTGTGTGTATGTATGTGTGTGTACGCACAGGCACATGACACTTTTTGCAAACCGTTGTTTTAAAAAAGCTAATCTAATCGGATGGGTGCCGGAGTGGAGGAAATGCTCTTGTGACACAGGACACCTCCTGCTAATCACAGAGAGCTACAGAGCTGAAGTTAGACAGAAGAAACAGAGACAGTGAGATGCGACAAAGATTAAAAACAAAGGAATGCACACACCTGCCTAATGTAATGGCGTGACCCTAACTGCTAATGAATAGGGAGCTCACACACTGCCAGTTAGTAGATGTGCTTGTTAAACCAGCCACTTAACGCATGCTGTGTCAGGATAGATTGGCCTTTCATGGCTGCTTTGGGGCTATTGATATGGCTGCTGACGAGTGCATTAACAGAGGGGGAAAAAAATGCTTTGAGCCTAACTAAGCCCCCTTCTCTACTGCGGTATGCTGCTATTACTATTTCATTTTCAGTGAGCAAATAAACGATGGTCAGCCAGCTAAACAGCAACCACAAACCACTCGTTGGCTGCTTGCATCAGTTCTTGTCTTTTCAGCTTTGAGAGCGAGAGAAAGAACAAAGAAGGGAGTGGAGACGGTGCTTGAGGGGGGAGAAATGGACTGAGAGATAGTTGGGGTTAGGGGGCGAAGCTGCGAGGTACTGCAGAGGGGAAAAGGGGAAGATGGAGCGACGCAGCTGGAGTTAGAGATGAGAAGCTGATAAGAAAACAGGTGAATAAAGACAGAAAGAAGGAGGGAGAAGAGAAGTGGCTTCCAGAGAGATGCTTAAGCCAGAGGGGATGAATGGTGTAGACAAACTCGGAAAAGCAGAGTAGGTTGGGGAGGACTTGGCACAGCAGAGGGAGGGTGGAGGCAGCGCCGCGGTGAGATGCCTCATGGGAGGATGACACATATCTTATCCCCTAGAGAGCGAAGGAGAGGGGCCAGACAACCCTGCTGATTGACTGGCAGTGTCTTGGCCTGTCATTCACCATCCACTCACACTCATCAACACTGGCTGGGCTCCCAGCGATGGAGCCAAGGGCAGAAAGCAGCACTGCACAATAAGATTCACCCACATAAAGCCGCTCCATGCCAAACGACTGCGCTGAATAAAAGGAGCTTTTGAAAAATGTGCGATTCCCCGGCCTCAGCTCTTTTTCAATAAACATCCATGTTATTCTGGCAAGACATCTGAGAGCTGTGTCAACCACTTCTGATATAAACAAACAGCATTTAATTTGCCGTCATCTTGGGGAAAGAGTTTGAAAGAAGCCGGGTTGCAAACAGATTTTATAACTTGTAAAAAAAAAAAAAAAAAAAAAAAAAAAAGTTCAAGTCAACCTGAAATCAGCTTCTAGTGGTAGAATCAGAGACACTGTATCCATGTTGCAGTCAGTCCTTGAGAATGTTGAGTTACAGAGAAGTGAGACAGCCTCCATTATTCTTCCCTTTCCCTGTTCCTCAAAGAGTAGAATATGTGGCTATTAATTACTGCACAGTCTCGGCTGCTGAATCCAAACATCCTGAATACAGTGGCAGAATGACTCACCAGACTGGTGCTGTCCAAGGTGCTGCCAGAGAGAATACATCACACTTCTCAACACTGCAGCCTGCCTGTAGCATCTGACAGCTTAGTGTCTCATTACTGCCCTCTTGTGATCACTGCGTGTATTACTGCAATGCTCATATAGGTCTTTATCACCATCTGGTGGGGAGGGGATGCATTACACTGTTTTATCTCACAACCCTTCTTGTGTTTGACTGGGTGGAAACAGGGGATGTGTCTCCACACCCACTGTGCTTAAGATTTTGACAGTGAAGGATGCGAATGCAGTGATGAGAAAATCCAAAAAGCGAATATAGTTTTCACAATGTTACATGAGGTTATGTTAAAAACTCTGAATGTGTGAATGTGATGTGTGCCATTAATCACTGGATCACAATGGAACAGTGCACAATCATTGCATAACACTAGGAGATAGGGGTGGGAATCTTTAGGAATAATGCACTTGGATCTGATTCAGATTCATGGTGTCAAGATTTGAATCGGAATTAATTCTCGATTAAATACCTGATTCCTGATTTAATGAATAGAAAGTGATGCAGTATTTTCAGGCACTAACTTCACTGAAATGCAATATGAAACATACCTGGCAGTTGAACTGGTCTTGTCGAAGGTCACTTGAGTGCTAACTATGGAGCTTGATATGTTAAGTCAATCATTTTTAGGCATGTGTATCAAAAATGCTGTATAGTTTTGCTAAATGGAAACTGATGGTGATTGAGCCTTGTTTCTCCACCTGACCAGAGCTGGCTGGGAGTTATGTTAAGAGGAGCAGTGTGATTGGGTCTGCTGCTGGTCATCAATCTCTGGTTGATGGGGTAAAAAGTATCCACAAAATACTTCACCTTTGTATTAAGCCTAAAATGCAACCAAACACCTCACTTTCTTGAAAATGAACTACAAGATAACTTCGTCTGGGTGCTGCACTGTACTCTTGTAGTTGAGGTTCGCCTTTTTCATTGTGTGAACATAGGTGCTATATAAATAAAGTGATTATTATTAAATAGTGATTTTCAATCAATTCAGAATCGCAGAGAGTAAGAATTATGATTCTTATGTAAACAGACATTTTCCCAACCCCTGCTGAAAAGGACTGCATGTTCTGAAGGTGTGCTTGCTGCTAAAATTCAAAGTTAAAAAGTGAAACAAATGAACTGTTGACGCATTTAAAGTTGGAGCTGAAGAGATAATCAAAATGTAAACACTGAATGTTCATAACACGGAAGTGGTGAAAGAGGATTCAGCTGAAGTTCAAACCCTGAAAGAAGTTTCAAGTGTAGGTGATGAATTGAGCTAAAAAATGTCAGCTGAAGTGGAAGAAATGAGTTCAAGTGTGTAAACTGAACGAACGAACATGTCAGTAAAAGTGTCGGCTGTTCTGTGTATGAACAGTCGTATTTTTGGGAGTTAGAAGAACTACAGAAGGGTTTTTTGTTGCTTTCACCACATGCTCAGGGTCTGTGTTCCTTAAAAAAAAATAGCTGCCAAAGTTGGGGACAGGGTCATAGGCAGACTATTAGAAATGCTGTGGTCTTTTCCACCACGGAGGTCTAAGTGCTTTTTCAAATACTTCTCACTGACAGTACCAAAAAATAGTGGATAAAAGTGACTCCTCCATTATTGCCACTGATATTAGTACTTGGCCTCTAAATTGCCATCCCTATTCATTCATCCCTCAAGCAAGACATTCTAATGTGACAAACATCCATTTTACAAATGTGCCTCAACGCCGAGTGAAAATTGATAATTTCTTTGAGTGTGCATAGTCTTAAAAGATGCTAAATCCCACTTTGAAAATTAAATGGTTTTGCTCTGAAGCACCAGAGAATGATATGCACCAGCGTAGCCTGTGGGGAGTTACTGTGCGGAAATACCCGGTCTGCATTAGACAGAGACAATTGATCAAAACAGACTAATTAATGTATGTGTTTTACATATATTCATTTCCGTATCAAATATTAATGAAAATAAACGTATTTGTTTTTCAAATGAGCACAAGGCTATCAAATATTTCAGACACACCTCATTAAAGATACAGAGCCAAGAGCGAACATGCATTTTTAAAGGGCCGCGATTCACAATGGGGTATCGCCGAGTTGGCTGCTCAGTAGTGCGGCCTAGATCCGCTATTCAGAGGGCTGAGTGTTGCATGAGATCAAGGTCTTCTTGTAAAAGAATCTAAACCTCTTGGCCTTTTCCCCCTGCGTTCTTTATAGCAAACATAAAAGTAGTCCTTGGGCTCTTGTCCAGTTAAAAAACGATAGCTTAAGACAGGCTTTGGCCCAATGAATTTGCAGGTTAAGTTTAGACTATATATCCACCGCTACCACAAATACAATGAAGCCTTTAGTGAATCTTCTGCAGTGAATGTCAGGGGATGTGCTGTATATCTCAAACTGGTTCCTCGTTCACATTGATGCAGGGAGGAGTAGCGGTGCAACTGTTGCAAAGATCTACAAAATGCTAGTTAGACTGCGGATCGATACTCGGATGACAGTTTAAGTCCATCCAGTTTAAACCAATACATTTTGTTTTTGTTCAAACCTGTCTCTAATATTTTACCCATCCATCATTTACATGAACAATGGCAAAGTGAATTTAGAAAAACCTGTCAGTATGACCACAAACTACATCCTCCAAAGAAGCTTGCCAAAGATTCACTGATTCCACCTTCTAGAATATGAATATTTGTCAGTTTTCTCAGTCTCTTGTTATAATCAACTAAATCTTTGCTGGCATCTAAATGTGTCAACTTGTGCTCTGGTAGATTGTAATGGACATTTCTTTCCTCTATAGACCAACATATGTACATGCATTTCAAAGCTCTTATTGGATTTGTTGAGAAAATAGCTTGCAGACTGATCAATGAATGATCAATGAAAAGAATCATGAATTGGACATAGAGGTCGTCATTGAGGTAGAATTGAAATCAGGTCTATTGTATTAGATTGCATTAGTTTTAACTGGATGTAATGAGCATACTGCAAACTGACATAGATGGATAGATGGATGGATAGATGGATAGATGGATAGATAGATAGATCAGAAACACTGCTGTTTAACTACTGGATGAAGGACAAGAACTAATCAACACCCGCTCAGTGAGTCAGACAGACACAAAGACAGAAAATGTCTCAGGTCCAACAGTAACTTCAAGCCACAAACATGAACCAACAACAGATGAGCTTGTACACAGCAGCTCAGTTTACCAACACAAACTCACAGCATGAAAAATCAACACAATCAACTGGCAGCACAGACAGACTGAGACACTTCAACCCAGCTGAAAACACACAAGTTCAACAGATATATCAGCAGATATATCAACAGCTGGCTCGGCGGCCATCAAACAACAAACAGCAACACTGCAGATAGAAATATTTAGCTCTTACTGTTGGTGTCTTCAGAGTGAGCCCAGTCTCTCTGTGGCTGCTGTCCTCCTTCCCTGGACTTCATGAGACTTTTTAAGAAGAAGTAATGTCCACAGTTCATTCTTGCATCTGCGTGTCTTCACGTCCATCGTCCCAGCCTTGACTTTGATTGAAAAGCTGCTCCAGGTGTGAAGCTAACAGGTTAGCTAACTTCTGCGGAGTCAACTTCTGTAGCTAGCAAAGCTTCAGCTCAGGTATCGAACAAATTTATGTGTCTTCCCCTGGTCAAAACGTCAATTTCCTCTTTTCAAATCAATAATAATAACATAATTTTTCTCTCCAGTTGTCTTCATGTCCATGTTAACTCCAGAACAGGATGGAGGTTTGTCCTGCTAAGATGTTTAAAGGAAGTTAAAACGGCTGCTGTTCTTCTTCTTCTTTGAATTTAAAAAACACTGAAGAAGTGACTGAAGTTCTTTAATTTAATTAAATTAATTTAATTTAATTTCGTAATATTTTTTTTACATTCACAAATACATTTTAAAATAAACTTAAACCAAACAAAAAAATCAGACTTCTGCCCTAAAAAAAAAAAAAAAAAAAAACACTTCTCACAAAATAACGATTTTTTTTTAGCATGAGTTCATATATATATATTTCCATTCACACTGCCTTTGGTAAGGTGAATATCATATTTTTCCTGAATCACACAGAAAGAGAGAGGAGATTTGTCACATTCCAGCTGCCATCTAATCTAGTCTCATTCTTGGTCCTGTCTGTTTCAGTTGTATTTGGATTTTGAAAAGTATTAAAACAGTTGGTCTTAGTGTGATCCACCTAACACAACATTTGTGCATGTAAAAACAACAAAAATGACATATTTTTGAGCCTCAGCCTTAGAAGGGGGTCAGTAATTGTTGGTCATGGACTACACTGGCTTCCAGGCTACTGTATCATGCCTTAGTATTGTGTATTATATGGCATTTTTTCCATAAATCATATCACAGATAATCATCATTATCTGTGCAGGCCTTTTTCCCATCATTTTGCCTTGTCATGACAGGAAAGAAAGTGAAGCAAACATCGTTCAAAGTTATCCATTTCACTACCATCTCATGCAGTAAGATGTCTGTTTATTCAGAGAAAACACATACGTTCATCATGCTTCTTTATACAACAATTACACAAAACTAATTATACGGTCTGTTAAGTTGTCTTTATCGTGTTACACTGCATTATGTTGCAGGTCTAATATGAACGATGGTTGGCACCTCACAGCAAGAAGCTTGTTCTTTTCATGCCTGTGTGAGTACTCCTCAGTCAAAGATGTCTATTATTATGCATTATGTGTTGTGGTGCTTAATTATACAGCAACCAGCATCACTGATGTAAGTGTCAATGAATGTGGAAGTGTTTTGCCTGTGACCTATCTTTATAATTTATATATCTGTGAAATCAACCTGAGTGCAAGTGTTTTCTCCCAGACCTCAGACAGGGGTGGTTCAGAGCCAGACTGGCCCCCGCAGGATGAGGTTACTCCTGGTCCGATATCCAAGACTCTGGATGATCTGAGGTGAAAATACAACGTGAGTCTTCTGAACTGAGGGAGAGACGCAGCAGGCCGCTGTCTCGTCTTGTCAACTCATCACACAACAGGTTTGCGGCTTTGATCACTGTCTCACCCAGCGATGACAACCTACTGAGTCATTTATCTAATGCGTTGCATCAATCACAGCACCACTAAGATTTTCTTAGCTATTAGTGACATCTGTTGGTTGGGAAGATAAACACATCTCATATTATCTTACAATTGATCACAGATTATAAACCTAAAGAAATCAACAGGCAGATTTAGAGCTTCTTTAAGGGTACTTGGAATTAAATACTTCTTGTACTGTACCTTCTGCTGTTATTCAGTCAATCATACCACAGTGAGTACTTCTTCTCAACTGGAACAATGAGTGCAAAGTTAGATTTAAATCAGAGCCTTTGTCATATTTCACTACAGATGAGATTCATATTATTCAAAATTGGTTATGCAGCACTGAACTGGTAACACGAGCTAATTTGTTTGTGGTTCCACTGTATTGTTGTAGGCAGTGACAGTAAAAAACATATCAATCCATCAGTCAAAACCCGACTTCAATTTCATGTTAAATTATTAACTTTTTGAGTTTTTTTATTCATTAAAGACTCTGAATGGATGGATTAGTGACTTAATGTTTTAAATACCAAAAACACAAAGAGCTTACACATATGTTGGAGATGAACCTGATACACTTTTAAATGCAGATGTGAGTAGTAACTTCTAATTATGAATCCCTAACCCTCCTACTTAATTACACTCTTTATGTTACCTTACAGGAACTTTTTCCCCAGCTTTGATTTAATGCACAAGGTTTCAGCCATGACGGGATTCGAGCAGCAGAGGGAGCACTGACAATCACTTCAGGTATCGGCTGAAGTCGTGATTACAAGTTGTGGATGTGAGTCAGTTCCCAGTACCACGGTGTCCTGTGCCTTCCACGTGGTGCTGAGTCAGAGACAGGACATGTAGGCCAGGCTCTGACTGACAAGCCTAATGAGCACACACTGTCTGGGGAACACCAAGTGCATTTATCACGCACCAAGTGCGAGGTGACAGCACTGTTGCTCAATTTCAATTTGAAAAAAAATTACATTTGTTGCGAGGGCTGTTGCAACAAACTCTCTTTTAAATGCTGATTTAAAGTATGAATGGACAAAAAATATTTCTACTTGAATACTTGATCCAGCAATATTAACCAGTATTATTAATATGTTGTACTAATGTAATGTCGACCCACATTCAGACAACCCCTTAAAAATGTAGAAAACAAAAACCATTCAAACTTTCAACATCAAGAAAAAAGACACATGAATGCTTTTATTTCAATTTATTTATCTTTAAAGAACCAATACGAATTGGGGATGTTTTCAAAATGGGTACAATGATAAAAAACTGACCATTTTCATTCTTCTCCACGTTGTCTTTCAGATTGGATCTTAGGCTCTGTGTTTGAGTTTACATATGCATATCTTTAGGGAACTCCCATCGTAGCCCGTTTAATGAATGAAAGCAGGAGAAGTACCTGTTGTAGGAGTTGTTAGGCGTTTTCCTGTTTAACTGCCCGGATGAGTGTCTGAAGTATGTGTGTGTGTGTGTGTGTGTGCGTGTATGTGTGTGTGCGTGTATGTGTGTATGTGTGTATGTGTGTATGGTGTATGGTGTATTGTGTATTGTGTATTGTGTATTGTGTATTGTGTATTGTGTATTGTGTATGCCTGTGTTTATGCCTGTGTGTATGCCCGTGTGTGTGTGTGTAAGTGCATGTGTGTGCGTGTGTGTAGGATGCTCAGCAGGGTTTGGTGGGCTCATCTGAGGTGGACTGATTATTGCACTCCAACAAGATTAAAAAAAAGAAAAAAAGAAAAGAAAAAAAAAGACATGGCTCTCGAAGGATAAAAAAAAAAAAACAACAAAAACTATTGGATACCAAAGTGTCCTTGCCCCTGCCAAACTCATAACTGCCACACATATCATATCTTGTGAATAAATATTTCAGACATATTCAAACTCTGTGAACCCCTAAACTCAAAGTGACTTTAAGCAAGTGAAGGGTAAAAGGAAAACATTACTGCATTTTCAGGTGAACTTTTGGGTGTTTGTGGGGAAAAAAACAAAAAAAAACAAAACAAAAAAAAAACACCCCAATACCAAACTGGACAGTCGTAATATGTGTTCAAAGTTTAAAAATGCTTTTAAAAAGGTACATTATTCTGGCCTAATCATAATATCAATAATTAGTGGAAATAAAATCAGAATAGCATTTAACATTACATCGTTTCATCACCAATGTTTGTGTAAAAATAAAAATTCATAAAATGGAAACTGTTATCCCATGATTACAACTGAAACAAAAAAGAAGAAGAAAAAAAAAGAGGATGGACTCAAGTTGAAAGAATTCTGGCCCGTGGTTGAACAGTATAACCGGGAGGCGGGCCTATCTGTGTGCTTTGACATTCCATTCATTGGTTCGGCTGGTGGATCCCCGGATCTGGATTCATTCATTCGATCACTCGTCTTGCTCTCCGATCAATTAACCATGACTCAGTGTTAACAAATCATCACAATAATTACTGATAGCACTCTCTTCATTTTTTAATTTTTTTTTTTTTTAAATCTCCCCTTGTTGGAAGATTCCCCCACTAGATGCGCATAAGAAAGATGCATTGACAGGCAGCCTACTGCACACAGCAGTTGTGGCCGTTGGTATCCTTGAACCGCAGACGCATTTTGGGTCTGTATTTCTCGAGGTAAAAAAGCTGTTTGGAGTTGAAGGCTCCACGTCTCTTCCTATGAAAAGCAGGCAAAGAGAGGGCAGAAGATTAAAACAAAGATATCGCCAAAAGACAGCAAAAAAACCCAGACAGTGGAGTAAACACTACCATCGCTGCTTTAAGTGATCAGAGGAATAGTTGGACATTTTGGGAAATACACTCATCTGTTTTCTGACAGTTAGATGAGAAGATCAATACCACTCATATTGGTCTCGTAAATATACGGCTAAAACTAGCATTCGGTTAGCGAAAAGCTCGCAACAAGGGGAAACAACTCGTCTGGCAACAAAATCTGCCTGCCATATTTTTACACAAAATATAATGTCTTCATTATTGAGCTTCTTTCATCTGTATAAAACTAAGTGTAACAACATACATTTGTCATTTAACAGGGACTTCTTGGCTGGGAGCAGTAACTTCCTGGAGTCTTCAACAGCCCGAAGGCAAACATGTGTATTTCCCAAAATGTTGAACTACTCCTTTAACACTGGATCTTGCAGGGTAAAGCTTTGTTTCTGGCAATAGTACCAGACTCTGGAGTTGCAGTATCCAGTTCTTGGTATTTGCAGACAAATGTTAAAATTCACAAATTGTCAACATCAACAAACGGAAGAAACAAAAAAGTATGACCTCATAGACAATCTTAAATTACAGTATAGCTAATAACCACAAGAGACTGGCTTTTTTCACATGCAACCTGTTTCTGTTCACACGAACTGCACCATTTACTGACTTAAGACTCAACCTTTAAGTTCACATGTCGGGAAGATACTTACTGCCTTATGAACTGCACAGCATCCTCGTACTTCATCCCACTCTCAATGAGGGCTAAGGCCACCAAGACTGGAGCTCTGAGAGGTAAAGAAATCCAGCGGACCGGTTCAAGGAGACAGCGACAGAATCAAAGGAGGAGAGAGGGAGAACACAAGATTAAATGCCATGGTTCACATGCTTCCATAGTAATATGGTGGAGGGAAAAGGAGGGGGGGGTTAAACCTGGGAAACAGGCCTGGGAAATCAACAGGGGTGCAAAAGTTCACTGTTGCCCTGCTGGGGCACTGTGCGCACACCCTGAGCCTCACACACACACATACACACACAAAACTGTGATAAGTTACAGTGAGACAACGTTCTCCTTTCTCACCAGATGAGATAGAGTGGTGAAAAATAAATAAATATAAAAAACTTTCTGTACCACTTGGCAGGTCAAATCTCAGTGCTGACGGAGCATTTTCCTTGAGTGGCTTTTCTCTCACACAAAATTCACAAGGGATAGTATGTAAGAATGGAGGGATTGAAAGAAAGGGGTGAGAATTATGGGGTGTAACGGGACATGTATTTGTTGTATTCAATACAATATGTGACTCAAAATATTACTGTACAAAACTCCATTCATGTCCATGTACTTGACACAGAAATTTTACAGCACAAGTTTTACCTTGAACATTTTGGCAGTGCACCAGGTTAGTCAAAAGCATGGGGTGTCGCAGCTCAGCTGTATGGGAGTATTAGTTTCCCGGTTAGTAACAGCAAAATGGATTAGTGTCGACATTGTTCAGCCGAAGGCGGGTGTGTCTGTGGAAACACTTCAAACGCGTCATTTAGGATGGTATGTGTCTATTAGCAGAACTAGACAAAAACAGACTGGGAGGCGAGTCCTTCTCCCCACAGTCACGGCAGATTCAGAATGATACAGGAGTGTTTATCTCTGTGGATGTGTGACCATACTCAGTCTTGAGAATACAGGATTTAAGCCCACGGGTTCAAGTGCTTGAGCTCTGCTACCATGTGTCAACACGTGCCGTCAATCCACTGTTGTTACCAACAGTCATATGATGGAACATTATTGACATTTGTGTTGTTTGTTTGCTGCATCTGCTACAATAAGAACGGCGGACAAGTTTTTACAGTTTTCACAAAAAGACGTCTACATTTCTGGTTTTTCCCTATACCGAACCGTGACCCTGAAACCGAGCTACATACCGAACCGTGCATTTTGCATCCACCGCTTGTGAAAATATTGTTGAAGAAAGGACAACAACAAGGCACATAGCTGCAGCCTCCCACACTCAGGGCCTAAGGAGAATGTTGGCTGGTGAAAGGCAGATCAGACCACAAAGCTCCAGAAAACCCAGATGACTGCTGTAAATGCGGGACAGGAAAAAAAAGAAGTAATGAATTCAGAAAATGCCTGTCTAACCAGTTCAACCTCTGGAATGCCACAGCAATTCAGAACGCTGGAGGCCATTGAGAAATCTTTGGCTTATTGTGCGTTTGTGGTCAGGAAAGATATTTTCACACTACTTCGCCCACGTCATGTGCTTCTGCCTTCTTTGTTTTCACACTTGTGTTGTTATTCAGCTCAACTCCTCTGTAATTCACTGTCACATTGGCCTGCGAATATGACTGTGCATATCTGCACATCGCCTCTGCAACCTCATGACCAACAGACAGATCACATGCAAATGTAATTGCCTTCCTTTTTTTAAAAAAAAAAAGCCTGCAGAGGCAGCAGCAACACTGCACCCGTTGCCAATGATGATAGATAACTTAACCAGCTGATTGTCTATTTACAGAGCGCTAACGGGAGCAGGAGGAGAGGACAACCATTCAAGGCACTGAAAGGCCAGTATAAATTTAAGATGAGGCACGGAAGAACAGAGATGGATGCACAGGTACAGTGCAGCACGTTCAGTTTCACACCCAGCCAAGGCTGTGATCAACACCGAACAAGCAACAAGTGTTAAAAGGGAGGAGGGGGTGGAAGGTTAGAAGCTAGCACGATTACAAGAAACCCAACTACTTTCGACTTTCCTAGTAAGTGTGTGCTGACTCTTACAGGTGGCCCACATCTCTCTGCAGTCACCTTTATGCATGGGAGATTAAATCATGATGATGCTTATAGTTTGTGTTCCTGTTGGTGCTTCTGACCTCAAAGTGGAAAATAAGTCAAATATGGCCACAATGTACATTTTATATTAGATTGGTTTGAAGAGCAATTTAACCCATTTCTAGCATGAAAACAGCCCCTTTGTTGCTCAAGTGTCCCCCATATCTTTCCCCCTGACTTTCAACACCTTTTCAAATGTTTTCATATTGTGAATCTGGTGTGAAGTCACTCTTTAGGGATAAACAAAGGAGCCAGCTAAAGTGACTCCAGCACCCCAGGAGCTCCTTGTCAAGGTTTTCCAGTCGCATCCAGCTGAGGGAATTACATATTCCACTTGGTGTGGGAACACCTTGGGATCCCCTAGGGGCAGCTGAAGGACGTGGCGGGAAGAACTGGGCTAGCATGCTACCATTATGCTCCTGCCCTGGATAAGCAGCAGGAAATAGATGGATGAAGAATATCTGGACGAACACACACCTGGTTTCCCTTTAATCTGTCACTGGAGCTGTTGTATCCAAGCAAAGGATTCAAACCTGACACACAAACTAAATTAAATACCACCACTCACCGGCCAAGCCCTGCCACACAGTGCACAGCGATGCAGCAGCCTGGTTCCTCTCGAAACTTTGTGTTGAGCAGCTTGAGCCACTCGTCCACAATCTGAGTGGGAGGAGGCGCACCATCATCGAAGGGCCAGTCCTAAAAGGAGACAAAAAACAACAGAGCATTTAAGTTGGAAAGGACACACAGATTAAGAGAGGCTGCCACAAATGTGCATGTGTGTGTGTCAACTCTTACCACAACCTGTATCCCCTCCTTCTCTACTGGAGCCTTATCATAGGTGGCATCGCAAACTCTCACCAGTGTGTTTACGTGAAACTTCTTCAGCTCCTGTCAGACGTCAAGAAATGATTTTAGATGCAGGCTTTGAAAACAGAGCACACAGACATTTACACAGACAGATGTAGGGCGTACCTCGGTGAACTTGTTAAGCGTGGCATTGGTGGGGTTGTGGGTGATGAGGAACCTCATGCACTCGTAGGCAATCTCGACTGCAGCGGGGCGGTTCATGTTGGCGAGACGGCTTAAAAAACAATTACAATACAATACTCTTACAAAACAAAAGCGACTTTTGGCTCAGAAGTCAGCAAAGACTGCTAGGAGATTTATGTATTTGAGGAAAGGGTAGAATAAATAAAAATGACAACACGTGGGAGAAGGATGGGTCAACAAGTGTTCAACTATGGGATGATGTACACAGAGAGGATAACAAAAAGGATGAACTAGTCCACAGTACTCCGGGATGTAAAAAATGAATTAACACGAAACCAAAAAAATTAAAAGAATTACAAAAAAGAAAAAGAAAAAAAGATGGAGAGACTATCCAGGAGTCATCCAATCAGTTTACCCCATTCAGGAGAGCTGTTTGTGATTGGCTGTTCGAGGAGAAAGTGGAAAGCAAAGGTTTTTCGTATCGGTTGGGACAGGGCAGGGCAGTCGGGCCAAGGACTACGCAATATCCCAGGGGGCCTTTGGAAGAGTAAGCAGTTCCTAGCGTGGTGGCAGTCAGGGGGGTTTCTGGGTAGCGTAGTCCCTCGGGGGGCGGCCGATTCACTTCTCCACGGAGGTGAGGTGCTGTGCCTGGCAGAATTCGCCGCTCACACACGCCATATAGGTGCGGCTGAAGTCAACACAGAAACCCTGTGAGGAGAGGAGAAAGACCAGATTGAATTTGGTTGTGATGATCATTTTTAACATCATATACACCTATGGCTGATTATGTGTTTTACCACAGAAACTGTGATTTGAAAGAGGGCAATTTTGAAATAACAAGAGCCATTATTTTAAATACATAGAGACCAGCAAGAAGCAGCAAGTTTCAGCCACTGGTTTCATCCGCATTAACATTGTTGTTACAAGAAGTCGGTCCCCAGCACCTCCTTCCGAGTGACATCTTCCACGTTGCGAAACATGGCAAGCGATGAGCAACTCGTAGTCTGTCATGTCTCTTAGCCAAGGCATGGCAAGGATTAATGACTCTTTAGTCGCCTAATCTGCCACAGTGACCATCGTAACAGACAAAAATATCGTGTAGCCTGAACCGCGCATTAGGTTACATCAGTCAGGTATCAAAAGAGTTGCCAGACTACAAGCAGACGGTCATTATCAACAAACCTGGTCAAATACGCAGCCTTTAATAAATATATTACATTATATGATGCATTTCCTCAAATAGTTTCCAGACTTTTTACAACATAATCTTGAGTTCCAAAGTCCTTAAAGCAACCTGTATTTACGCCTTCGTCTTGATTAACTTAAAATAAGCTGGAAAAGACTTGTGGAGTTTGAACTTAAACAAAGTTTAATTAGATTACCTCTGTGCAACTTCAGCTTTCTGCATATGTAACATAAAGTCCAGTTTCCAGAACCACAAAAAAGTACCATCACAGCCAAATCTACCATCCAGCCATAGCTACGTATGAGTCTGCTTTGAACTGCCTACACCTTTGGATTACATCATACTGTCAATTCACCATTTGTCACCGAAATGGAAACTAATAATACGCACAGCATGGAGCACACACACAGTCTTCACAAGGGTGTCTTTCAGAACAGGTAATGTCTGGTCTGTAACTAGCCAGGGAGCAGTCAGTCAAGTCTAAATCCAGCCGCCACAAACTGGCTAGAACCGTCTTCTCGGAGCAACACTGGGGGAGGGAGGGGGGGCTGGCTATCACTACGCTGATTACGTACACAAAGTAGTGGGAGGGAAAGGGAGAGAAAGGGCTTGGACTTCAGCACCGTGTCACAGGCAGTAGTCACAAGGTGAGGATTGCAGGGTGGGCAAAGCTTCAAACAGCCCCAGCATTTCAGTCCCACGCTCCCGCTTTTCACCTCCTCGAGACTGACACAAGACTCTCTGTACTCTCTCTCTCTCTCTCTCTCTCTCTCTGTTCCTATTTCACTCGCAATCTAGTCAGGACATTTAACTGTAACCATTTTTATTCTCTCAACCCCACCTGCTTGATTTCCAGAGCAGCTGAAGAATTTTTTTTTTGCAAACCCAAGGTCATTCTTCAAAAACCACACCAACCCTGTCCCTCTTTCTTCCTTGCTCCTACCGTCTACCCCACTGTCACTTATCCTCTCATTTAACTGCCAACCACAGAGCCACTCTCAAAGGGATGTATCAACCCACTCTCTTCTATGAATTTCTTTCCTCCTATCCATCTTTTATACTTGGCACGAGCCACAAGGGCACTAAAAACAGGCCTTAATTTCTTTCCCTCTCATGCGATGGCCGAGATCCTCCGTGACGCCTTTAATTACCACCTCGGAGCAGGACTGAACACAATGTGGCATTACTGCAAGCAGATGACTGCAGCTCGGAAAAAGGGTAACCTGACTTTAAAGGCTTGTTTGCGTCTAATCCTCCGGGGATAAAAAGGAATGGACAAGGGGCGTTTAACGTGTGCTTTTCACCTATGAAACCTGACTATGGAAAGGAGAGCAGACAGTTAATAGAGACTGAAACATGGAGGAAACACTGAGGAACAAAGGAGCCCACAGACACACCAAGGACACCACAATGACAGCTTATGCTAAAAGATGAAAAGCAACTGGATTGTGGACAGTTGCCCAGATGCGTCCAGTGACTTCATACAGTCTGCGTTTTAAATGCAGCCAATAGTAGGGTTACCAAGATGCAAAAAGGCAGACCAAAGCAACATTTCAAAGTTTACACTGGCACACTTGAACCAAAGAACATCTGGAATAGATGGAAAGCATGAGCACAGGACTAACTACAACACTATCTGTATTGGTTACCATTCTCCCACCATGATTAACTGTTTAAGTCTCTCCAGCGCGGATCTGATGCAGACAATACATGAGCCAACAGGCGTGTCGAGCTTACAAGTCATCTCTCCATAAACTGGACATATAAGCAGACAGACTGAGGTAATGTAATTTTAAAAAATCTTCTGTAAACAACTGAACCCCTCGGCCTCGGTCTTGAGTGAGCTGTCAAACGAGAAGTGAGTAAACTGTGGTAACACCAGGCCCGCCAGCCGCCTGCCGGTGGCTGGGAACGCATGCAAATCACTGTGAAATTTGCAAACTGGTTCTGCAGTTACACACTGCACAGACGCAGGAAGGACAAAACAAACACACATACATACACACCAAAACTGTTTGTAGAGGCAGAAATATGTTTAACCACACAGGAAACAAGAAGCAGTGTATACAAAAGCCTTGAAAATTGTAGACTGAGAGCCAGTCAGCAAGCTTCAGCTGAGTCAAACATGAATGGCTGATATGCCATTACTTTTATACATGACAAATCCTACAGATCACTTTCAGCTGCAACTAATCACTTTCATCATAGATTAGTCAGTTGGACTTGAATGGCTAAGAAAAAGAGTGAGAACGCTGCATACAATTTCCCCAAAGTTAACGTTTTTTTGATTAACTGTCAACTTGTTTTGCTCATTTTTTTTGGATTAGCTGTTAACTTGTTTTGTTCTTAACCCAAAGAAAGTCAGTAACTAACAGATGACTCAGCAAGCCAGCAAGCATTCACATCTGAGAAGCTGGAGCCACAAAACGTGACTTAAACCAGTTATTATTCAACTTATCATCACAGCTCCGCAGTCAGATTTATTATCACGGCACAGTTGCACAAAACAGAGTGTCACAACATCTTAACACACACCAATTCAACCTTTAACAGCCAGTTCCAGCCTTTCTCTACATAGACACAAATCAAATGATCACCGTCACTTTCGGACTGAATACGTGCATGAAATGTACGAAAACAAATCACAGCTTCTTCTCTGTACAGCTTCTCTCTTCAAGGGTGGCGCAGATAGAGCGGCAAGTACCATTAAGGCCGACTTTGTTGTGGGATCAGTTCCCCAGCTATGGCAGATACATCCAAACTAAAGGGAAAAAACAAAAACAAACAAACACTGATGTACCTCTATTAACACAGCATCCGGCCTTTTGTTCATGTGTGTCTACATGTACAAGTACATATACTAAACTGGGAGAAAGGTCATGGAGTAAAGGCAGAGGCCCAGAGAAAGCTCCCTTGGAGCCCTGGTCCTCGTCACGTGGTCCACTGTTGGAGTAGCACTGCATGAGGGGCAGAGGGAGGGAAAGACAGAATGGGGAGGGGGACTGACTAAGAGTCGATCTGGAGAACTTCTCAAATCAGCTGGCCTCTCCCAGAAATCTCCTACAGTGACTAAGGAGAAAGAACAGAAGGAGAGAGGCTACGACGGGGAGTGTGAGAGAGCAAGGAGCAGCAGTACTCGCTGATAAGCACCGCGGTATCTCAGAACAGAAAGGGACATGCGAACCTAAACAGGTGATTAGGGCGCAGAAGAATGGGAATCAGGACATGGGTATCCTGCAACTCATCATTTTACGATGATTCATCAGTCTGGCTAAGTGTAAAGCCATGTCAGGTTTAATGGCAAACAGAATAAATAATGTATTCCACTATGCCGTGATTTCAGAGTAAGAGATGGGGTGGCTGTTTGTTATGTTAAAACAGCAGCAGATTGTATGATTTAATATTTTCCATTGACAAAGCTCATAGTTTCAGCAGCGGACTGGAGCGCTGCTGGTGAAAGTGATCACAGCTAAAGTGCATGGAGGCAGGAAACTGCTACAGTGGGAGGGCTAATTGAAAGGCTTTCACGTTGTTAAGAATTTTACTGCCATGGGACTCCAAAATTGTAGAGCTGAGGCCGTGGGCAGCTCTTGCTGACACCTGATAGCTGTCAGGTGGCCAATCTTCATTGCTCTCACACCACCACTACTATATACATACACTATGCACACCAAGTGCATAAACATGGTGATATTCACAAGCTGGCTTGGGCAATACATCGACCACAAGGGCGCGGGGGAGGTTCTAAAATTAGAAAGAAAAACACATACACTCACACACAAGCAAATGTGCCCAAATGTCTGGACACTGAATATACAGACTGGAAGGGCACGGTGGCAAAACGTCAGAGTTTCACACAAAATGTGGAATGTCTGAGTCCATCTTCTTCTCCCCTTGTGAAAGATGTTAGTATTACATGCAACCCTGTCTGGTGGTCTGAGGTTGTGTCTGAGTCTCGCTCATGTTTTGTCTGGAGCCAGACTGGGCATGACCAGACTGTACTGCCTTGAAGCAGCTGGAGGGCTACTTTGGTGTGTGGGAGCCGAGTCAAGGAGCAGGGGAGGGGGCGCCTGTCATCCATGGCAGGATGGACAGTGAGGGGAGGAGGGAGAAAGGCCAGTTCTCCTTGGAGTGAGAGGAGCGTGGACGGCACTAGAGAGATAAAGGTGCCTGAGATACACGCCTGTTTGTTACACCCAGTCGACACACTTCTCATTTTAGCGTCTCATTTACTCTTCATAAAAACAAATACACTCATGCGTAAATACAAGGTGAAAGGAAAGTATTGCATTCTCCTTCCAGCTGTCTGCTGTAACTAGTATTGATCTGACATTCGCAGGACAATCGGAGGGAAACCTCTGACAGCTGCAATCAAACTCACAGAAAGCATGTATCAGTGGGAAGAGAAACGAGGCCATGTGTCACAGAGGCATGTCTTCATTCCTGTGGCCTTTGTGAATGCCAAATAAAAGATAAGTGGAAATGTCAGAGCGAACAGGGACAAAGGAAAAGTAGCATGACATCGTTAAGATGTGAAAGAAAATCCTGGATGGACACAACAATGGATAAGTGAAATTAAACAAAGAAGAAAACAAAGCAAAATAAGTAAAGATGAGCCAAAAAAAAAGTCAAGCCAAGAGCTTGGCAGTGACTACGGCTGAGATAAAACAGAGGATCACACCTGCCCAACGGTCCAGCTGGTTCCTTGTAGTGACGTCAATGCTGTTGATAGTCTGGGTGGGAGGATCTCAGCCCAAACCAACTCCAAGAAGGGATGGAGAAAACGCTATTCATTCATTTCAACTGAGAGCTGAGACGCTCAACTGATGCAGCTGGTTGGGGTCTCATTGACAGGGAGAAGTTGTGCAAAGGCCAACTCAAAAACAAACAGCTCTCCTGACACACACATATGCCTACTTTTAGGGTGTTTTTCACACTACAGAGGTTTTTCTAGACCCCAAGGGCATTTTCACAGAAGCTGGTACAATTGGTGAAGTGTGAAATTCGGTGTCAAACTTGGATGTGGGCCAGACAAGCAGTCTATGATCAACTGTAGGAGTCCCGTTTTCAAACATGAAGGAGCGCCGGTGCAAACAATGAAAGCATGGCACGACTGGGTGAAAGTGCTCCACTCAGCCGTCCAACAGTATTGATACTTATTAATCACTGCAATGAGATTACGTTCACAGTTCAATAACATAACGCCTGCGCCCTTCTGATAAACAAGAAATTAGCCTTGTGTGAAGGTGCAGCTGCCGCACACAGGCTTGACTGGTTTTCATCTCTTTTTGCATGTCAGCAAACCCAAACAACAATATTAAAATCAGAGGTGTCTTGGGTTTTTTATTGTTTACAAGTGTGACACAGTTTGCATACTGTGTTGCCATGAATGTCTGTCGCACATCAATCTACAGGTCAGGGCTCACATGAATGTAAATACACCTTTAGAAAAAAGAAAAAAAATTGGTTTGAAGTCAAGAATTTGGGCTTGAGAAGTCTGAAAATGCTCTTAGTGTAACGTTGATCCTCAATCAAAACAAAAGCACGCTGGACTCTTGGGACACAGTCCAAGACTGATGCGGCCTGTCAATGTGGGGGTAAGGTGACAGGTCACCACAACTTTCAGCAAACAGTACACACATAAAGAAAGAGGTGTGTGCAAACCCTCCTCGCCATCAGTCATGCTTGAAAACACAAAGACAAACAGGCAGGCGAGCAAGAAACCAAACACACAGACAAAACTACAATAAGCTACACTAGTTAAGCTTCTAATCCTCACTCTGAGCCTTACCAGTTTATCTAGTGTAACAACCAAGGCACCAAAATCCCCAGGCATGTTGGGACAAGACAGCATTGAGAGATAGAACGCGATAGGCAAAACTGAAATTCAGCAGAGATCCCAAAGCGCTGTTGTGCCTCCCATGAGCTGCTCACTCCTGGGGTTTTGCAAACAGGAGTCTCAGGCTGAAAGTGATACATCAAGTCAGTGGATTCTGTGGGGCCTCCAGCTTTGTTGACTGAATTCTGATAAGGTGAACACCTATGGGTTTCTTAGAATGTAGGCCGTGGATCGGGGAAGAACTGGTTCGCGTCCACTCAAAGTTTTTCTGGGAAAGGCACCGTGACTTCACCTGCCATGAGGGTAGGGATGGGTCGGTGTGACACAGTTTAACAACGGCTGTGTGGGAAGCTCCTTGACCAAACCTCAGACTGCAGACTGCTGTTTGACCTATGACAAACAGCTGGATGTTGCAACGCACTGCTCTCTTGAAAGTGCAAAAAAGAAAATATATAATTGCTGCAACCAGCCTAACAGTGATTTGATTTGGATGTAATGAGTTTTGACATGTTTCAAAGTAGAAAATTCACTAGAAACATGTTGTAGTTTGTTCATTGTCTTCCAAAACAAAAGTGCTGTGTTGCAAGTTTTCAGTACTTTTCTAAAGGTTTTGGCTAGCTTAGTGGTTAGAAGTCCTTAAAGGTTAGAAAGTGGCTGACTTTCAAAAAGCTTGTACAGATCCACCATTGTGTTGCACAAAAAATGAGCAGACACCATTTTAGCTTTATTGGATTATTCTAAAAAGTAACATCACATTTGTTTTTTATTCCTGGAAAGGCCATTTTCAAAACATTTTTTTTGTAATGATGTAAAAAATAAAAGCTATATCTGGTGGTACTTCAAACTGGAAATGTAGGAAGGCAGCTATATTATGTTTGTACATGTATGGATGAATGGACAAAAACCAGCAAGGATGAAAAAGAATCAAGTGAATATGAGCAAAAATAATAGGCTACCTGTCCCAGTCACCTAATCAGAGCCTTATAATTGGTACATGAGTCACAACTGGTCATGTCTGTGTTTACCTGTGCCAAGGTGGAACCATGCGCAGACAGTCTGACTCAGGCCTGCGGTCGTCTCGGTTTGAAATATAATAAACCGGTGTTTTTCACAGGGCTATTACCACAGACCCCCAGGATAAACAGGCTCCCCGCTTTGGGTAGTGGCACTTTGAAAGGGACTCAAAAGAAAACCACAGGGCAAGACATGGACTTGGTGGAAGACAGCATAGTCCAGAATGTACATGTGCTAATAGAGACACAAACATTTAACAATGTGCCTGTAAACAATCTGTAAAACAGGTTTGGTGTCAGATTACGACAACAACACAAAGAGAGATATTGTTGACAAAAGGAAAACCAAAAAGGCAAAACTAAAGACTATATATAAAAACCTTGATAAATACTTCTCCTTTTGCTCTTGCAAAGAAAAAAAGCATCCCTTTTATAGCTTGTATGTGGGTGGACTGTGTTTGATCAAGGCTAGAAATAGGTCGGGGGTTCAGAATGACCCTCCATAAATGCAACAGTTCAACACACACACACACACACACACACACAGAGGCCTGCTTACAAGTTAGATTGCTCCAACTACTGCAGACCTCTTTGAAGGGTTTATAGAGCTACCACAACATCTCACCTGGCCTTGTTCACACGGTTTTTAATCTATTCAAAACAATAGTGAAAGTCTAGAGAGGGCATGCAATAAAAGGAGAGAGACATCAAACGCTAACCATACTGACAAATGGCTTAACACCAGTCTGCCCACTGACACAATAGGAATACTGCACTGAAATCAGAATGCTGCCGGAGGGCAAAACTGATGGTATATCTTTCACATTTATTCACCCTCCATTTTCAAAACAAAGAAGAGGGCTCATTTAAATTAAAAAAACACAGGTTCTCAAATGAAAGTCAACTTGTTTGAGTTATACTAAGTAAAGAAAGTACAAGCTAATGATGCCCTGACAAGAAGAGCATTGACTTTGATGTGCTGATACAGAGCCTTTAAATTGACATGCTTACTAACATGGTTTAGTTTACTGGCAGTTTAAATGCTTGATAGCTGGTTCATGACTCTGTACAAACAAAAAGACCGTTTGCTTGCTTTCATTCAAAACAGCAGAACTCTAGACAGGGTGTTTCTTTCTCCGTCTCTTTCTCTGGTGAAGCATGTTAAGTTTATGGGTAACTGTTAATGTGCTACAGCAGATTGCATTTGCAAGCAACAGCTTTAAATCAGTCAGAAAGATTGATGATTGATGGTTGAAAATGAAAAAAAAAACCTGCATCTGTTCAACACATTTCTGGGATATCCTACTTCCTAACAAATGATCAGGCAAACACGCATGGATCATGGATTTTACAACAGAGCTGAAATGTGTATTAGTGATCAATTAAGATCACCTTATTTGTTCAGCCAGTCAAATTTCTGTTCCTCTTCATCAATTCTATGCTGGTTTTCCAAGGCCCACCAACAGTTCTGCAACATTTCTTCTGCAGTTTTGTTCTGTGGTTTGTGAGAACTGGGACAGCCAAACCGTGTCTACACGACAGAGGCTGTGAAACGCTGCTGTGATGTGAGCTTCTTCCTCTTGATTAGATCCACTTATCGCTCACTGTATTCATTGTCCACAGTAGCTCAGTATGTTATGTTGCTGTAAACGGGTGTGTAACAGTGTATATTATATTTGCTGTGGCTTTTATTGCTTGTGGCCAAACTCATAATTATCGTGTCAGACTACCAATTAAGACAAAGAAAGAAATTACTGAAAATGTCAGATGTTGAGAATGATGAAAGAGATTATGGAGGCAGCAGTTGTTTTACTGCTCATCTAAATGTCGTTGACATTTCAGTAAATGGACATCCTCTTTCTATCCCCCTATTCAGCACAACAGGTTACCTCCCTCTGCTCCCGGAGGACAGGAGATAATCTTCTCCCGGAGCACTTGTTGTTCTGGCGAGTTGTATCCGAGTAAACGTGGCCGTGGAGGGGAGGTGAGAGAACACGTAACCCCTCTATTTCCATGAGCAGACAAACACCCCCTACGCACGCACTCGCACATGGCAAAGCCCACTTATCACACTGCTTTGCAGCCTCTGAGTGAGCACAGATAAACAGTGTGACGATCAAAGGCCTGTGATAGCGCTCAGGGGGAGGGCGAGGGTTGACAAGGACTGATCCGTCTCTGGAAAGGACTGAAAGAGACCAGGGCTCAGTACCTTAGAAATGGGAATGAAAAGAGGAAAACACATCCAAACAAAGGCCCGTTCTGTCCTCGCAGTGGCCTAGTTGCACTTTTAATTACACTTTACACAAAATTTAACACCGCCATCTGAACAATTACATTTGAAAGAGAAACCCCATCAGATGCAACCCTGACATTTGACTATAATTTGAATGAGGATTAAGAGTGAGAACACGAAGGGAAACCGATTCTCTGCTGACAAAGGAGGTAAGACAGGCTCTCAACACAAACAGTTCTTCCTGCCAAGAATACACTTGAACAAAGGCTGGATTAAATATCAAATATTAACTATTTTTTTGTGATCGTTTTGTTCGAGATACAAACTACAGCAGGACTGTTATGACTGCAATTACCTCGCTATATTTTAGAATCGGTTTAAGGATCTTCTCTTTAAGTCTAATGCTGAGCTTTGAGAAAACTGGACCAGTTGTTGAAGTCTTGCCTTGCAATTGTAGAAAATTGCAGACTGCCACTACTTGTTCAGGAGTAATTGCAGCCTGGAAATTGTGGCCGGTGATGACAATAAGCAAACAACTGAAAGAGACAGAGAAGGACAAAGATTTTGTCCTTAAAAGGTTAGCGCTGTCATATGGAGGAAGTCAATTATTTCATGCCACATCCAAAGAATTGAGTTAGAATAAAATGCTTAGTAGACATCCAAGATGACATATTAAAGAAGAGAGACTTCATTGGGACATCCCTGGTTAGAGCTCAAGTGATTGAAACATTCACTTGCTTGAGCCTCGGTTGTTTGAACATTTTCCTAATGTTTCAATGGATGACTAAATGACTGCTGAAACTCACCCATTCAGAACAACCACGGACATGATGTTGCAATAAAGTCACACTTTAAGATAAGTCATCAGCCAGAAGGAAGCTACTGCGATCACTTTTCACCAGCCTACAAGTGTTTGAAATGACCATCTGCACGTTGACCGATGTGTTCCAATGTCCGACTAATAAAGCTGTCTATATAAAGTGTATCATGACTGTTTCCTAATACCGCTGCATCAGGATAGGTATGTTTTCTACTAAGATCTGGAATATGGGTCGAGGGACTATATTCAGCCATCTCTGAGCTCCTTTGATAAGTCATAATCTCATGTCACAATCCTCAAATCGGCTCCTGGACGACATCTCCCAGCCGAGACAGACACAAACACTGTGGCAGGGAGCCGCACCTCTACCTGCCAACACATCAATTAGGCGTGGACAGTAAGTATTAAAACGGACCGTTAAACAAGAAATTAGCAGGTGGAGCGAAGATGTACGCAGCTACAGGGCTGATTAGTCAATCAGAGGACAAGCTGTTCCTTCCACATCCCAGTTCAATTACTTCCATTCTGGCAAATAACTGACAGACACTTCCTGTGGAACTAAACTAGTTTTATTCTTACAGTGTGTGTTGCTGTATTGTGGGTTCATATTCAGATGTCACAAATATGTACAAGAGTCAATTTAGGGAAATAAATCTGGGGAGGGGAAAAAAAAATAAATGAACTAAATGAAAATCAGCAAATTTCCATGACGGTCTAAATTAGAAATAAGTTTCAGTGCAGGAGGGCCGACATTCAGCAGCAGACAGAGCCAGACAGGAGACTGTCTGCTCGCATTTTTTGCCGAGAGGTGCAGAGTCCCACTGCGACATCAATTCTTCTGACATTTGGAAACCAACTCGGCCTTCTGACAGCAGCATCAGGGGATGCCTGTTGCCATACCAACAATTATCTCAGCAGTAGCAACAAGTGCTCCTGTCGGGAATTTTGGTGTCCCTCGTGAGGAGATCAGAGAAGAGCAACGGTGCTCTCTTTAAACATTCACAGGGCAAAGCTGAAGACACGGTGGGAGGTGCAGCTTAAAAGGGGGGGGTCAGGCTTCAGAGTAGACGACTGCCCACACACATACTTATCTAGGAACTTTTTAACCTGTGAAATCCAATTTTCTTACCAAAGGTATAAAATATACCCTGTGATCTCTGAAATCCGTCTTTTTTTATAGATTATGGCCACAATAAATATTTAAGTTCATGTTGTGAGTCGCACTTTTCATTGGTTTAATAAGCTGCTTAAGGAAATGAAGAAAAAGCCAAGCTCCATTGAGAAACAAAACAGCGCCTAGGCAATAGGAAAACACAGCCAACTTGTTTATGTGTAATAACCCAGCATTTTCTAGACTACAGTTGCTTCAAAACTAGAACACTTTCTGGATCAGTAAGAGTGAGCAGCTACATACGCCTGCAAACAACAGCTCCATAATAACAATAACAACACCCTTTACTATAGCATGTTTTGGCAATGGACGGTGTTTTCCCTTGCTAACTGCAGCTCTGGCAGCTGTAGCTCGACGAGCTAGCTGTAAACACGAATAACAAAGCCAGATCCTATTCCTACCTGTTGCTATAGTTTCAGTGAGCAGCCTTGCAGCAGCATCCAGAAGAGGTGTCAATCTGTCAGACACTGCCAGAGCTCCAGAGCCTGTGCCGTCGCTTTATCCCAGCACTGTGGCAACAACAGTAAACGAACGCCGTGCCAACCAGAGCATGATTCATTAACCAATACACAGCGCGAGAAACACACAAGGTGCCCATGACTACTAATGCATAATTATATAGTACCAGTCAAAAGTTTGGACACACCTTCAAACCAGAGGGTTTAGCTTCTGTCTTTTTTGGTGTAATTAAAATTGAAGACATCAAAACTTTGAAACATAAAAAAAAAACAAAAAAAAACGTAAAATTATGTAATAAACAAATAAAGTGTAATACTAAGCAAAACATGTTTTATATTGTAGATTCTTTCAAACAGCCACCAACACCATGATGCCAGCTCTGTGCTCTACAGGCATGATCTTAACCAGCCTTTAAAGTTAATAAGTAGAATTTCTTGTCATCTCAATGTGTTTGAGGCATGGTTGTGTCATGCCGAGACAGTAGGGCTCGCCGATATAGCCCTAAAATATCAGGGTATTTCTGTGATAATGATATTCTTGACAACACAAATACAACTTGCCAAACACTAAGCAATGCTCTTCTGAACCAATGTAGCTTGTCTGCTTGGTTTAGAACTCACAAGAGCTCTCATCATGGGACTTTTGGCTCTTCTCGCACCTGTACAAAAAATGTATTGCAATAAAAAGAAACAATCCATCATTACTTTAAGACATGAAGGTCAGTTAATCCGGACAATTACAAAAACTCTGAATGTATCTTCCAACGCAGGCACAAAAGCCATTAACAACGCTATGATGAAACCAGCTCTCATGAGGACCGCCCCAGGAAAGGAAGACTGTGACTTACCTCTGCTGCAGAGGATAAGTTCATCACTGTAACCAGCATCAGAAATGCATTCTGAATTCCACCACAGCATTCTGCAGTGCCATGTCATCCTATCCAGTTTGTGCTTCATGGGACCATCATTTGTTTTTCAACAGGACAATGACCCAAAATACGCCTCCAGGCTGTGTGGGAGCTATTTGACCAAGAAGAGGAGTGATGTAGTGTTGCATCAGTCCGCCTGGCCTCCACAATCACCCCACCTAAACCCAACTGGCATGGTTTAAGATGAGCAACAAGTGCACTGCATATATGGGCACTCCTTCAAGATTGTTGGAAAAGACATTCCAAGTGACTTCCTCATGAAGCTGGTTAAGATAATTGCAATGGTGTGCAAAGCTGTCATCAAAGCAAAAGGAGGCTACTTTGAAGAATTAAACCATATTTTGCTTTGTTTTAATTTGCTTTTTTGCTTACTACATAATTCAATATGTGATCTTTTATACTTCTGAAGTCTTCAAAACAATAAAAAAATAAAGAAAAAACATTGAGATGGCGTCCAAACTTTCTGCTGGTACTGTATATGGGTTTTCTTTTAATGGTTTATGATTTGTTTTTTTAAGAAGTGTGGGCATCTAATCCTAGCTTTCCACAGCCAGCGATCGTAGCAAACACACAGTAAAACCAAATCTTGTGTTCCATTCTCACCACAGCCAGACACCCAGGGGCATAACTAGATTTTAAATTGGCCAAATCTGTTAAGCCAGTCACTGTGGAACGGACCTCTTCAACCCCACCTTTCAACACTCATAGCCACCCTGTGGCTAGATGGGCTGAATGCCAGCAGGCTACAACATAGGTGTTCTTCTCCCCCAGTAACCCCCTTGGTAAGCTGGCGTCATGTTACTGTACACTAGGCTCGCCTTTCACAGTTACGGTAACCAAGGCTGACAACTTCCCCACTTGTCACACTGCCTTTTTTTTAAAATGCTGCTTGCAGACAGCGCAACCACCCTTTATGTTGGTGTAAAATATCATGCAGGCATCCAGCTAGATTTAGGCCTACTGCCACACACTTCAATTTTAACATACACCACATTATTCATAAGCAGAAGTCAGCAATGCAAATTTAGAGGAAGCCGATGCCACCAAGTTTTAGTTTAGGTTTAAGTTTGTCAAAAGTAGTGATGTGTCAGTAAGTTTTCAAAACCACATGTTTAAAATAATATGATCTCCCTTAATTATACATTCAATAGCACCAAAAGAACAGGGACTTTAAATAACCTTGAAGAGATTTTCAACCTGAGGCTGAGCAACAGGGAAGAAAATTAACTAGTTCTCTACATGTGGCTTTTACGTTCTTCTCTCCAGCAACAAACCATCACACACACACTGACAACACCTGTTTGCTTATCTTCATACAGAGGTATAACAGAAATAAAGATACAGCAAAAGTGAGGCTAGGATGAGCCTTGCGGTTTCATAGATTACAAAAACACACATTTCTCTTAGAAACCGGATGCACAGGTAACAGGAGTTTCAGGAGTTTGCCTCGCATCGTGGTATCTCATGAATGAGGGCCTCCCCACTGCATCGGCCTGCCTGTAGCTGCAGGCTGTGCTCCAAGTGGACTGAGAGGGAGCTATGCTATTTCGAGATTGGGCTGTGCATCATGTGTCAATTAACTATAACATAAAGCAGGGCACCAGTATGAGCGACCTACTTCCACAATAAAATGCAAATAGAGCATAAAGAATCACAGTGCTACTCTGCCAGAGTTGTGAAACCTATGTTTAGTTATGAAGTGAGTGCATTGTTGCTATTATTACCCAAAGTGGTAAGATTTGGTTAAACAGACAAATTACAGCAGGAATCTCTTCCATTACGCCCTCTGTACATTGCCGTGCCCTCAGTTTGTTTTGATAACTGATTGTATTAACACATCCCATCTACTATACTCTCAGCAGGCAAATTAGGTCACCTTGCAGTGACTCATAAGCAGGAATGTATAATTAGCTTACCTGTTACACCAGTTACTCATTGACTCATCCACCCATGTTGGTGGTGGGAGCATTCAGAGCTATTCATTTGTATTAGCTGCCCACTAGACTTTATTATTTGAGAGGAGCTTGAAACCCATTGGAAGGTCATAAATTGAAAACTGAGAGGCATGGGAATGTGCTGAGGCCTTTAGTGTCACAGCTGCTCTGCTCAACTTCCTCTCCAAGTGCATTTCCTCATTTCACTTCATCCAACATGGCTAAATGCTTGGGTGCTTTCTGTTTTAGGAAACCAGACTCGGGCTAAATTATAGACCCCACCTAACCCCAGTGTTAGCTTTATTTCTTTTTTTACAGAGTCAACCCGGCTACTTAACAACAGTAGTTTGACAATCGGGTACTTAAGACACGATCACAATCAACAGACAGGAAATGTCGGGTTGCTCACCACTTTGTTTTGTTATTAAAATATCAGCTTTGCATATGGCTTCAAATAAATAGGTCAAGCATGCTCTGGGTCAAGATTTGTCACAAAGGGCGGAAGGCAGCTAGCTCAATCGCCAGCTACCTTTAGCCGAGCTTCTCACAACGACCGACGTCTGAGACCCCAAAAGAAGCTGAAAAACACTGGAAAAATCCCAATCTCTGGTTACGTTTTAAACATCCAGACGGTGTGATGAATAACGAAGGCAGAAGTTAAAATGTTAACCCAAGCATCGACAAGCTAGAGCACCTTCATACTGATTCACCAGGCTAATTGCAAAGCTAGCCCTTATTTTATAAAATAGCGGTCGATGTTCGGTTAAAACAATAACATTGTGTTGCACGACATCTAATGTGATGTGTTTTAAATAAAAAACGGAAACCAGCAGACTGATACTAATGGTTGTTACGTTAATCAGATGTTTCTCCTTCGTTTTCTAGGAAATAGCCCTAATAGCAAGCTAGCGTGGCTACATGAGCTAAGCTAGCTGAGCTCCGCCACTTTGCATTTCGCAGCAGCCGCTCCAGAAACACACCAAAGCTCTCTAAATTAGAGTTAACTAACTTGAAGGTGGTTGACACCGACTGGGAAAACAACCTGGTTTGACAGTGATACAACATTAATCACGTTTTCAACAATGTATGTGGACGCTCTTGCCGTCCCAAGCTTTTCTCTGCCAAGCTAACGTTAACGTGGCTACATGCTGCTTCGTAACTTACTTCGGCTCCCTTGTGTTGTGCTAATCGTCTAACAGCCCAACTTTTAATCAGGCTCCTGCGGCTCTGTCGTTTGCAATCGCGTCCGATCAAATCAGAGACAAGATCCCACAGGTCAGCTTTTAGTGAGTGGGGTTATGATCTACTTACAAAGAGCAGGCTGAACATTGAAATCCCGTGACTACCCCGGAGAAAGTGGAGGGAGTGTAGAGACCAGACCGCTGCTGCCAGGACGCCTTTTTGTTCCTCTTCAATGTGGCAGCTTGAGTTCTCGTCGGAGTCTGAACTGTTGTTGAGGAGGAGCCTCCTCAGCGGCTCCGCGCCTTCACGGACCGTCGGACATACGACAACTCAGACTTAAGAGGCTGCCACAACAAGTGGGAAATCTTTCATTTTCTACGGCAAACGAGGGTTCGTGTGATTTTTAGTTCAGAGACGGTGTAGACTTTCTATTAAAACAACAATCTGTTTGCAAGGGAAGATTCTCCAAACGTCTTTATCACAGTTGTGTCAGAGGTTGAGGTTAAAACGTTTTTCTTTGCTTCCCGTTGGAGCATAATATAGATCTCCTCATTAATTAATCATAACGGCTAAACTAAACGATAAACTAAATAATCAATTTGTTACTTCTCTTTAAAACAACACGCCAAGTCGTTTTCTCGAGTACTCACGCCGGGTGTCCGAGTTCGCCGGGATCCCGCGAATGCAGCATGCAGAGTCTGGCGTCAGTGCGACGTAAGAAGAATCCGGGTGCACCATGACAGCTCACCGTGATGACGTCAGTTCCAGAAACCAACCGCACGATATTGTGCGTGAGACTCGTGGGTTATTTTACAACACAGATTGTATCTCGTGTCTTTAGTCAGTCACATGTCAAGTAGTTCTAACGTTCATTCTATGTACGGATGTTATTGGAAGGGTGGGTCTGTAGTTATATGTATAAGTTTATTATTTGTCAAAGTGTGTCTATAAACATATATTTCGATCACATATAGTATCATAGCACCCGATCTAAAACGAGATTATGTTGTGAAGCCAGAGAGAAAATACAATCTCTGTGGTGATCAAGTTCTGTTCCTGAAATCCCCATAATGTGTTTTGCCACTAGGAGTCTTTGAGTGTGCTTCTCTTAAAATGACAAGCAAACAAACTAAGACAAAGGTTGATGTTGTTGTCATCTGCAATAAATTGACCTTCCCAGTAAACAGATGACACACGTTTGTTATCAAAGTGATCTGAACAACATGAGTCTATTAATGCAGTTGTGAGTTCACTGGCAGATCAGACAAGGGTCTTTCAAATGTGGAGGCCTCAAATACTGTTTATACAATAACTGTATATCTCCCTCTAGTGATCATTCCCTTACCTGCAACAGATTTCTACACCAAAAAATGTCTCAAGATCAATGAAAAACTACAACTACTCACAGACTGCTAATAGAACTAATACTACTACTGATCACACATAAATAGGGCGTGTGGCAATGACTCCTATGTGATCCACATGTAGACACAGCAGACAGAAATGGGAGCCCGACACCAACATACAAGAAAGTTTTTATTGATGTGGTATCAATACAATCAAGTACTGTAGATTTTGTATAAGAAGACAAACATTTTCGATCAAAAAGAGTGCATTTATACCCACATTCTATTGCATAGAGTGCACGCAATAGCCTTGTATGACAAAAATCCTATAAGTTGATACACTGAACATTACACAAATAGAAAATAAAAGTCCACAAATAATCCTTCACAAACAACGCTAGAATGCTAACTACATGTTGTAAATGCTCTTAACTCATCAATGCTGTTAAATACCATTTATACGTTCTAGGCTTCGGTGGTCGGTTTTGGCATCCCTATTAAATTATCATAAATGTATAAATACATCTTTAATTTCATGTGCAAATGGGAACAGCCGTTTGTATTCATTGAAACTAAAACAAATAGCCTATCCCTTAAGAACCGAAGCAAGGCTTTTTAAAAATCTTTTTTTTTTTTGTCGGTTTTTGTTGTTTTTAAAGAAAAACTGATAAAAACACTTCAAAGCAATTTGTGATCAAGACGGTACATGGATCTTACTGACACTTGTTAAATGATTTGCACACAGGGCAAACTCCGCAAGCAAGTGACATTGTCTGTGAAAGGACAGAGAGTAATGGCCACATGTAACTCACATCATATGTCTAAAAATAGAAGGCGACAAAAACAAAAAAAAAGGCAACATACAGTACATAACGAGCCTCGGACTGTCTTGTAGACTCACGTAGGAATAAAGATACGTAGCAGTTGTAGATGTGTTATGGAAGTGTTATGAAAGGGCAAGAGCAAGTGCACTGTTTGCATTACATAGATGTAAAATACTGATCAGGCCTCATCCTAGCACTGCTTTTCCAGAGCAACTTGAAGAGTTACTGTTTACATGTAGTGACAAAGCACGGTAGATGATTTATAGGAACTATTGTTAATCAGTCAAGCAGGATACATTCATTCTGATTGCAAAGCTCGATATTTGGCACAGCCCTCCTATGCGTTGACATTCCTCCATCAAGGTGTAAGGTAGTCCTAAATTCAGTGTAATGATTAGATTGGAATCCTGTTCTGAGCTGAGGCACCTAAAGGCTTGAAGTCGATAATATAAGCAACAACATTTCTCAGTTTGGCCCGAGCCTCTTCATCTCCTCTATTCTGGAAATGCAGCCATCAATAAAAGATCTTGCACTCTTCACCAGAATGTCTTTTTTTATTCATGATTTGGTTTGCACACCTCTATGCCACTCGTTGGACTCTTATGCAATATAGTTGTATCAAAAGTGTTCAGTGTTAATCAGTAATTTATGCAAATGTTGTCTTCTTATCTCATTCTGTTGATTTAATTTCAGCTGTCTCTGTCTCCCATAATCTATTTCATTACATTCACCTATTTTGTAACTCGTTCCCTTAGTTTGCAAAGGCACCATTAGAGTGTGTGAACTTCTCTTAAAACCCCAAAGAAAGCTGGAACAGTTTGAAGTCACATTTCTCGTGGAACATGGACTGTGAGCTCTTCCTAAGGTTTTGTAATTCAACAAGTTTGTTATTATCTTCGCCAAGGTGTTCGCGACCTGAAAGTCAGGGGGACAATGTCAAACGACACACCCACACGCACATATGACTGACACAGTGACAGACGGACACTGACTAGAACAGACAGGCACATGCATACACACACGGCATGTATCTTTAATGCTTCATCCAACAGAAATGAGTCAATACGCAGCTCTCACCTCTGGCCCACCACCACTGCCAGAAATCTGGCAGGGGTTTGTTAAATGTTACATAACCTGTATTTCACAACCTGTGGGCCTCAGTCAATCCCTTTACTTATTCATGGTGTAAATACAGATCGATTCTCACTTCCGGCTGTATACTTTGACATTATTCGCTTCTTGTCCTTGAAGCCACGGATGTTCTTTAAAGCTAAACAATAATTGAGCTATTTTTGACACAATGGTTTGGCAATTACTGGAACATCTTTTCATTTAGAACTACAAGTGATTCAGAATTGCTCTCATTTGCCGAGCACCAAGTCACACAGAAACTGGCATTGAAGGAAGACGTGGATGTTTTTCTTTGAGTTTTTTTTTTTAAGTCATCCATTTGCCTCCTATTTTCCTACACAGAAACAAGTTTACAGCATCTTCACAGATTTCGCAATATGTAGTCTGAATGGGGCTTTCATAGTATGACGGTAAGGTTTGGACTGTTAATGCGATACTGATTTATTAATAGGTAGTATACCATTAGAAAGCAGTGATGTCATGGTCAGAGCATCTGAAGAGGATGCCTGTGACCCGGTGATGGGATTTGCAGTGCAAATGGGAAAATCAGATCGATGCAAGGAAACGGGCCATCGATCTGGTTATGGTTGTGTCCTTACTGTCCATTTCGCAGTTGCTCTCAGTATCTATTCTATGGCATGTAAACATTGACTGTATGCATACATATTGTCCTCAATTAATATCATCCTGAAAGTAAAAAAAAAAAGAGGCATTGTCCTTGCATGATGTTGTTGATTCACTTTAAAGGGGTGGTTTGAATTGAATGATTCTAATACTGCAAGGTCATATTTAGGCTTGGATTGTATTTCTTGGATTGCATTTCTGGACAGTTCAATAAATTATGAGAAAGACAAAGATCCATCGTTTGAAATGGTTGGCTACTAAATCTACTAAATCCAGAACGAACAAGAGAAATAAGCACCCGACAGATGTTTATGCGAACTGTCACAATATATCACTCACTCTAAAAACAAAGTTTTAATCCTATTAATAATTTTAACGTAGCAATTGTTTAGAGTACCAAAAAGGTCACACAAAAGTGAAAATGGTATTACAGCATCAAATGCCTTGTTTTTGCTATTGTTTGTCTGTATGTTCTATGTTGTATTGTTGCTCTTTATGTCAGTATTGCCATTCACGGTTTAAATAAGAACACAAGGGGGACAGTGACTGCAGCCAGATGAACCAATCACCCCCCAGGGTCTGGCGATGTCATCCTTATGATGTCAGAGCATGAGGGCGGGATGTGCAGTCACATGGGAAGGTCTGTTACTAGCACATTACAAAGTAAGGCACTTAATAGTCTGATTCCAATAAACAACAACAACAACAATGATGACAAGGACCAAATAATAACAATAAAATTATGACAATATAATAATTAAAATAATATAAGCTAAAAAACACCAACATAAAATACAACCCAAAACACACATTTGAAGGACATTGAAACAAAGAACACAGTATGAAATTCCTTCCCCTGCCTTTAAAAACTTTCCATATTTCATTCACAAAGTTTGTTTTTTCTTTTGCGGATGACGTTGAGGGTGAGACAGATAAAAATTATGGCATTAATATTGAGAATCCTATGGGTTTTGTTTTTCAATTATGGCTGCAGGTATTTTAGGTTTAGGGCTGCTCTGAGGTGCCAATACAGGAACATGATTGGATGGAAGGACAGGGTTATGTGGGACAGAGCAGGAATCCTGAGAAGGAGGAGTGGATGTACTCGGTAGAATAGAGGCCGTTTGCCTGATCCGAGGGCATCTGGACCCATACCTGGTCACCCTCCTTCAGCTCTAGGACAGCACTACCGGACGCCTGGTCCATGTAGCCTTTCTTGAATTCATCATAGGTGTAAGTGGCTGGTACATTGTTCTTGTACAGCGCCACCCACAAGTTAGTTCCCTTTACGTGCATGTGGTATGCAAAGTAGTAGACACCAGATAAAGGAGCAGTGAACATGCCAGTAGCAGAGCTGTAGGCATTTTGCCCGTTGTACAGGGTCCTGTCAAATTTGATAGGCATGGCAGAGGGAGGAAACGGTGTGGTGAGGATGGCTGTGAAGGCTGGTGCCACAGAGGCTGAGATGACTTGACTGTATGCAGGCCCCTTCCTGTCACCTGGTACTTCATCCCCTTCCAACTGTGAATCGGTTGGCCCCGCGATAACTGTTTGGCCATTTCCTGGAGGGCCAGGGGGCCCTGGAGGCCCAGGAAGACCAGGGCTACCATTAAGCCCAGCAGGGCCCGGTTTCCCTGGAGGACCTTGGGGACCTATAGCTCCCTTCTCTCCAATTTTACCCAGTCCTGGAGGCCCTGTAAGTCCAGGTTCACCCTTCGAGCCAGGGGCACCCTGTGGCCCCATTGGACCCATGGGCCCCTGAAGACCAGGAATGCCTGACTGACCCCTAGGGCCTGGAGTCCCTATAAACCCTGACTCACCTTTAGGTCCTGGAACACCTGTCAGCCCTGGATTCCCAGGTAGGCCAATATGCCCTGCCTCACCTTTTGGTCCAGGTTTTCCAATAGGACCGTTAGGGCCAGGGATGCCTTTGTCCCCAGGGATGCCAGGTTTTCCTGAAAGTCCACTGGGGCCTTGGTCACCCCTGAGGCCAGGCAGTCCTGGAGGGCCCTGGGGCCCCAGTTCTCCCTTCTGTCCTGGCATTCCATGTTTTCCTGGGAGACCCATTGGGCCTTGAAGTCCTGGTGGTCCTGATTGTCCATCAAGGCCTGGTTCCCCAATTGGGCCCACCATTCCCTGCTCTCCCTTGTCCCCTGGGAGACCAGGCAACCCACCATGGCCCTTTTCTCCTTTTGGCCCACCCAGACCAGGTTTTCCATAACCAGGGGTTCCAGGAAATCCAGGAGAACCCCTAGGCCCTGGCTCACCTTTTTGACCCAGGTGACCTGGTGCTCCAGGAAGTCCATCTATCCCAGGCTTTCCTAACCCAACTGGGCCTGGCAGTCCTTGTAGACCTGGAGCCCCACCCTCTCCTGGTTCACCTCGATCCCCTGGGAGTCCTTGATCACCTTTGAGACCAGGCAGTCCAGGCAAACCTTTTGGTCCTGGTTTGCCAATGCCTGGAAGACCAGGTTGTCCTGTACTACCCTTCAGCCCAGGAGGACCCCTTATACCTGGAGGTCCTGTCTTCCCATTTCCATTCTCACCCTTAAGCCCACGCTCACCTGGTGGGCCAGCACCGCCCTTTAGTCCTGGTTCACCCCGAGTCCCAGGGGGGCCTCTGATGCCTGGAAGCCCAGGTTTCCCATTCAGAGACAGGCCAGCTGGGCCAGGGAGGCCGGGCTGCCCTGGAGGACCTCTGGGACCTGGTTCACCGCGAGGGCCAACCTCACCATTAAGCCCTGTCATCCCCTTTGGCCCAATCTTCCCTGGGAGACCTGGAAGTCCAGGCTTACCAATTCCTGGAAAGCCAGAAGGCCCCTGAGGGCCTGGCTGGCCATTGAGACCTGGCTTGCCCAATCCAGGTTTTCCTGGAAGTCCCGGTGGCCCAGAGGGGCCTCTTGGTCCGGGTTTCCCTTGGGGGCCTGGTTCCCCCTTCACCTCCATCATGGGTGGCATATCTAGAAAAAGAGATGAGAATGGTATCAATATTAATGCATTTCAAAACAAAACAGAAGCAGAAAATAGATCAATAAGACTATAACATATAAACAGATAAAAATGTTTGTGTGTCATGTCCTCAGTGCATTCTGAACAAAACAGAAAACACAAATTTAAAATTGCTGGGTCAAAGAGATGGAAAAAAAAAAATAGATCCAGCCAATGCAGTCAATTCCATCCCATCAGAGGTCAATTTAGGAACCACATGTTTTCTTCTCAGAAGGCAACACCAATTCATCACCATCTAAGAAATAAAGATGGTGGACTACATACTGGACTGGACATTACTACCATGTAGTGGTCAGGGTGTCAGACTTTTGAAAGGTTTAAAAAAAAAAAAAAAAAAAAAAAAAAAAGACTTTCTCAAACAATATCTTATTTTTCTTGATTGCAAATGTGGGGTCTTAAAAATACCTATCGTATAAGGGGCTCAAATAATTTGTCAATTTACTCACCAAAAGTACTTTGACATAAATCTATCTTTAAATGTTAGCTCCTGCACCAAGTTAAATGGACAGATTGACAGATTATATGCTAAAACTTACATTTGTTTGGTCTTGATATCAGTAATTCTTGACAAGCCACTGAAGTATTGAAATGTTATTGTCATTATTGAGACAGCACATGCAGCAACTACTAAGAGAGGACATAAAAATACACCCGTGGGTGTCTTCGCACATGTCCATTGTAAAGGAAAACAACAATGTGGAACAGAAGGAATGTGAGAGGAAAAAAGAGTTTAATAGCTACATATAGGTAACATTGGACATCACAACATGACTGCCTGGGAAATTCAAACTTCAATTAAAAACTGCAAATTGTTGACAGCTTGATTTCAATACATAATGTAATGACCTTTTCCATCAAAGGCATGTTTTCCCTATCCCAGCACAGACTAGCAGACAGGATACATTTTGGACAGGTTTCTCATCCATACATAAAACAGTACTCTATATGCTCCTGGGTTCAGCAGTTGTTATGTAACAGTACAACTGAACAGGAGTTAACATTTCTGTTTTCCAGACTGATGTAGAGGCCTCATTGGGATGGATTGAGCGTGTCTGCAAAATGCTCATTTTGGGTTGTGTCACAGAGAGGGAACAAGTCTGAAGAAGTGTGCCACATGTCATAAATGTCTCATTATTATTTCCTAGCAGAGTGAAGCCAAACACAACCAGGCCACAAAGAGCAGAAACACAAGCTTGGTCTGCAGTACACTTCAGTCACCTCGAGCCAATTTCAGCTGGTTTGTGGCTCCACTGCTTCATCTCAGCGACACCTCACCTGTGTGTGTAAGTGTTCTAGTTAGGCCATAGAGTTGCTCACTTTGTATTCATTTACAACATGGCATAAATGACAAGTATCCATGTTTTGGATTCATGGATCTCAAATAAAATTGCAACATGTCCAAGCACCAACCACTGCTTCAGCCACCCTACACTGTTGAGTGGCTGTGTTACTATGAAGACAATCAAACCGGTTTATTTTTTTTGGTCACATGTCTCTTCATTTTAAAACCACATCCAAAGAAAGCTTGACGTGATGCGTGGCCTCTCAAATCAGGGATCTGCCAATAAACCCCAATAAACCTGCAGTATTGATCAGTGAAGTGCCTCAGGTATCTTATTCAAGAGCAGCAAGGGAACTCATATAGCAGCCCCAAATGTAACTATAGACTACTACTCCCCCCTACTGGCAATTAATGTGAATGCAGCCTGTTTCTGCTCAAAATCTGAAAATAACCACAATGATGAGAAAAGCTTAACAATACCAAAAAGTATATGGGTTACAGTATTGCATGATTCTAGTCCAAAATTCAAGACACACACAAAAGCAAAGCTGTTTCTTCATTCTTCATACATCCACCACACTGTGGTCAGCATTATAGACCACTAATTTAGACCACCTTAGTATGGCCCCCAGAGAGAAGACATAAGGTGTTTCACACTTGAGAGGATATATAGGCTTCTTGTTGCGATGCTCTCCAGGATTAAAGACTTAAGTTGTGCTTTTAAATACATTTGAACAAACAAAGTCAAACTTCCTCTACTACTAAACCTGCAGTAATACCCAAGCAAACGTGTGGGTTGTCACAATGACATGATACCCACTCCTGTCCAGACTGATACATAACAAACAGCTCATGAATATTGTTGTGTAATTTGGAAAACCTTACAACAAAGATGTCTATGCGAAAACTAGCTTGAAGTAACGATAAATTAAAGCAAACCTGTATTTATGACTAGGAGTCTTTTTGTACATAAAACATTGGGTAACACTTTATTTGACGCCTATCTCTATAACGCATTATAAATGTATTTATAATGCGTTATAATGACATTATAGCACTGTATAACTATAGTTATAAACACTCATAAATGATCATAATGCTTTATAGCAATAATCATAACACACTATAAAGCATTTTATCATCACTTATAAGGTCAGGTATTATAATACATTATAACTGTTGGCAACTCACTGACAATTCCCACATAGATAATGCATTATACATATATTTATGATATGCTTATAAACGTGTATAACTATCATTATAAACAC
Source organism: Centropyge bicolor (assembly GCA_037975185.1). Taxonomy (NCBI): domain Eukaryota; kingdom Metazoa; phylum Chordata; class Actinopteri; family Pomacanthidae; genus Centropyge; species Centropyge bicolor. The sequence goes on from JBBMOC010000005.1 coordinate 4,490,779, forward strand.
TCATAAATCATCATAAGGCTTTATAACAATGAGCATAACACATTATAGAGCATTTTATAATGGCTTATAAGGTCAAGTATTATAATACTTCATGATTGCTGGTCCCTTGCTAACTGATTTTTGTTGCAAGGATCAAAGGGTATTATAATTATCATAGTTGTCATATATTAAAACTCTTTATAATGCATTATAATCACTGGTATAATGCATTATAATGTGATTATAAGTTACTCTAAATGCTCATTGGGCGCTTCAAGTAAAGTGATGAAACTGCTCAGGTATAGGCTGATATAACACATTACAAGCTGGTCATAAGTCACTATAAGTGGTTTGCTTGAAGAAAAATACACATCTTTTAATCTATGCAAGAACAACACAAAACATTGCAAAACTTATTTTTATTAACAATGTGACTCCTTCAAAAAACTTTATCACATTCACAGTGAGTGGTTAAGTTGATAAACAAAAGTTCTTCAAAAACGAAACAAAACAAACAACAACAAAATAAACCTCTTACATCTCAACACAAAAATCAGTTAGCAAGGGACCAGCAATCATGAAGTATTATAATACTTGACCTTATAAGCCATTATAAAATGCTCTATAATGTGTTATGCTCATTGTTATAAAGCCTTATGATGATTTATGAGTGTTTATAATGATAGTTATACACGTTTATAAGCATATCATAAATATATGTATAATGCATTATCTATGTGGGAATTGTCAGTGAGTTGCCAACAGTTATAATGTATTATAATACCTGACCTTATAAGTGATGATAAAATGCTTTATAGTGTGTTATGATTATTGCTATAAAGCATTATGATCATTTATGAGTGTTTATAACTATAGTTATACAGTGCTATAATGTCATTATAACGCATTATAAATACACTTATAATGCGTTATAGAGATAGGCGTCAAATAAAGTGTTACCAAACATTGAAATCTTTGTTCAATATATAGCCTTTAACCTTTCTTTTCATCTGAACATTTTCTTTTCACTATTCATCACATGACCACATTCTTCACACTGACCTAGACAGGAAGGAGATATATTAATTGGGTGATTTTGTAGTAGTGTTTTATACATTTATCAACAATGTATAAGAAAATAAATTTTATTTTGTACATTTCTTAAAAGTTGACTGTATTTACAAATCCTAATACTTCAAATGATGATAATTACAGACATGTATATGGTTAATGAATAATTGATAGATTTTTCCTATGGTGATGCAGTGTGGACATACGACCACAGAGCGGCAGTAGAGGCATTGCTTTGATGTGAGCTGCAGGATGCATTTGTTTCCCTCAATGTAACTCTGTATTTGCTGCCAAGCTTTGAGATCCCATTTATAGAAAGCACAACTTCTTTTAGCAAATCTTTCATGTTTCTGGAAGTAATTTAAATGAAAAATGTCAACTCAAAATTTGCTCTGAATCCAACTTCTGGAGTCTCTCTTTGTCAAACAACATGTTATGGTATTGAAAAGAAAATGTGCCCCTCATTTGCTTTGAAATTCAGTTTGAAAGAAGAGGCCTCTGACAACACAAGGCACATCTCATATGATCCAGAACTTGCTTTGGAAGTTCGAGTCAAATATGATAATGATGACAGCATGCACATTTTTTCAGGATGATGATCACCCCCCCTCCCTTTCCTAGTCCCCTTGCCTCAGCTTTTTATTTCATCTATTTTTATTTCCTTCACACTCTCTCCTTCATCCCACAGCTGAAGGATATGTGATAAACAGTGGGGTAACAGCATCCAGATGGCAGGAGGAACAACTGGCCCAGTGGAGCTCAGCAAACACTGGGTAATCAGGCCTCTATTAGGCCCCAGCTGAGGACCTGCCAAACGCTGCTGGACCCACAGGGCAAGGAGACACACACTTCAGTGAGCCCTTTAACTACCTGAAGAGAACCAGAGGCTTTAGAGCACAAGTCTGTCCTGGTTCCTGGCAAGGTCTCCACATCAGTCACATCTACAACTGCAATGTTGGATGCTTCTTTTGTTCACAGGGAGTTATTTTTGAGTGCTCGTCTGTTCTTTGCTGTGTAGTTTTGGACTTGTGCATATGTTCTACATCACACTTGCTTTGGTTATGATAATTGGAAAAAATAGATACTGTAAAGGAAGTATAATGCACTTGAACAACTGACGTGAACATGAAGACTTAACTATAGCTTGGGTTTTTGTGAACCGCATTTTCTGCTGCTATTTTGCAGTTTCCCATATTTAAAATGACCTCATCCAAACAATCCTGACTTATAACCTTAATTCCAAAAATGCTGGGACACTGTCAACTGTCAACTTCATTGATTTTTGTAAATATCTGCTTATTCTGAATTTGATGGCAGCAACATGTTTCAAACAAGTTGGAACAGGAGCAACAAAAGACTGTGACTGGACTGATCCAAAAACACCTGTTTGGATCAGTCCACAGGTAAACAGGTTCATTGGTAACAGGTGATAGTATCATGATTGGGTATGAAAGGAGAGACTCAGTCGCTCACAAGCAAGGATGGAGGGAGGTTCAACACTTTGTCAGTGTGAGTGTGAGACATAAAAGTAAAAGAGAAACACACACACTGCAGTTTACTCACCAACATAATGTCCCTTGCCCTCTCTGAACGGGGGTCCGATAGGCCCTTTCATCATGGGCTGCATGTACTTCATGTGGGGTATGGGGGGATAACCTCCAGCAAGAGCTTGTGCCCCCAGCATCAGCAACACACACAGAGGAGGCAACAGCATGGTCACTAGCATCCCAGGCTTCAGATGTCACACACGAAGAACTGGAGGCAAAAACAAGAGGACAGAAATAAGATATTTATTAAAATGTGCAAAATGACTGGGCAGGGAAAATAGCAGCTTAATGATTTTCAGCTTTCTGAAATCAAAAATCAGTACGAGCACAAGAGCATGATGGGATCAAGCACAGGAGGCATTTACACCAACAGTGATGATGAGTTATGGAACCATGCTGGTGCAAGCCTGAAGTCTTGCCATTGTTCTTCACTAAGCCACTTTAGGTTCCACTTGTACTTTTTTATATAGTTTTTCTTATAGTTTTTTTTATTTTATTTTGTATACTTTATACTTCTACCTGATTGTATGCATGTGCTGATGCAATACCCGAATTTCCCCTATGGGGGATCAATAAAGAATTATCTTATCTTATCTTATCTTATCTTATCTTATCTTATCTTATTTTATCTTATCTTATCTTATCTTATGCTTTAGTCCATCACCACACATTTGTAAAGCACGTATTTACTGCCCAAATAAGTGAATTCATCTAATAATGCACTGATCTCTTAAACTCTCTTACACTGTCTCTACCTCATCTGCAAGCAAGGTATGTCCCATTCAAGCCAGCTAAAAACATTTTGGCCTGAGGAAAGTAAGGAAACATGTTTCTTTCTCAGAAGGAGGGAAAGCAGAAGATATTAATGCCCAAATAGAAATGGGCTAAAGTTTGGCTGACATCTGCAAAACCATATATTTCTGTGCCGCTCTGCACAGATTTATTAAAGACAGACACTATTTCCAGCACTGTGAATGGAGAAGTTACACTAGAGCGTTCCCATAAATGTCAAAACACGAGGCGCAAACATGTACAAATATAACTTGTAAGCATGTTGCTCTCGGCTGCTGCTCTGCGGTGAACACTTGGCTTGGCTCATGTTTAGCTTAGATGGCCCTCAGAAACTGTGACAGGCAGATCTGTTGACTTTAATTTACTAGGGGAAGAAATGACCACATCACCCTCAGACAAATATTTTTACATCCGTGGTCAGGTGCGAACAGGAAACCCCCAGAGGACAGTTAGCGTGTTTGTGTATCATAAGTGAGCGACTGTAGGTGTCCAGGACCGGCTCTAACTGGGGAAAGGATGTGTGAAAATGGCATAAATTGTCATTCCAGCCCTACCCAGAACAGTTTCCGTCAGCTCCCTTTGGACTGATGACTGTCAGGAGTTGTGATGATGCAGGGGTAAAACTTAATCTCAGGTTCAGCCAGTGTGAAATACCAAAAATGTCACGCTTACATTGAGGCATGGAAGTTACATAAGGATGAGAGAAAATGGTGCAAAGATATGAAAAAGTTTCTCTCCATTAACCTGTCATATCTCTTATTGTCTTACTCTTATTTTAGGTCTAAAGCACCATTAATTACATGATTATACCATGATTATACAGTCATACAGTAGGTCTCCTCCTGCATGTCATTTAACCATATCAAGACTTCAATATGCACATTGTTGCATCCCTTCCCTCCTTTATCTGTCCTGTTTCACAAAATCCTTATGTTGTCATTGTGTGTGTGGCAGGCTGCACTCCGCAGATATGGTTTTTAATCCAACAGTCAGAGAAGAGTTCGCTCGGAATGTTTACACAAACACGAGTTGACATTTATTAATTTGAAAATGATCTGACATTTTCTAATTTGAAAAGTGCATCAAATTACACACTGCGGCTAATTGGGAGCAGGGATTGGGAGTAATCTGGGAGTTCACAGCAAGACTTCGGCTCGCGAGCGCTTTCGAAAAAGGTGCGTTCATTGCCACCATGTGTGCAGAGATCAGGTCTGTTTTACAGCTTTTCTCTCGCAGTCGTCTGTGATTGTTTAGCAAGCACATAGCTAGGCAGGCAAATTCTTGTTTTACAGCCATTTACCAAAGTGTTTCTCAAGGTTTCTGAGATAGTTTCTCAGTCATTGTGATTAGTCATAAGTGTGTGTGTGTGTGTGTGTGGTATCTGTTTATGCTTGTTTATGTGTTGTCTTTGCCTGCAAGAATCAAAGGTCACTTCTCACATTTTCACACCGAAGCTTAACCGGTGAAAAATGAAGGAAGCAGATTCAAAGATGTTAAAAGAAATAAACATGAGAAAGGGAGCGCAGGATTGTTGGTGCAGTGTTTGGTTGTTGGCTGACTTGCTGGCTGGCTGGAAGGGAAGCTCGTCTGGTATGGAGTGCCTGTGGTTTTGGTGCAGATGTAATTTAACAGGCGGCTGTGGATGCCCACCGTCCTGCAGGCGTCAAAGTCTCTGAGGAAGCAGAGCGGCACACACATCCAAACACAGAGGCTGTGCATGTACAGGATCAGACCTCTACAATCTGTTTATCAAATGTTTTTGTTGAAAAGCTGAGCAGACATTGTTGAAAAAATCTCTCACAATCCTCTCTGGCTGGCCACCACGAGCCGCCGCCGGGCCGAGGCTCGGACATGCTCTCCAACACAAAAACACTGGTGTAACAAAACGCAGGCTCTCTCAGTGTGCATGAGAAAACAACTCAGCTCTGGTAAGTGTTTACTATAGTGTCTCGAAAACACTCAAACTTGTTAACTTCAACCCCATTTTCCCCCATAAAACCGGTCTGTTCAAAACAAACCGTAACAAACTCCTGGGTTTGAGAGGAGCTGATGGTGAACCAAAACCTCCCTCAGTCATTAAACATGAGCAGCATCCAAAGTTACAGGGAAAGAGCCTTGTCTGGCAGGCTTAGTGACACTTTATATAAACCAGATTTAGCTGGAAAAAAAAGAGAAATCGCCACAGACATTACAGCAACAGATCCAAAAATACTCAAAGAAGCAGCAGGAGAGAAACGTCGCATTAATGAGGGAGTAAAGGAGAGTGTGACCCTCGGGTGTGAGAGGGCGCCGCCGACTCCATCGTGACATTAGTGTATGTATGATAGTGGCTTTGCTGTTCCCACTTCCACGTGGCTGTGGCATAACTGTGCTGCTGTGTCTGATGAGCACATGCATGGACAGATTATGAGAAAATGGGCCCCTGGACACAGACATGTAAAAGGCCCCCACCCCTCCTACAAAGGAGGACGATATCCAGACTGAAAGGGAGTCTCTGTGTAGACACTTTGCATCCCATTGTAATAATTTAGTGTCTCTTTTTGGTTGTTTTGTATCTCTGCAGTCGTACTCATTTAGTGTCTCCGTTGTCGTTTGACGCCTCTTTTCGTTCTTTTGCCATCTTTGCAGTAATTGTGTGACTTTTTAAAGTTGTTTTTCATCTCTCTGTATTTGTTTTGTGTCTCTCTGTAGTTGTCATTTTGTATATCATTGTAGTCTTTCTGTGTCACCTTGAAGTAGTTTTGTCTCTTTGTAGTTTTGCATCTCTTTCAGTCACATTTTGCAGGTAAACCACATTTTCCTGTGCTGCTGTTGGTTCAAAAGCTGCATCTGAACGTCAGTATGATGAAGAGCAACTGTCTGATTCCTGACCCATGGTGACACTCATCTGCACAGATATTACACAAAATACTACAGCACACTGTACAAAGTACTAAAGGAAACAATCAAATACAGCCTGAGATTAAAGACAGAGGAAAGAGAGAGGGTTTTAGTCCCTAAGAAAAAGGCTTAATATCAAATTGATTATAAACTGTTTAACTGTTTTTAACCTTCATTTTAAACTGTTTAACTGGTTTTAACTGTTTTTAACTTTCATCTTTCTTGCCTCTGTAAAGCACTATGAATTGCATTGTGTATGAATGGTGCTATACAAATAAATTTGCCTTGCCTTGAGATTGATTGATTGATTGATTTTCCTTAAAGCGGAGCTGCTCTTCTGTCAAGCTGATTTAAACTCTTTTACTAATGATACGGTACAAATAGACTGTTGTGCAACTGTAATATGAAAAAAAACAAATGTTGAAATTGTATTTGGTTTGATTCTGATAAGGATCAGGAGGGGAAAAAAGTAAAGAAGAACAATCAGATATCTCTGTGACTTTCCAACAAAAAATGTTCACAGTCACTTCAAACACAGGATCTGGCTCGAGCCCCTGGGTCTGCGTCCGATACGGCCCCTTCAGAAATCCATCCATGCCCACATCAAACACACAGACACATGCTGGCAAACGCACATAATGAACATTACAGTACATCTCACAGGTCTCCAAACCACCTGGTAATTCGAGTCGCAAACCAACCCGGAGCTCGCAGCCTTTCTCGAACATGTGTTGGATGCCATTTTTAACGGATCCTAAATGTTAATCTGCGAAGGCTTTGAGAAGCCAGAGCTGACTCAACGGCCTCCAAAGCCAGACTCAGCAGCATCTCAAGTGGCCTGCTCAGACAGGCAGAAGAGACACAGACACCACGGCTGAGCGCGAGCCAAGCACACACTTCCCTAACTGCTCCGTCTCCCCTCTAATGAAATCAACAGCGCCGGGGAGGTGAGGTTGAAGGTGCCCTGCCTCCACTTCCCTTAAGCGCTACATGTGGATCCAGACTGCCAGGCATTTCCTAAACCACGTGCCACAGAGAGATTATAGGTACACCAAGTGTGAGGATTCTGTGTCATGGAGCGAAGAGGATGGCGGGTTGTTTTTGCGGTGAACATTTGAGCCGCTATACTTGAGTGGAGGAATCATCACCTGAACATCATGTACCACATAATTCCACCTTTTTCGAAAAATAACACCGAACGGTTCAACAAAAACCGAAGCCCGTGATCGTGAGATAGTTTGGTTACAACCGCAGATTTCTGTAGAAGTGCACTTAAAAACCTGACCACATATTTTAGCTGATTCATCCAATTCCAGCCCCAACCCAAACCATTCCTGACTGTTACCATCAAACCCGCATGGGTGGTCAGCTGTTATCCAATCACAGCCGTCTTCCTTTACCAAACTCTCTCGTAAACCCAGCGAGCGAATGTTGGAAGCTTCCCCTTTTACAGCGAGAATGATTTTCCAGCACTTGAGAGGAAGAGAGGCGCACTAAAAATAAACTCAATTTATACATCTGCGGTTTATTATTCAATCTGTCGTCTAGACATACAGGTATTAACGGATTTTACAGATTTGCAGTCAAAAAAAAAATGCACCTGCAAACATTAAGCAAACTCACACAAACAGGCCCAAACATTGCTGAAGTATCACTTCCAGACAACACAGAGCTCCATTGACCTGCGTGTATGCCTTGTTCTGCGCCGACATAAGAGATGGAGGGAAAGACGGAGGAGGGAGAAAGTGAGCACGGCAGTTACACAACAGGCCAGAGTCTCACAGCTCTCGCCGAGTCTGATGTGTGTGTGTGTGATGAGGAGAGGAAATTGAGCGTGTGGGGTTATATTTAGAGAAGCACCCTCTTTTGAATGAGGTAATCCCTCCTTCAGCCTGAGTGGCACTTGGGCCATTACGCCTTTCCGGTGTCAGCTCGCTGCGTTATATTTGAGCAGTGGTCACAGTTTTTGGTCGCTTTGAACGCACCCTGTATTACTCAACACGACGCTGGGGAAACAGTATGACTATTCACATAACATGTCCTTGTGTGTGTGTGTGTGTGTGTGTGTAAGACGCAGCCACAAACCTAATGCATATATGATGAGACATCGCTTACTTCAGTTGCCATCAGCAGGTTTTGTTTGGTTGTTTCTCAGGGGAAAGGCTGTCTCTTCTGCACCGCCACAATAAAAGCTCCTATGTTCTCTCTAAGTATTTCCACTGACTCATCACTAAATTATAGAACAGTCATTAGAAATACTGTAAATGATTATTTTTAATGTCGAGACATGATGTATGCTGTTTACATTTCAACCTTAACTTGCACACAGATACCCTATACAGTATATTGACTCACGAATGCAAACCATATTTTCCATCCTTTATTCAACTGCAAATGGGCTTTTACGCTATATGGCCAGAAGTATGTGGACTCCCTTGGTCTGCTGCTGGTCATGGTTTGGATTTTATTTGCAATTAAGGGCAGCTTGTGCTGTGTCTAACAGTTATTCTCATTATCCGTTCATATGATTTATTTCAAATAATTATTTTCTCATGTACTCAATTAATTGAGTAAAGTCTGAAAGAATGCCAGAAACTGGAGACAATAATAAGACAATAATAATCTATTACAAGTTTACAAGCGAAAAGTGACATGTTGAAATAGCCTGTTTTGCCTGACCAACACTCCAAAACCTAAAGTTATCCAGTTTACTATTACATAAGATAAAGAAGAACATCCTCACAGTTTAGAAGACTAGTATTTTATTTTACTGTTTCAGCTCTAACTGAAAAAATACAACAATATTTTAGACAACATTGAGGGTCTGTTCATCATGACAACGCCCCTGTGCACAAAGCCAGGTCCATAAAATCAGTCATCAGATCTTGGTGTGGAAGAATTTGACTGCACTTACACAGAGCCCTGACCTCGACCCCATGCAACACCTCAGGGATAAACTGGATAGGCGACTGCGATCGATGCAGGACCTCACAGCTGCTCTTGTGGCTGAATGGGAGCAAATCACTGCAGTCAGGATCCAAAAACTTATGGAAAGCCTTAGCAGAGGATTAGAGGTCATTATAGCAGCATGTGTGACACATTTACATATGGGTTCAATGTTTGGGTGTCCACATACCTTCCCCATGTAGTTTATATTACTGTCTGTGTGTGTTAACCTGTGAAAACTGCTGAAATCGATCAGAGGACAGACAGAGAATGATGGAGAATAAAAGAGGGATTTCTCTCAGGAAGCCACTGACACACAGACATCATCCATCTTTCTCTCTCCGGGTAGTGATAATGATATATATCTGCACTGCAGATGACACCAGGGGCACTCTATGATATTACACATGCAGCGCTCGCTGGCTCGAGCTCAGGTGCATGCACACAAACACATTCTGTTTTTTTTGTGAATCTGTCTCGCCTGCTCGCGTCTGTCGTTTGTCTTATTGGTTGACTTCTGTTGCAACCTGAGGACTCGCTTACAACAGCGTGACTGTTTCCAAATGTATCTTTATACATATTTATGGAAAGAAGCAAAATAGGAGATGACGGTAAAAAAAAAATT